>CM067510.1:20459757-20874757 GCA_034509495.1 Acestrorhynchus altus
GGAACATCAGTGTCAGATTGCACCATCTCTCATTGTTCGAGCCAATGTGGACTTAATGGGAGATGACCAAGGAGGACACCGTTGTTGAAAATAAATCATAAAGCCAGACTGGAATTTGCCTAACTAAATGTTTACAAGCCACAAAGCTTCTGGGAGAATGTCCTGTGGACAGATGAGACAAACATGGAAGTTTTTGGCAAGACACATCAGCTCTATGTTCACACATGGAAAAATGAAGCATGTCAAGAAAAGAACACTGTCCCTACTGTGAAACATGGAGGAGGCTCTGTTATGTTCTGGGGCTGCTTTGCTGCATCTGGCCCAGGGTGTCTTGTTATCTGTGCAGGGTACAATGAACTCTCAAGACTATCAAGGGATTCAATGCGCTGCCCAGTGTCAGAACGCTTGGCCTCAGTCACAGGTCATGGGTCTTGCAACAGGATAATGACCCAAAACACACAGCAAAAAACACCCACAAATGGCTAAGAGGTAAACAGTGGACTACTTAGGTCTTCTATGAGCCCTGACCTAAATCCTATCGAGCATTCTTTGAAAGGAGCTGAAACATGCATTCTGGAAAAGACACCATTCAAACCTGAGACAACTGGAGCAGTTTGCTCATGAGGAGGGGGCGAAAATACCTGCTGAGAGGTGCAGATGTCTCATTGACAATTACAGGAATCGATTGATTGCAGAGACTGTCTCAAAAGGTTGTGCAGCAAAATATTAAGATATAGGTACCATCATTTCTGTCCCGACCTGTTTCATGAGTTTATTTTTTTTAATAATTCTGTTGAAGCATGGATGAAAAGCAATGTCTGACTTTTATTGGTTAATTTTGATAGCATTTTTATTTATTATTACTTTTGTCAGATTCAAGTTATTTCTGTGACCATTGTGGGTTTTTCTTTCATTAACCAAGGGGTACCAACAATGTGTGTAGTACATAAACCCTTAAATATAGGTTTATTAATAAGTGTACAATTATATTGTGTTATATACTATAGTAAATGTAATAAACATACATTGCTGTATATGTTTTTGCCCATATGGAAAAAATGGACATGGGTATACATTCATCATCCAGAATGTACACAAATAGTTGCACAACAGAAGGAAGTGTGGGATTGTAATTCTATGGGCTATATTTTTTGAGCTACACATATAGAATTAGTGTCTCTCAGTATGATGGGTTTAATGTGACATGCCAGGCATCTTGGGATGGAGTTGTATCAGAAATAATTTATTGACTCCATAGAGAAATTGCTAATTATTACAGAGTTATAGAGTTTGATTGCCACAGGTTGGACCTCCTGTGGCACGCTGTAGTACATTTTGGTGGGAAGAGTCTTGCACTGAATGTGCTTCTGTGTCTCAATACTGTTTGGTAGAGTGGGTGGGAGTCATTGTCCATAATGGCCTGCAGCTTAAACAACGTCCTCCTCTCTGACACTGACATCAGAGAGTCCACCTCAACTCCCACAACATCACCAGCCTTTTGGATCAGTTTATTGAGTCTGTTGGCAAGCAACAGCATAGAGGATAGCACTCACCACCACAGACTCATAGAAGATCCTGAGCATCATCCGAGATGATGTTAAAGGAGAAAATAGAAGCTTTTGCCCTTCCTGTAATGGCATTAGTGTTCTTAGCCCCATCCACTTTATTGTGAGTATGTACTTCCAGATAATTGTAGTCCTCCAGAATGTCCACACTGACACCCCTGATGGTCACAGGGGTCACTGGTGTCTTGTTCCTCCTCAGGTCTACCACTTGTTCCTTTGTCTTTGTAACATTGAGCTCCAGATGGTTCAGCTTGCACCAATTGACAAAGTCCTTCACCATCTCTCTGTCCTCTTCACAACTGCTGATACATCCAACTTCTGAAAATGGCAAGTCTCTGAGCAATAGTTGAAGTATGTGCTGTAGAGGTTGAAGAGGAAAGGAGAGAGGACAGTTCCCCATGGGGCTCCAATGTTGCTAACCACTCTGTCTGACACACAGTGTTGCAGGTGTAAATACTCAAGTCTGCCTGTCAGGTAGTCAACAAGGTAATCAGAATACAAGGAAGGCGTCTACTTGCATCTCTGATGACTTGTCACACAGGAGAGCAGGCCAAATGGTATTGAATGCACTAGAGAAATAAAAAAATGTGACCCTCACCATGCTGGCGGTCTTGTCCAGGTGAGCGTAGACTCACAGCAGGTAGAGGATAGTGTCTTCAACTCCCAGGCAGGGCTGAAGGGGTCTAACTGGAGGTGGTCCAGAAATGGCTGGATTGTGGTTCAGAGCTGATTCAGGATGAGCCTCTCCATGGATTTTCATTATGTGGGATATCAGTGCCACTGGCCTGTACTACTTGACATCACTGGGTTGTGTCATCTCACCAGGAACAATACAGGATGTCCACATCATTGGTACCCTCTGGAGACTCAGGCTCACGTTGAAGACTTGAAATACACCACAAAGTTGGGTGGCCCAGGTTTTAAGCACCATGTTCCGTTCCTCCTCTGTATCCCCTGTGTGTTGATCTCCAAAGCTCCTCAGGAATGTTAGCTGTACTGGTGGGTACACTGGCCAGCTTCAGTGTGATCAGCTGATCTTGGGTGTAGACAAAAACCCATGCTGCTGTGCAGCAGCAGACACTGTGAGTGAAAGAAGCACTTTCACAGTGAAAAAAAAATGAGCAGAGTGTATATACCATGTCCAATATCATCCCAAAAATTTTCAATAGACCCGGTGATGTGACTGGCCATGGCACAGTATCAGTGTCTTCAATGTGAGCTCTTGAGACAGCAGCAGTATGTGAATAAGCATTGTACTGCTGGAATTATGCACTATAATGTGTGTTCAGAAAAGGTAGGGTCACTAGTTACTGAACTTCATTAACATTGGGCTGTCAAAGTGCCCATAATGAAGACCAAAGGTGATTTGGCATCATATGAAATTGCACCCCACACCACAACACCAGCTTCCACACACTGATTAGCTGGTGGCCTCAGACAAGACAAAAGTGTGACTCATCGCTAAAGATGATGAGTGATTCCATGACAGTCTGGCATGACACCATTGCAGTCGTCCATTGAAATTGGTCGAATTCTTATGGGTGCGACTATATTTTTTTCCGCAATCAGTATGTAATTGAAACACATCGCATTTCACTTCACATTTCACACAATGAAATGTATTTTACAATATTTGGCCATATTGACTATATTTTAAAGTATTTATTTTAATAATATGGGGAAATGTTAAACAAATATGCAGCATACCTAAAGTTAGGTATTAAGTATTATATATTTAACAAAGCAAAAAAGCAAGATGTTACAGATATGTATTTTAATCTGAGAACCAAATCCATGTATATGTATATTAGAAATAATAATAATATGTTAGAAATATATATTCATTAGGCAATTTTATAAATGTCAAATATATAATATACTTAACATAGAAGTATTTTTTTCCAGTTTCACCCATTCAGTAATTTATCAGTATATGGTAAAAATGCATTTTTTCCAAATCTGTGGCTTAGTTACTCAGTCATCGGCATGTGGACATAAAGACAGTGAGTAAAGCATAATATAATGAGCTTAGTCGCTTAACTCTCCCATAATCAACGTTGCTTGTTCTTAAAAACACACAGTGCTCATAAACCCATGTGAGTATAGTGACAAACGCGCGCGCGCCCAGCTGATTCTCTTCGCCTCATCCCAAAACAGAGGAGCGCCCTGATCCCGCCCCCTGGCTGCACGTCATCAGTCTGGTCCAATCCATTAGCCGCACTCAGACAGCGAGCCGGAGCTCTGTCCAATCAGAAGACGAAGCTTGGGCAAATCAAAGTTCTGAGAGCGCGAGAGCGATGCAGTGTGCTCTGCACCCGAGCCGAGAGCGCGAGCTGTAACGGCAACGGACGTGTAACGTTTAAATCGGCGATTAACGCAGCGACCGACAGTGAACCGGAGAACCGAGCTTTAGGATCTTTCCTTTCACGGACGTTTTTCGTCAGTTCAGGACCCGCGCGCCGGTCCGGTTAGTGAGGTAAATGATGGCGATGTGTAGCTTCATAAGGTGGAGTAACGTTATCTAGATGTTTGAGGTCAATGTTAAATAGAGTAAACATTGGCGAGGTATGAGATAAAATGACATACATGTAGTTAAATTGGGTAAATATATTAATATAGTGTCTATAGTTAAAGTGTATAACATTAAATGTGTTAAAAATAATAAACAAAGTTAAATTGGGTAAATGTTTTAATATAGTGTTCATGGTTGAAGTGTATAATGGTAAATGTATTTAAAATAGTTAATATAGTTAAACTATATGTATGGTCGAATTGTTGAGATAAATTAAGAATTTAATAAATAATTGACAAATAGTTAAATGGACAAAATGTTGGTATGTAAAAAATTTAATGAGGTAGCTAGCCTTAAATGTAATAATTGCTGAGGTATTACCTCTGTTGCTGAGTTAAATGAAGAATGAATAAAACATTAGCAAGGTATGTAATTGTAAAAGTAATAATTGCTGAGGTAAATGAAGAATGTAGAAAATATTACTAAGGTAGCTAACTGGAATTGTGTTATTTGCTGAGGTAAACAAAGAATGAATTAAATATTAGTGAGGTAGGTACAGTGGGGAAAATAAGTATTTAGTCAGTCACCAATTGTGCAAGTTCTCCCACTTAAAAAGATGAGAGAGGCCTGTAATTGACATCATAGGTAGACCTCAACAATGAGAGACAAAATGTGAAAAAAAAATCATATACATTTTTTTAAATAAATAATTTAATAATTTTGTCTGACTTTTAAAGAATTTATTTGCAAATAATGGTGGAAAATAAGTATTTGGTCACCTACAAACAAGCAAGATTTCTGGCTGTCACAGACCTGTAACTTCTTTTTTAAGAGGCTCCTCTTTCCCCCACTCATTACCTGTATTAATGGCACCTGTTTGAAGTTGTTAACAGTATAAAAGACACCTGCCCACAACCTCAAACAGTCACACTCCAAACTCCACTATGGTGAAGACGAAAGAGCTGTCGGAGGACACCAGAAACCGAATTGTAGACCTGCACCAGGCTGGGAAGACTGAATCTGCAATAGGCAAGCAGCTTGGTGTGAAGAAATCTACTGTGGGAGCAATAATTAGAAAATGGAAGACCTACAAGACCACTACTAATCTCCCTCGATCTGGGGCTCCACGCAAGATCTCAGCCCGTGGGGTCAAAATGATCACAAGAACGGTGAGGAAAAATCCCAGAACCACAAGGGGGGATCTAGTGAATGACCTGCAGAAAGCTGGGACCAACGTTACAAAGGCTACCATCAGCAACACACTACGACGCCAGGGACTCAGATCTTGCAGTGCCAGACGTGTCCCCCTGCTTAAGCCAGTCCATATCCAGGCACGTCTGAAGTTTGCTAGAGAGCATTTGGATGTTCCAGAAGAGTATTGGGAGAATGTCATATGGTCAGATGAAACCAAAGTAGAACTATTTGGTAAAAACACAACTCGTCGTGTTTGGAGGACAGTGAATGCTGAGTTGCATCCAAAGATGAAGCATGGGGGTGGCAACATCATGCTTTGGGGCTGTTTCTCTGCAAAGGGACCAGGACGACTGGTCCGTGTACATGAAAGAATGAATGGGGCCATGTATTGTGAGATTTTGGGTGCAAACCTCCTTCCATCAGCAAGGGCAATGAAGATGAAACGTGGCTGGGTCTTTCAGCATGATAATGATCCCAAGCACACTGCCAGGGCAACAAAGGAGTGGCTTCGTAAGAAACATTTCAAAGTCCTGGAGTGGCCTAGCCAGTCTCCCGATCTCAACCCCATCAAAAACCTTTGGAGGGAGTTAAAAGTCCGTGTTGCCCGCCGACAGCCCCAAAACATCACTGCTCTAGAGGAGATCTGCATGGAGGAATGGGCCAACATACCAGCAACAGTGTGTGCCAACCTTATGAAGACTTACAGAAAACGTTTGACCTCTGTCATTGCCAACAGAGGATATACAACAAAGTATTGAGATGAACTTTTGTTATTGACCAAATACTTATTTTCCACCATTATTTGCAAATAAATTCTTATATAAATAAAAGTCAGACAAAATGATTTTCTCAATTTTTTTTTCACATTTTGTCTCTCATAGTTGAGGTCTACCTATGATGTCAATTAACGGCCTCTCTCATCTTTTTAAGTGGGAGAACTTGCACAATTGGTGACTGACTAAATACTTATTTTCCCCACTGTAACTGTAAATGTAATGATTGCTGATGTAAATAAAAAATGAAGAAAATATTATAGACACAGGTAACTGTAAATGTAATAAATGCTGAAGTAATTGAAGAATTAAGAAAATAATAGAGGTAGGCAACTGTAAATGTAATAATTGCTGAGGTTAATGAAAATATTACTGAGGTAGGTAACTGTAAATGTAATAATTGCTGAGGTTAATGAAAATATTACTAAGGTAGGTAACTGTAAATGTAATAATTGCTGAGGGAATTGAAGAAAGAATAAAATATTTCTGAGGTAACTATCTGTATCTGTATCTATATGCATCCATAGCTATCTGTATCTGTAAATGAAATAATTGCTGAGGTAAATGTTGTTGAAGTAAATTAACTACATGTTGGTGAGGTAAATGAGGAATGGGGTATATATTAGTGAGGTAGCTAACTGTAAATGTAATAATTGCTGAGGTAAATATTGGTGAGATGAATGTTGCTGAGGTAAATGGAGAATTAAGAAAATATTAGTGAGGTAGCTAACTTTACTGTAAATGTAAAACTTGTTGATCTAAATGTCGGTGTGGTAATTGATGAACAAAATGTTTGTAAGTTAAATGAATAGCTGATTGTGAATGTAATAATTGCTGAGGTAAATGTTGGTCAGGTAAATGGAGTAAATGTTTTTGAGGTAAACTAAGAATGAAGAAAATATTAGTCCACAAATCCATTAACTGTTTATAAGGTAAATAAAAAGGAGATAACTCTTGAGGTTACAGTCAACTGTTTGGGAAGTGACTATGCATGTGGTTCTTTATAAAACACAACTTGTCTATCTTTAAGGAGAAGATGACAGAAATCAGTGAGAAGGAGAATGAGCCACAGAACCAGCGGGACTTCCAACGCTCCCCGGGAACTGTTATTGGCCAGCCTGAGACCAAGGTAAGCCAGAGCAGGGCACTATACTGTTGTCCAGCTTGTAGAGTAACTACCGTAACATTGAAGATGATGATTTTACACAAATATGACTCAGGACGCACAGTATGCTGTTCTTGGGAGTGCTGTCGGGCCTGCTTCTCCAAAGTTACATAGTGCACTAGCAGCATTCTGGTCTGGTGTAGCAATGAAAGAGATGTTATTCTCCTTATTACTGTCAGTGATGCAACAACATGACACTGAAGCTGCTATTTTATGGTAAAATTCTACATGATGTTGTCACAATAACAATAAACATGCTTTTGGGAGGATAAAGCTCAGAGTTATTTGTGAATTGTTTATACAAGTTTTTGTAAAAACAGAACATTTTCAGTGATTTTATGAGTAAATAATGAAATACCTGTTTGTGGACACCTCTTCTAATGAATGCATTTAGCTAATTTAAGTTGCATCTACTGCTGACACTAGCAGTACCTGGAAAAAAATATAAAGCTATTGGTATCATGCCTAATAACAGGTGTAGGCTAAATGGGTATAAGGCCGTCCAGCATTGAGCTGTGGAGCCATGAACTTTGTGTTCTCTTGAATGATAGTGCTCCATCCAGTACTTTTGGTATTGTGGCCAGTGTTTATCCTGGTCTTTGAGGTGGACCGTGTAATGCTTTCTTTTGGCTTGCCAACTGTCTTCATTTGAAATTCTGTGGTTCTGTTGATTTGACAGTGGATGAATGAGCAGATGAAGACTGGGTCTGTTGTTCTGATATCTCCATGTTTGCAGTAGCTCTTTTATTACTGTTCTGTTTATATCAGCACCATTATCAGTCCTGAGGTTGCTCATGAAGCACTTTCAGAGGTAGTGCATGTAATATAAGAACACAGACATGTAATGTGTCCAGAAATACTCTTGTGAAAACCTACCAGACCACTGGTTCTAGAATTAATATATTGGATGTGGTAGCGATGATCACTCAGTTCATTGGTACCATGTCTTGGATTATTTTGTTCCCTCCCCACTCGGGAATACTACTGCTTTCAGTTTAAATGAAATCTCTTGCTTAAACAGTCACACTCACCATAATAATACTGAAAAATAAAGCTTATTTTCAAATTTAAACAAACATTTCTAGAAGTATATAGAAATAAAATATATAAACTTTAATGATTTAGAGATGTGGTCATATGAAATGCAACAAAGAGGGTAAGTGGGTCTGAGCCAGTCACATTTATTTTCTACCAGTATGATCCTGGAATTTTTGTCACTTAGAATATTCATCAGGCTTTGCAATGAGCCTGAAAGAGTGTTTCATTAGAAGTGACTTGGGCTGGGCAATATGATAAATGTTTTATCATATCATGATAATTTATTTGTATCATTGTATATATTTTTCTGGGCAAAACATGGATATAATTAGTGCCTAAAGAACACTGACTGCAGTTTGTAAGAATCTGCCACTGTTGGTGCGTTTTGTCTGCATGGCAAAATATTGCAAAAGGAATTGTGTATCCTGAAAATGTCTAGAAATATTGTGATTTTATATTTTTACCATATCGCCTACCACTAAGGCCACCCTTCTTTGTAAATGATACCATTTTCATTAAGTGGGAGCTTGTCATTACTATCATTGAATAACTTTTGAATAAAATCTAGCTCGGCTTTACTTTCTAGGCTTTACTACAGACATGCCAATCTTTGTGGAGGGTACTGTAGAATAGGATAGAATAGAACAGAATTAAGTGCAGCGCCACCACAAATTTGTAAAGTCAGTGTGAGTCAGGTTTAAGTTCATTATTCTGACCCCGAATCTTCAATCAAGAACATCAATTCTTGTCCCTGCATGACAGTTTCATCAGCCTGTAGCACAGGAAGGACAATATACTCATATCCCGCTTGGCTTATTACATAAAACCTGCTGATCAGAGAGATGCTGGGAGAAGGGAAGTCTGAGTATATGCTATGAACTATCAGCTGCACTGTGATACGTATGCAGTGAGCTGTGCATTTTGTGCAAGTGTACACTGCAGCAGGACACATTCAGAGGTCTTATGGAGTCCATGCCATGGCAGATTAGATCTGTTGTGGCAGCACATGGGGGACCTACTAATTATTAGGCAGGTGGTGCAAATGATAAAGCTGATCTGTGTATATCATGGTTTGCCACAGAGAAGTGCATTCACGTTAACATAAACAGGAACAAAATATTACATGCAGATGTTATCATATTGTGTAGAAAGACAGTCCTCTCTGGTTTTCTGTACAATTAAACAATCAAAAATAGTCAGCTTTGCCACCACTGACTATGTTTATATGCACTCTAATAATCCATTAATAATCCTACTCAGCCAGAATAGAATATGTCCATGTCAGAATCAGAATAGAGTAGTCCCATTGAGGCCATCCCAATTACAATATCTTTCCAATGAAAGGTGGGTAATCCTATAAATAATCTGTTAAATAGAATAATAAATAATGTAAACACCTGTATCCAATTACATTCCCAATCGGAAATTTTAAGTACATTCTGCACATGTGCATTTGTGTCTACAGGACAGGTCTGCAGAGGAGATAAAGTTTATGCTGGGAACAATTTAAACTTTAGAATTGAGTGGACAGCCATAAAGCATGTAATAACGAGCTGTTGAAACAAGTATTTGAACAAATATAGGGCAGTGGGTTCACAAAAACTGTAGAGCAAATTAAGGACATTTGGAAGTTTCTAAAGTCAGTGTACTGCAGTAAAGCTAAGAGCCCGAATGCTGAAAGTGGTCCTGTATATCTACATTTCAAAATAACTCTTATGTAGCTATAAGCTTATAAAATTTAGCTTGAGGTTACTTTGTGCATTTGCAAAGTAACTATAAAGACTATGTAGAATAATAATTTATTCAATAATTCAATTTTAATTAACTTTTTAAAAACTCCACTATGTTTTCCTGATGAAAATGATTGTTTTTTTTTTTTTTAAATCCCCCTGATTTTCTCCTCATGAATTTGGAAGCACCAATTTCCCAAACCTATTGTCATCACATGCAATGCTCCTGACACTAGGAGGGTGCGTCTTGTAATACATATGTTGTCAACCACCACCTCTTTTTGAACCACCACTGCTTTTTTCATGGTGTTCTCTGGATAACTTTAATCTTGACCTTATGTTTTTTTGACAGCAAAGTTTTTCACCTTGCACACCTCCCATGAAAATCAAACTTTTAACAATGACATTGTAATAGAGTTGGAGACTTCTTTATGTGTCCTGTGGTCTGAATTTGGCTGAATTTGCTATGATGGCCTGACCTAGACAGTTGTTTCACTTGTAAATTATTTTCCAGACAGTGGAATAGCTGATTTTATAACTGTTCTGAGACCTTTTTGGATCTGGCCATGGTGATCCCACTCACTTCAACAATCAAGAGCAAACCAAACGAATGTCTGGGGTTTAAATAAGACAGACTTCTCCAAAGTCTTATGTAACAATGGTCTAATCATTTTCAGCTGATGTACTGCAATTGATTCTTATTTTAGGGATTTTAATTAGTAATAAATATGGGGTGTCCTAACTTTTTCCTCACAAGTAAACAAGTTTAAAAGACAATTCTTCAGTTGTGTATATATATATATCACCTCCTTCTCTTAATATTGTCAAAATGAAGATCAAATGTCCATATGTTTAAATATGTTTCAAAAGTCAATGGTATATATGGCGTGTCCTAACTTTTTCACAAGACTGTTAAATGTGGCCACAAAATGGTCATATACTGACGTATTGGGCCTCGTTGGGTTAATATGTGCTTGGGCCCCAATAACTTGCTTGTGGCTATATTTTTGTTTTTGTTTATTTCTGTGACATCTTCACTAAAGCTGAAATGTGTCCAAACAACAGACACTGCCTTTTTCTTTGGTACAACCTGCTCACTCTGTTGGCTCTATGTTGTGGCCTGGATGGGCAGAGTCAATAACAGTATGTTTTTAAAGGGACAGTACACCAACAAACACAGTGGGGGAAAGTAAAAAGTTTACTTTTTAACTGCTCATTCATGTTGACATGTAAAGCTTGCGAATTGCTGATTGGCCAGAGAGAATTGTCACTCTACTTGAGTCAATGCACACAGTGGTACTGCTTTACTATGTGCTGTTGCATATATGCTGTTTAGGTTGCTGTGTCGTATTGTGAAGCTGCCAGTGGAACATCACTATTTGTTCCTATCAGGCTCCTAACAAACTTCTAACAGACTCACTACCATAATAAAAACACTGTTCCTGTTCAAGCATTTAAATAAATCATCTATCTAAAAATTGAGACATAGAAGGGAATATATGTTAGTTGTGTACCTGTGCCAAGCTAAAAGTGTCTTTATTAAATAGAGCTGACTTTAACAAGATTATCTGAAACCTGTTCAGATAATGTCCTTTATAAATTTGTACATTCCACTGCTTTAGTGTTTTTTGCAACATCACTCGCTGCATTTGAGGAGAATCTGTCGTGTAGAAAATGAACCAGATGGCAAAAATTTAGCATGGTCGAGTAGTGCAGGTACCAGACAGTGGAAAAGCATCAAAAGACTCTGATGAAGAAGTGGTGTACACTATAAGAATGGCAGCACTGCTGAGGTGAGGCTCTTCTAGAAGCCTGAAGAGTGCCTGGTGATCCTGGAGAGGGGGATACAGACATGAACGTGTAAATGAAAAGAGAAAGAGAATTTGTCATGGTCATGTTAATGATCATGTTTCCATATTTGCTTTAAGCAGACTCTGGTTGTGTCTGTTGCAGGTGTGGAAGCTGTCTCTTCTCTGCACTGCAAGATGGGTCTTGTTCATTTTCTCATGTGACCGATTCAACTTATCACCTGCATAGTTAAAAGGCCTCTCTCCAGAAGGGCTCCTTGTTTGCAGGTGTTCTGGGACAGTGAAATTAAATGTATGCAAAAAGCACTGTTCTTTAGGCTTAAGCAATAAACAGATGAAAAAAAGGCGGGCAAAAAAGTGACGTTTGAAAGTGTGCAATCAATTTATGGTTTGAATTGAGATTTTCTGTTTGAAAGCTAGTCAGCGATAAAGTACTTATGTATTCAAGGCGAGTGTGAGAAAACTCTGAATATCAAGAAGAATATCAGCAGGCAGTAACAGAAGTAATGGACTTCTAAACAGGTTCAGATAGTAAAAACATGTCTGATATGTCTATAATCAGCTGTGTTTGGCGTTTTGTTAAGTGGAGTGTGTTAATCTTGCCTTTGTTTTCATTCATGTGCATTCGTGAGTGCTCTCAGTAACTGATTGCAGCGTTGTGTCTGTGCATTCATTTGTGTATCTGTGTGAGTCTATGTGCGTGCAGTTCAGAAGATGGATGACTCTATCAGGTAACAGATGCTGTGCATCTCTTCCCAGCGGCTGCGCTATAACTCAGAGACACTTGGAAAGCAGCAGACACATAAAATGCAGGCCTTGTCTTCTAGCAAGTCCCCACAGCAGGCAAGCTAACACATCTCCTGCTGACACTCCAGAGGAGCGCTCTCTAAGTCTTTACAGAAAGGCCACTGAAACACACTGTTTCTTTCTGTTTAGGTGTGTTTTGATTGTTGTGGGCAGCGTGGTCTGGGTACTGTTGGACCTGTCATAATAACTGCTGTTGTTTGGGCAATGTAAAATCCCAGAAATAATTACGATAAATGGTATTGTCATTTTAAGGGCAATTTTTGCAACTGAAATAATGAAAATGTTATAGTATAACAATGCAATCACAGCCTTTTGAACTCTGGAGCTTTTGGGCTGGAGTTAGGAGGTGCATGAAGCTGATGTCCCCTCTCAAGGTGAAATTAAAATAATTAAGGGAGGAGATGGGTAGCTGGAGGGTGTATGACATGGTACCAAAGTTGGTGCTTTTAAGAATTACAAATTCATGTCAGTCAATGCCAAATTTAGGTACAAGGGTGAGCAATGGTGAAATCAGACAAACCACGATCCCCACCCGCTGTAGCCACTGCTGCTGAAGCATACAGGTGGACTGTGGATACACTGCCAAAGGTTAAATAAGATGGAATACAGTTTTACAAGCTGTGCAGTCTTTCAGGTTTATTCAAGCCATACAGATACAGAAAAGGTGTTCCTCTAGGGATGCGTGTGTGCATTGTCTGCCCTGAAACAACCATTGTGGAATGGTTCCGAGAGTTCATGCATGCATTGGATTTTGCTGCACATTCCAAAAATATGTTGTCTGTCTGTTAGTTTATACCATATCTGACTCAAACTCAGCCAAAGCTGCTGTAAAATTTGTAAAATTGGCAGAAGTAGAGTAAAGATCACTAATGTAATCCACACTGTGGATCAGAATTCAGCAGAATTAGCCAACACCACTAACAGCAGAGAAACTAACTGATCTGTCTTCATTTGAAAGTGGGGATTCATCAAGCATGGCCAGACATCTACAGTGAATCACTCTGGTGTGTAAACCCATACGGAAAATAATATATGGGCATGTATTTCTTTATATGTGACTGAGTCAATACAACTGTACAGTCTGTATCCAAAGAAAAGCCACCAAGACAACCATGACATACAACCAGTACAAGACTAAGACAAAATAAAGGTCACTAATACAAAAGAACAAACAAATCAAAATCTATATCTTCTGTCTGTCTGTCTGTCTGTCTGTCTGTCTGAGCAAGTCCCAAAACCTTGCTCAGATAATGTTTAGAGGGGATGCTGGGCATTTTGAGGGGAGCTGTACTAGTGGTCCTAAGTACCAGGGACGACAAAGCAAGTAGATTCGAGTAGTGTAGGTACCATGCAGTGGAAAAGCATACAACAACATAAAAATCTTCTTTTTGGCTTCTTTTTATTCCATTCGTCATAACAACGTTGACAGGATTACATTCGTTTAAGTGCTACCACTGGCCTACTTTTTCTGCATTCTTCAGCGTTCAGGAGGAGGGGCCACTGTTAGACATGACATAATCACGAGTGGGACATTTCATGGAAAGACGCTACTCAAACAGCATAACATTAGTACGCAGGTTATTACTGATCATGGCCAACAGTAAAACATTCATAGCATAGTATCAGAATGCTGGAAATGACTGTCGCCCAAGATCACTACTGGCTTATTCCAACATACTTAAACACCACAACGTTGGTGTGCCCTCATCCAGAATTGCTAGTGTGGTGTTAGTATGTTGGTTACCAGCTGACACCAACATACTACTGCTGTACTAGCACCACGTAAATTAACCCTAACTCCAGCCTGAGAATTTCTTCTGAGATTCAACTGGATTTAACTGGACTTTATGCTCTTTTAAGGAGAAGAGTGGATTAAATTGGATTAAATAACCAAGTTTTTGTTGCGGCATTAAAGGTTAAAAAAACGGACTGTACCATCAGGTTCTAAAACTTTCTGCTCTTTAATAAAACACATAACCAGTGAAATATTGTTCCCTCAGTGACTCTGTATTTGGAGTGCAGTGAGATCCAATGTCTTTATCCATCATTAGAGCTTTGACACATTAAGCACTTAGGTAATTAAGGTAGTGGTAGAGCAGATAGCATTATCTAATTTAATTAATTAGATAATAATAACTGAATTACAGCCTGAAAACAGTGAAGCAGCTGCACAATTGCCAGTGACTAGACAGGAAGCATCAACACTGTTAAACATACAGGGAACTAACCTGCACATGTAGGACATCAGAAATTGCATAGACAGTCTTGCTCAGCTACACACAAGTGACAATAAAACAAGAACACACAAGCAGTACAAGCTACATCTGTGAACGATTCAGTGAGAAATCTCTGTTCTGACACCGTCTGTGTCGTGCAGTGCACCAGCAGGAAATTTACCCCGAGGTGAGAGAGGGAGTTTGGAAACCGCTTAAAATGATGCAGCAATAACCTGCAGAAATGATTTAGCCTGCACTTTCCCAGCCTAGTCTAAGAGTAACACCTGTTGATGAATAAATTCAGACACTAATTGGATTGTTCACAGTCAGTCTGAAGTCACATATTTGCATGTATTGTATTATGTAGCAGCAGTGAGAGTGAAGTTTTTGGAGCATAAAGTACTATAAGTGTAATCATGGTCTACTGGCTTTCCTCCACTCTCATTAACAGCACTGATCCATATGAACCGACTGCAGAAAGCTGGAATGCTATCATTGCTGCCTCCAACTTTGTACATGATTATTACAAGCTAACATGTTTACAGCATAAGTGCCTACCTGTGAACCTAGCTATAAAGCTTAGCAACTGAGATATAAAGCACATTTCATAGGTGCAGGATTTGTTTACAGTTCAACAAAAGCACTGACAAAAAGTAAACCGGCTGTAATCAATCAAACTTGTGGTTAGAATATATCATCCTTCATTCACATTAAACTGTCCTCCCATTAATGCATGATAATACAAATGTATGAAAATATGGAGGCTGGAATGATGGTCCTGAAATATAGCTCTAAACTAATTCAGAATCATTATCTCAACCCTGGTCCTGGGGCCACCCATGCCCTGCCTGTCTTACCTTTAACACCTCCATGCAACTCTGAAGGGCTTGTTCAAGGATTCAAGGAGACTTTGTCATTCACATCACATGTGGTGCATGAGTAACAGTATATAATGATATGAGAAAGGAGATACAATAATAAATAATTTAAATAAGGTGCCACAAACAGCAACATGAACATGAGTCATAGTTGTGAGCAGATTGGTATGAATATAGCAGCTTATGAGTAAGGGAGATGAAAAACAGCAGCATGGATAAAGTGTCAAGTGTTCAATTAAAATGTCATTGTGGTGTTTTTTTTCTAGTTAGAGATTAAGAGTCTTACAGCCTCAGGGAAGAAGCTGTTTCCCTGTCTAGTGGTTCTACACTTAATGCTGCTCCAGCTTGAAGGGAGAAGGCAAAAATGTGTGTGTGCTTGGTGAGTGGGGTCCTTCATGATGCAGCTGGCCCTCTTCCCGCATCTGTAAATGTCTGTTGTGGTGGAGAGGCTGACTCCAGCAGTCTTCTGTGTAGCCTTTACTACCCTCTGCAGCAGAACAGCTTCCATTCCACACGTTGATGCTGGAGCACAGAACATTCCACCACACCTCTGTAATAGAAGGTCAGGACAGAACTCCCAAGACCAGCACATCTCAATTGGGAACCTATACCATCATAGATTATCCTATGTGCAGAGAGGGGGTGGGTGTGTCTGCCCTTTCTGAAATCCATATTCATCTCCTTTGTCTTTTTTCATGTTGATGCAGAGATTGTTCTTCCTGTCTGTAAGGTGTATATGATTAAAATCTGTTATCCCCAGATAACATGTAAAAAACCTCTGGGTGCTTGCTCTGAAATGAGCTGATGTAGTCATGTAGCTCCTTCAGTGCATTGTTAGCTTTAGCATCCAGCTGTATGTAAACAGCAATGATAAACACTGCCGTAAACTTGCAAGGTAAATGACCAACACAGTCAGCTGTTCTACATCCTTGGAGCAGTAGCTGTTTATCATAGCACAGGTTGTGTACCAACCTTTGTTTACATAGACACATAATAGCTGGATCCGGTTGAGCTGGAAGAGTCTGGCATGTAGTTATTTTGCATTTTTCGGAAAAACAGAGTACAGCACAGTTCCTCATCTCATGAGAAAAACTCATCCTGAGCTGCAGAAGGACGGCTTGTTGTCTAGAAAGCGGACATTGGCCAGGAACAGGGGCTGAATCAGTGGTCTGTTAGCAATAGCCTTTAACCTCCTCCTCCTGCCCTGTGTCCGCTGCCATACCAACGTCCATAGTAGCTGGAGTCTGCCTAGTGTAGGTCTTAGACTGTGGTCCAATTTTGCTGTTTTTGTATCAAAACTGTCCTTTATGTTTATAAGTTTGGTTCACACTTAAGGCAAGTGAAGTCGGACTCAGGGTCAACATATAAGACTAAAAACATGGGAAGGTGCTGCACTACTGCATGCCACCTTTGATCTTAATCTTAATGATCTGACTGGTTGAATTAGGTGTGGTGTCTGATGCCTGAACAACTGGAGAGTGGGATTTGGACATAGCATTAGCATTAACCTTTGCATTTGCCCTGATGTGAGGGCTCTACAGCAATAAATAAGGGGTTGCCAGCTCTGTGGCACTCGGGACAGTCTGTTGTAGAAGACAGAAAACCAGCACAACTCTCAAGACGTACCATTTCACCTAAAGCAGGGGTTGGGGAAAATATATTATTTAATTAGTATTTAATTGCAGTGTACTTAATTTGTGTTGGTACTTTCTTTAATTTTTTGTTCCAATTTGATAGATAGATAGATAGATAGATAGATAGATAGATAGATAGATAGATAGATAGATAGATAGATTCAACTTTATTGTCATTGCTCAGTACAAGTACATAGCAAAGAAATGCAGTCAGCATCTACCAGAAGTGCAAATATTAGCAAAAGTGCAAACAAGTAAAACTGTGCAAGTGTGAAATAAGTAGACATAGTGCAGGAGATCACAGTATATACAGAATCAATATAATCAGTATATACAGAATCAAATATGCAAACATAAGTTATTACAGTAGATATGTAAGTATATACATAAGTATACCAGTGATGTAAACTGTATTGAATAATAACTGTTATGAGTTGTCTGTATTTGTAACAGCAATAGTAATAATATAGTAATATATTACTAATAATTTGGAAGATTATTGTGATCTTCAATTATTAAAAAAAAAATATGTGGCAGGTGTAAATCAACCTGATCTAGAGCTGGAGCTGGAGATGGATCCACATATGTATGGGAGCAGCTGTTACTCAGCAGCTTACAGTCCTGTAAAGGTGAAAGTGACTTCATATACCCCGATTTACAGATGCTCTATGCAGAGGTTCAGGAGCAGAAGTCCCATTAACCAGCTCTAATATATATTTACGCAGATATTTTGCATACATTTATTTTTCATTGTTTAGTGAAATAGTGCTTTTTCCCCCGTTTATTTTTTAAATTCACGTCCAGGCTCCTCTACACGCTCCGAAAGCCGATATAATGATGATGGCTCATGTTTTTTTTTGCTTTTGTTTGCTACGTGGATAATTTAAGTTCAGCTTTTTAATTCATTTGAATAAAATATTATTTTGTTATTATTTTTTTCAAGAATCAAAATGTGTTCATTACATAAATAATATTGAATTGTCTCTGTAGCACTTCATGGATTTCATCAGCAACACATAGTTATGTATACAAAGTGTAAAGGTAAGAAAAAGCAATATGTACAGTGTTATCCTTATTTTAGATGTCAAAAATATTTGCAGCTCCCAGGGTTTTATTTTCCATGGAAACCAGGTCCAAATGGCTCTTTGAGGGTTAAAGGTTGTCAACCCCTGACCTAAAGGCAGGGAACGAACTAAAGGTAATTCAGTCTGAATACCTCAAACATGGTGCTTAACCTATGAAAAAACTTTGCCACTACGTCGTCTGTCAGTGTCCAAATACATGTGCTGTTAGACCCCTAGTGCTATATATGGAAATGAGTCTATATCAGAGTTAAGGTAACCAAACCTTAATATGGTTGGAAAACATGCTGTTTTGACTTAAAAACAGAAAGACAGTGTTACACACACCCTCAAACTGGAGCTTGACATTGGATTGGTTGAGTCTTTTGTTGGGTTCAATCAATTGCAATTTACACATTTTATTTGAAACTTTTCTTTAAAATTCCAATGAAACAACAACTGGGGATTGATCAGGTAGCACTTCCGTTGTCCGCTCTAAGCAGATGTCTAAATCTCCAAAGCCTGAGTTTTTGCTCTTTATGCATAATCAGTGAACAGAAACGGTGTCTGGGTCGAGCTCAGTTCCTAGCTGCCAAAGAATACATTACTATAATCTCAGTCATCTCTGTGTTATGGGACTTCTTCATGGTAGCTTGAAGGTTTTTGGCAATAATACTGTTCCGAATGGTCTTGGCAGAGATTAAAAGGTGAAGAATAGTCTTTAAAAAGCTATTGTGGCGCAGTGGCACTGGTGCCATGCTGGCGGTTTGAGTGTCTGGGTGGCTTTAGCAGCACAGAAAAAGACTCCACCACCTTCTCCTCCTCCAGCCATGTGACATTTCATCTGTTTTTCTTTTGTTCCCTATTTTCCCTCCATTTCACACTCTTCCTCTTTCAGGGAATCTGATTGCAGTGGCAGAGAAGGGATTAGAGTAAGCACTGCAGGGAGACGGTCGAGTGTCTTTGCACATGGAATGCTTTGCAGGTTGCAGATGTGAGCTTTGTACGTTCCTTAAAAAAAATAGGACACCCCATCCTTTCTTTAAAATATTTAAGCATATGGAAAATGAAGAAATGTATATCAAATGTAAGACAAAATGCAAGTGTCTAACAATCATAAAATGTCATCACGGGACCCACAGGTACCGTATTTTCCAGAATATAAGCGGCTTATAATGAGGTGCAGCTTTTTCTTCTTATATATGTTATTTTCCTGTTGTTTTTTTAAACTTGCGGGTGTGTCATATATTCCGATGTGGCTCATAGTCCGTAAAATACTGTAACTCTTGCCACAGCTGATATCAAAGGGCACCATCTACATTTCATCACTTTCAGTTTTCATGGGAGGTGTGCAAAGAGGCATAATAACATCTGAACAAGACTTAAGATTCATCTGTTCAAAGCACAAAATATGGTTCTCCAGACTTGACAGCCATGGTGCCAAACACAAATTTCTGTATGTAGAACCCTATGATTTCAGCAATGCAATGAACAATTGCAGAATTTGGGCATAAAAATGGATTTCAGGATATTAATTTTGTTTTAGGTTTTTTTCATTTTATTTTCTTCACTTGCATTGTGGATAATAAACAAGTAGTTTAGGCAACTGCATTTGCACTTTTCAGTTGTAACCATGGTTAATATGATAAACACAGTAATAAACAAAGCTGCTTGCTATTCTTCTAAACTAATAAAATATCAATGAAATAAAACCACTTTTTAAAATTGAACATAGCAACCCAGGATCAGAGTAACCTACAGACATGACACATGTATAACAAATGATAAGATGTACAGTATATCAGTATCTGACCTTGGCCGTCTCAATGATGGGTTACAGAGGAAAATGAGAAGGGAGGGGCTGTTTGCTCTCCTTCTTCTGAACTGATTTTATTATCCTTACAAAAAAAGACATAATATTTACACCTCAACTGAAGACATATTTGAATAGATTAGGATCTCCTGAAAATAGCAACATCTGGCATGTGTGTCTATAAATACTTTGTTATTTTTAGGCAAATAAATGCATGACAGGCAACAAAAAATCCCACAATTGGACATAAGGTCAAAGTCCATAAGGTTAATGTGTTCGCCTCACTAAGAAAAAACATATCAATAGATATCAATACAATAAAAATATATGCCATTTATTAACATTACAAGAAGGAATAAAAAAAAAAATCATTAAAAAAATAATAAATAAGAATAATGAAATGGAAATTGGGGGACAAATTTAATGGAATCGATATGGCCCCATGTATGGGACAGAATCTGAGTGTGGGGTGAGGGGCCTCCCATTTTCATCACATCATTTTTATTCCTTCCACCTTTCTTTGACCCGTGGCTTTTATTTGAAAGGCTGTGCCACATCTCCAGTTCAACAATGATAAGTTTGAGGTGGCAGCTTGCAGACAGACTGAAGATCAGACTCACTCTCAGACACACACACACACACACACCCACACCCACACCCACACACACACACACACACACACACACACTCAAACACTTTCCTCCTGCCAGCTCAAATGAGCGTTACTGATGCTGACCTTTCAAGTCAAGCTGGAGTCTTGGACTAAATGAACAGTGGAATCAAGGAACAAGATAGAAAAAGACAAAACGGATGGCACTACTTTGTATCGTATGAGAACTGCAACGAAGGCCAGCCTTTCTTTTGGGAGCAAATCCCTGACCTCATGACTTACAGACTTTGGAACTCTTTACAGAAGCTCATATTGTTCCTACTGCACATAACAGCACATGAGCACATGGCTAACAGAACATACTCACAAGATGTTTCATTTTGACCACTATTGTTTAAGTGTAAGTGTTGTCAAGCCAATCAATCATAAGATCTGTTAGCTAGTTATCCATTTAATTGATTGGCCTCTACAGGTCTGCTTCGAATCAGCATCCTCAGATCAACGTATTGCTGTGCATCAATGTACAAGCCTGTTTCCTGTGACTAAACTTAATTACTTAATGCTCACACAACCCTGCCGAGTTGGACTGAATGTTGGAATAGGACGCTGTGATGAGCTGTTTATAGCTGAATGTCTCTATATATTGTGTTGTTACTGCAGTGACTTAAAATTGGCTGCTGTAGAGACAGTTGCTCCAACAATGGAAGGATACATTTTTAATACCCTTGATGTCAGAAATAAAATTTAGTGTAGCTTATGTACAGCCATGTTCAACTGTTGTGGTCAAAACTTGCACAACTGCAGTGGTGTCATGCCAGACTGTCATGGAGTCGTTCAAAATTGTATTGGGTCATCTTCCATGAGTCCTCCTTTTGTCTTTGTGGAGAGGACCAACGAATCCGTATGTGGAGGCACCAAGATCAACGGATCGCCAAGATCAGCTGTCATGTTGTGGACTTCAATTTCACACTATACCAGATCACCTTTGGCCTTCCATACGGGCACTTTGACAGACCAACATTAGGTTAATTAAGTCCTATAAGCAGTGGTCCTACCTTATAATGAACACACTCCAGTGCACTAATCCAGTTGTGAAATGCTGGCCTGCAAACTGCCACCCTTCTCACCTTGGACACCCAGATGCTATGGCATATCCATTTGCATCGCCAGAACCACCCTGAACATGTGTGGAATGCTACTGGAAGTGCTATCAACACTCCACCCCTACCTCAAAATCTGCAGGTACTGAGTGAGAATATTCAAGCTGTAATACAACTCCTTTCCCAGATGTCTGTCATGTTGCATTTTACCCAGTCCTGTACTGAAAGACCCGTTATTTCATACTGATTGGCCAGTCATGTTAAAAATCCAGTCAGTCGGTGCATCTTTACAACTGTGTGTATCAGAGAACCTGCCATGTACTTGAAAATGCACACATTTGTAATGATGCTCTTCCAGGTGACACATCCGAGTTTATAGCAGATTTGACATGTTGATACAGGATCATAGCTGGCAACAGGGTAAGAGGATTAGTGACGGATTCTGTTAATTTCAGTATTTCAGCTGATTAGCAGTTTCCTGACTGACACAATCTTTATCATTCATTTATCTGAGCATCTCTGCTGTACTATTTTTAGACACAACTTCAAACGCCACTGTAACAAGGCCACCACATGCCTGTGTGTGTGTGTGTGTGTTGTGTGTGTGAGTGTGTGTGGTTGTGCACGCTTGGGTGCATGTACACAAAACCTAGTACACTGTCTGAGCTCATAGCTGAATGGTAAAGAACCGAGGAGAGGCTTTCAGCCTCCCTCTCTCACTTTCCATCCATCCCTCCCTCCCTCTGTCTCTCTCCCTCTCCCTCTCTCTCTCTCTCTCTCTCTCTCTCTCTCTCTCTCCCTCCCTCCCTTCTCTCTGCCTGTCACTTCTTTGTTTTCGCTCTTTAACAGAGGTCCTTGGCTCATTGTCTAATAATAGCCACCAGTGTTCTTAAGGGACTCACAGACACACAGGCACGGATGTAGGATGTCAGCCAGTCAGACTCCGTATCCCCCTGGACTCTGTCTTTTCCAGATTTCTCTTTGAGGATGTTACCTTGTTTCACACTCACTCTCTCTATCAGCCCCTCATTTTCATGCATGCCAGTCTAGCTTGGTCAGTGTAACAGAATGCAAATTGTGCATTGCTTCTGTTCCGAACAGTTCGGAACAGTTTGAATTATTGATATAGCAGTGTTTTAAAGGATTTGGAAGGGGTGGATGACAGTATCTCTATTTCTACCAGAAAGACCCCTGAAGCAAACGTACATTTCTTCAGTACCTAAGTTTATTTATTTATTATATCAATTTGATAGATAACAATATTTGTATTTTTCACACCTGAAAGTCTGGAGACAAGTCCGATCCAAGGTACATGTGATCCAGTTCAATGCGGTTTCACACTACAGTTTGGTGATGCCCTACAGAACCGACGTTTTGTCCACGTGCTGTGTAAAGAACTACGTCCTGTCCTCCCCTTAGTGGCCTGCATGTCCCAATACTTGCCTCTGATTTGTAGAGGGGTGTGCATAAGACGCTGGTGTGTTGGAAGTGCAGTGACGTGTCTTTCCAGATGTTGTCCCAAGTTCTACCTCCCTGACAGTATCTGACTCCTTTCACGTGCAGGCACATCACACAACAGGATTCCTTCACTTTTTGTTTATAAAAAAGGGTTCATCTGTAGTTACTGCAGATAGACGATTGGAAGTAATCAGATTTCAGTACAAAATGAAATGCTTCTATATCATTTAAAACACAACATAATTAGACATCTCTTCATGCTTTGAGGAGATTGATAACTTCCTGTAATGGAACAACAGGTATCATATATCTACTCTGGCTAGCAGTTACCTGTGGCATGGAATCAGAGCTGAATGATAATGTTAAAAGAACCAGCACTTAGACGGTTGCACTTTTAAGTATTTGTATGATTGCTTTGTATAATAGAGCATTTCAATTTACTTCATTAGACACTCGTCACAGAGTGAAATTAATTCATTATTTTTGTACCTGGTGTGTGTGTGTGTGTGTGTGTGTGTGTGTGTGTGTGTGTGTGTGTGTGGTCACTGGTGCTTAGGGCTCAGTTATGCTAATGCAGTTCTCACCTCACAACTGACAAGATAACAACATAAGGATCTGCTGTAGCATTATCCTGGTGGCACGTACCACAGGACACCTTCAGAGGTCTTGTAGAGTCCACACCTTAATACACAGTATTAGGTGGGAACTGTGTATTCTGGGCTATAGCTACACGACATAGCTACATTAAATGATATCTGGCAGGACCAGAAGGACAATCCTTGAAATAAATGGAGCACTTCAGCAGTTTCTAATCCTCAGAACATCGTACTTGGCACATTTTTAGATAATCCACTAAATCTGTATTACATTAAGGTGACAAACAGTATGCAGGACTGCAGGGACTGGGGGGGTGGAGTTATTGGAGTTATTGCACTAAAGAAGAACTCGTGACGGTGACACCTGAAGTGCAGAATAACCCAACATAATCTCCAGAGTTGATGTTATTCAGTTTTTACTTTACAACCAGTTTTGGACCTTCGCTGTATCACCTTCAGGTGTTACAGTGCATTACGTGAGTGTCAGTGGGAAAATGTGTTGTGGAACAAGCATAAGTTCATAAATTAGAACCATAAACCGTGTTTATCTGGTTGTAGTTCAATATTTAGAGGTCAGTACATGAAAGTGACAAATCGTGATATTGTAGAGCAGCTCATAACCTCCAGGCTCTGCTAGTTGTGGTTGTATGGGTTGCTACAGGAACCAGGCTTTGTGACCACAGCTTTTCCTGTGCCGGTGTCCACAGAAGCGACGCTCCCCAGACGAAAAAAATGGTCACCTTGTGTGTTAAAGATGGTAGTAGCTTCAGCTTTCTGCAGATGGCGCTGCACAAGGCTATTGGGGTTATAGCCTGAGTGAGTGTCTCATTCAATGTGTGTAAAATGGGACACAAACCAGATATTAATGATTGAAATTCAGACAGTTCCGCTGCTCCACAGCTCAGTTCTGGGGGGTTTACAGCCCTCTGTCTCACACTTGGAATTAGGCATGGTGCCAACAGGTCCATGTCTGTTTATCTGCTCCTATTTTGAGTCCTATTTTGTTGGCAGTATTTCTCTACAGGGACTAGACAAGCTGTGTGTGCATTTGCACACCCGTGTCAGCAATGTGCTATGCAGAGCCACAAACCAGCCAATCAGAGCAGAGCTCCTCAAATTATTTATAAGGCCACCAAAGAAAGAATTTCTGTTTCTACAAACAAACTCACATACATTTTATGGCAACTGCTGCATATTTCAGTACTGTGATAGGAATCATACCACACTGCTATACTGTCATATTAAATGTTGTGGTCATTGATTTCTACCAGTACTGTCCAGTATGAAACCCATTCTTTGATAGTAAAAGTTTTGAAAGGTGTTTCTTTTTAACGCTGCATCCCAATTGCATACTACACACTATATATAGACTATACTTATCTTAATAGTGCAGGTGTGGCAGGATATTTTACACAATATTAATGAATTTAATCAATAGAAAAATGAATTTAATCAATTTTGAAATAACGCTGTAACATAAAATGTGAAAAAAAAATTAATGCACTGTATGTAAGAGTATGTATCGCAGATTTCTGAGTATAGCAATGTTACATACTACATACTCAAAAACAAGGTCTCAGTTATTTGTTATTAGTATGCAAGTGGGGCATCTGTAGAGCAGCTCTTGGTGAAGGTTTAGTCTTGCAGGTGAGTGCATTAATATGACTGCATGACTGAAATACTGACCCACCGCTGTAATTAGAGTTCAGATATATAGACTACATTCATTGAAACTATTTCCATATATGCAATGAAACTTTACCATGTTTATGTATCTTTATATAAGCTTTCCTGTAAAATATCTTGTTTTATCTGGTTTGGACCCTTTAAGCCCTAATTCATAAGCACATCACTGGCGAATGAGTCAGGGGGCTTAGAAGCATCAGTGTGCCCTGAAGGAATACATGAAGGTATGGCTTAGAAAAAGTAACCATAGGTGAATTTTAAACAGTATTGAGCAATATAAACAATTCTCAGATCTCACCTACAGAGCATCTGGAAAATATTCACAGCACCTCACTTTCTGCACATTTTCTTATGTTACAGCCTTATTTCAGAATGGATTTCATTCATTTTTTCCCTTCGAAACACAATATTCCACAATGACAAAGTGAGAAAATTGAAATTTATTTTAAAAATGAAACAAAACTTAACTTACTTTGGTGAAGCACTTTTGACAGCAGTTACATCCTCAAGTCTTTTTGAGTATGATGCTTTGCAGAACCTCAGTCAATTGGATGGGGAGTGTAGGTGCACAGCCATTTTTAGATTTTTCCACAGATGTTTAATTGGTTTCAAGTCTGGGTTTTGGCTGGGCCACTCAAGGACCTTCATAGAGTTTTCCCAAAGCCAGTCCTTTATTATCTTAGCTGTGTATTTAGGGTCGTTGTCCTGTTGGAAGATAAATCTTTTCCCAGTCTGAGGTCCAGAGCACTCTGGAGCACAGTTATCATCAAGGATGTCTCTGTGAATAACTGCAGTCATCTTTCCCTCAACCCTGACTAGTCTTCCAGTGCCTACTGCAGAATAACACCCCCACAGCATGATGCTGCCACAACTATGCTTCACTGTAGGAATGGTATTGGCTAGGTGATGAGCAATGCCTGGTTTCCTCCAGACATGATGCTTGGCATTGAGGAAAACAAGTTCAGTATTTGTTTTATCAGACCAGATTATTTTGTTTCTCATGGTCTGAGAGCCCTTTAGACTGGTTGTCTGTGCCTTTTAATGAGGAGTGCCTTTTAATGAGGAGTGCCTTTTAATGAGGAGTGCTGCAGAAGTGGTCGTCCTTCTGGAAGGTTCTCTCTCCACAGAGCAATGTTGGAGCTCAACATTACACATTACACAACCTCCTGGATTAAAACTAACATTATGAGATACGTGAAGTAATGTTTATTAAAATTAGAGTATTTATTTAAACAAAATATTATTGAATAGTTTTTATGTATGTGCCATTGCAAGAGATTTGAACATTCTTCAAGTGCAGATGAGTAAAAGTATTCAGCTAATTATGTTATTTAAAGGGGAAGTGCTCTAAAAACAAACAAGACTTTCAACAGTTTGAACTGTTTTGTAATAATTAAAAAATCCAGACATATTCCATATGTTTCCTTATTCTTTTTCAGGAATGCAGGCCAGTGCTGAGCAGGAAAATCTGTAATGGTGGAAATCACTAATTCGCTCTTCTGTGCTTTCTCTTTTTCTCCACAGCTGCAGAAACTGAAGCGCTCCCTTTCCTTCAAATCCGTTATGCGAAGTAAAAGCGTTGATAATTTCTTTCAGCGGACAAACATTGAGGTCCCACCTCCCCCTGACCTCATTGCTGAGTCTCCACCCCCTGTAATGGAGTGCCCCTCCCCACCACTCTTTCAGGAACGCCCACTGACCTTTGACCGTTCACCATCTCTGTCACCGTCCGTCAGCCCAAATCCCTCTCTATCTTCTCGTTCACCCTCAGTGAGCCCCTCTCTCTCCATCAACTCGAAGGCTACTCCTCAATCACAGGCTCACCTGCAGAAAACACACTGCTTCCAGGAATATGTGTTTCGGCGACCGACCATCTGCCAGCAGTGCAAGCAGGTGATCACAGGTATTACTGTCCACACACACACACACCTAAGTACAGTGCGAACGAGCATGTTAACCAAAGTTTTGAAAATTATGAATTTACTGTGAATTGGTAAAATTATGGTTTGTAGTCCATCTGGATTTAACATTATGACCAACTCCTTTTTTCTACTTTCACTGTCCTTTTGTCCGCTCTACTGACCATACAGGCGCACTGTGTAGTTCTATAATTACAGACTGTATCTTTCTCTCCATAGTTTGTTATCCCTCTTTCACCCCATTCTTCGATGGTCAGGACCTCACAGGAAAACAGAGCAGATACTATTTGAGTGGTGGATCATTCTCAGCACTGCAGTGATACTGACATGGGGATTGTGGTGTGTGTTGCGCTGGTATGAGTGGATCAGACACTGCAGTACTGCTGGGGTTTTTAAAAACATTGTGTCCACTCTACCTAGTTGCTCTACATTGTAGATGTAAAGTCAGAGACAGAAGCTCATCCAGCTGTTGGCTGGATATTTCTTGCTGGTGGACCGTTCTGCATCTTTTTGCCTCCACACTTGTGCTTATTGATGTTGGTGATGATTTTTCTGCTTGGTCTGTTTTCCATGCTTGTGCATCTCTACAAGGCGGGGTTTCCCCATGTGATGTTGACCCGCCTCTGCTTGTGGTGTAACCAGCAGGCTGACTGACTGTTTTTGTTGAAGGGCAGCACTTTATTCATAAAAAATCCCATGAAGAGCACTACAAACACTCGTAGCCTATGAGATTTACTGAAAGGCTTATTTTACTTTTCAGATTTTCATAAATGAAGCCCATAGTCAAAATAAACTGCTTGTTTATTCTCTCTTGTTTCTGTAGGGAACTCAAAACAGGGTTTACGCTGCAAAACATGTAAACTAGGAGCTCATCTTTGGTGTTCTTCTGAGCTTTCCCAGCAAATCTGCAATGGCAAGGTGAGTCTCTCTCGCTCTCTCTCACTCACACTCTCTCTCTCTCACTCGTACCAACAGCTGTGACCTTATCAGCTGCTTCTGTTCTGTACACACACAGGAAAAACGAAACATCCGCTCAAGTGTCTTCCACCAACACACACGTACAAGAATAATGAAGCCCATTTTTACACCCTGCTGTCCAGATCCGTGTTGATATTCCAGCTTCTCTAGAAATAGCCCAATTAATACCACCCGTCAGACGGGCATTGCCTTCCACAACCCACTGTTAGTTGACCACAGTAGTGTTTAAGGTGTCATCAGGCCGATACTGCCTCAGAGGGATGATAATAATGAGCATGTGAGTCATTGAAGAGCCTGCGTTAGGTCCTCACATGCTGAACAGCCTCTTCTTCACCATTATCTCACTTCAGCAAACTGGGTCAATGAGGTCAATGGCATTTAGCCTGACAAAAAAAGAAAAAATATTTAGGCAAGTGAAAACATCTTACTCGTGAGGACATAAGGCGATATATGTAAAATACTCATACATCCCTTCAAATGGAATTGCCTTTCACTAGTTTCAGCTAACCTCACCCATACGGCACTGCAATGATGTACCAGTTTAGAGGTGGGGCAGAGAGGGAACCCTGTGGCTGGGCTGCTGTATTTTTATAGCTAATGTTAGCTACCAGAGAATATGGAGGGACACAGAATCAACCAGCACTTTTACAACTAACAGATCTTACAGTTTTGGAGCCTGGAGCATGTCCAGTTACTGTCTATTCAAATTGTGGGTCCAACACTGCCGTTAGCATCGCTGGCGCAGTCACTGTTGTGTCAAAGTAAAAATGTATATGACAAGGGTACATTACGACTTGCCACAACTGAAATTGACAGCTGGCTAACTTCCCTTAAATATACTGTATATGACCTGAGACACACAACAATGCGTTAGTTCACACAACAATCTTGTTAGTTAGGTCTGGAACTGGAAGGAAATGGCTGGCAGAGATTACCTTGGAAGCCTCAGTAGCTCGGACTGTACTGATTACCTTAATAAATTAGTTCTCATTTCTGGATCCATAATTTGCGATGTTTGGCAAAAGTATGTGATCCCATATTTACTGAATGGTTTTGTGTTAGTTTTTATTATTATTATCCTTGTTTGAATGACACTCAACTGTGGCTCTGTTGATAGATTTGTAGTGATCCATCCAGTTTCTGAACCGCTTATTCCTGAATAGGGTCACGGGTGAGCCGGTGCCCAGCCGGCAACTCTGAGTGCAAGGGTGGGAAACAACCCTAGACAGGGCGCTAATCCATACACTAAGACTTTAGAGTCACCAATTCACGTCTTTGGGGGAAACCAGAGTACCCGGAGGAAACCCACACAAACACAGGGAGAACATGCAAACTCCACACAGAAACTTCCCAGGTCACCCAACCCGGGGATCGAACCCAGGTCCTTCTTGCTGTAAGGCAACAATGCTATCCACTGCACCACCTAGATTTGTAGTGATGCACCATAGTAATGTAATACCATTCCAGGTTTTCATTCATTTCAATAAAAAAACTTACTGCTCTATTATTTCTAAATATGTTATTTATTAAACAACCAAATTTAATTCAAAGTATTGTAATGAGCTTATTTATATATAAATATAAAGTTCCCATCATACCCATTAAACACAGCTACACCTTTTGCTGTTAAAGTCGTATGTCTTTATTTTAAGTTACAAAAACTTTAACATAATTTACAGTGCTGGAATCCTGTCTTATGTTCTAAATATATCTCAGTGTAGATTTTGGTGAGCTTAATTGGTACATTCAGCCTGCGGGTTGATTTCCATGGAAAAGAGTAGAGCACCGTCTTTAAAGCACAATGCAAATGGAAATCATAGAGGTCCCTGCTCTTTCCCCCGTGATGGCACCAGTAGAATAAAAATGATGGGCAGTAGTTATGGCCTTAGTTATTATAGCTGTGGGGTTTCAAAGGGACATTTTTGAATATGCCTTGAATTTGCAGAGCTGTTGAACTCAATAATACTTTTATATATGCAAAATTGTAAACCTTTGGAAAAGTTTAATTTGTGTATCAACCAAGACCTGATAGAATTTAGTGTATGGGCTGAGTTTTGTTGATTGTCATAATCATTTTAAGAGTTGAGCGTTTGTCTTTAAATTACAAATTCAAGTGGCAGTCATTGGGGTCCCTGAGCTATTTGTCATGATGGATCCAATAGAGCACAAATGATTGGTAATTTTTTAATTTATATTCCTTAGTTATGATTGATGTGTGATCTCAAAGGGAGATTTTGAACATTTGAATTTGTACATCTTTTGACCTACTTAAAATTTTGAACTAATTTTAACTCCAGCAGCCTTTTAGTTCCTCCTCCTTTCTCCACGCACCCTACAAAGCACTGTTTTTAAGCCAGGCCCATGCTGACTTCACCTGAGACTTTTTTCTGAGATTCTCTGTAAGCAGACATTTTTATAAGGTCATACACTATCAAAAGACACACAGCCAGCTACCAGATACTGTCTTTGCTACATTTCCAGTAATTTCACTGCTATTGCTCTTTCACTTCCATTTCTATTTGCTGTTGCTCTTCAACTTTCAATGAAATTCACCAATTTCAGTGATGAATGTGCCATTCAACAGACCTATGTGGGTTTGATGATTTTTTTATGTTTGGGAAGGACTGGGGGTCTGTTGATAGCAGTGAGTTCTGAAGGACAATCTCCCAATCTCTCTTACAAACACAGCACAGCAGCAGCTTGTAAAAAAATTTTTTGTCCGTCACAAATGTGAAAAGAAAACAACAAAATTGATTCTAATTCGGATTTCTTTCTTCAGTGGTTATCTAATGCAGGACAAGTTCATTTCATTTGTGTAAAAGATCATTGTTAGCAACCAAGATCTAAGCACAGTATCCCATACTTCCTTTTTTATGAAAAACATTCAGTGAAATTCACTATTTTCAGTGATGAATATGCTGTTTGCCAGAACTGTACAGATTTTTTTATTTTGTACATTTTATTTTATCAGAGTTTTTATTTTTGGGAGGGGTGGGGGTCTATTGCTAGTGAGGAATTCTGAGGGAGAAAGTCCAATCTCTCTCCCAAACACAGTGCAGCAGCACCTTTTGTAATTTTTTGTGCGTCCCAAATGGAAAAAGAAACCAACATTGAAATTGCTACAAGTACACCTCTCCTTAAATTATTGACAATAAATGGGGTCCAAACCCATTATCAAAACTTGTCATCTTTCTTTGAAATTTGCCAATGTCAGTGAATAATGTGCTTTTCTCCAGAACCATATAGATTTGATGAGTTGTTATTTTTGGAAGGCTGGTGGGTCTGTTGTTAGCAGAGAATTCTGAGGGAAAAATTCACCAATGTCTCTTCCATACACTGCACAGCAGCAGCTAATTCACTTTTTGTCCTTAAATTACATCTTAAGTTGCAATAATTGGAGTCCAAGCAGTTTATTATTTCATTATGACGCCAGTAGAGCGCAAATGCTTATGTAATGTTAAATAGATAACGATTAGGTAATGTTTTTAGACTGACCTTAGTTATAAAAATTAGATTTTTGGACATGACTTCAATTTGCACAGTTGTTAAACTAAATGATTCCACAGAAGTTACCCTTGCTTTTCAGTGTCATAATGGCAGAGACTTTTCATGTATAAATCATTAAAGGATTCTTCTAGGAAAGGTGCCACGAGGGCTTGCTAAAGAGGTTTGGCTTCTGAACTTGTCACCTTCTTTTTCTCCTCATAAATGTTCATATCTGGGTTACGTAAGCTATTTCTAGAAATCCGTACTTATATAAAGGGATCTTATGAATTCAGATGACCTTACTGCCCTGAATGTTGGTTGAATAATCTTATAATAACTATATGTCATTAGATTTATTGCCTTAAGATGTCATGTGCAGTGTGCACTCAGGAAATGTGAGTTCATGTAAGGGGAATGAATTAAGAAAATGCTACAGAAGTGAGGGAGGCGGAACAGCCTGCCTGCTCTGCGTCTCTCTCGCTGTCAGTGGCCTTTTATCAGCCTTTTCTTTTTCTCTCTGTCTCTTTCTGTTCTCCTTCTTCTTGTGTCTCCAACCTTGCAACACGCCAAAAAGTCAGTACGTGAATCAATATCTTGTCAGAGCAGACAGTGTGTGTCCAATACTGCGTGTAATTCAGGGAGAGTAGGAGGCGTCCATGGCCAGTGTCCAGAGAAGCAGCTGAGCCTCGCGTTCGGACAAACTGCTCTCATAAACCATCGTGTCGGTCAGTGTAGCTCAGCTAAATCAGCTAAAGCTGCAGCACCATATGGAATTTGTGCCTGGTAAATAATTACATGCACCTGTATAATCTAGAACTGAGGTTAACATTGACCTTCTAAATTCTAGCCTAATTAAAAGGCCCATATCCTGGAAAATGGATGAACTGGATTTGCTCATGCTTTTTGGAGGGTGTAAACATTCAAAGCATGCCATTTCATTCTCTGTTCAGTACAGTCTTAAAATAGAAATTTAAAGCAGCCTGTTTTTAAATGAGTTGTTCCTGTGATGTCACATGAACCCATGTTTATATACATATATCCAGCTATTTAACCCAGTTCAGCTGAGTCACTTCACCACTTCAGCCATTTTATGAAGAACATTTCAAACTGACCCTCTTTTAGAATAAGAACCTCTTTTTGAAAATAATAATACTAGGCAGCCAGACCACATTCCATATACCAATCAACCATAACATTATTACCACCTCCTTTCTACTCTCACTGTCCATTTTTTCAGCCCCTCCTACCAGCACATTGTAGTTCTATATTTACAGACTGTTGTGCATCTGTTCCTCTGCATACTTTATTAGCCTCTTTTCACCCTGTTCTTCAATGGTCAGGAAGACCACAGCACAGGTAGTATGTGGGTGGTTGGTCATTTTCAGCATTGCAGTGACACTGACATGGTGGTGGTGTGTTAGTTTAGACTCTCCTGCCTAGTTGCTCCACCTTGTAGATGTAAAGTCAGAGACTCAAGCTCATCTGTTTCTGCACAGTTTGTGTTGGACGTCCGCTAGTCCTTCATCAGTGCTCACGGGACACTAATCACTTATGCTGTTGGCTGGATATTTTTGGTTGATGGTCTATTCTTAATTCCCAGTAGTGACATTGATGGGTTTAAACACATGTCTGATCCACTCATACCAGTGCAAAACACACTAACACACCACCACCACCATGTCATTGTCAACGCAGTGCCTGAGAATAGCCGACCACCCATATAATACCTGTTCTGTGGTGGTTCTGTGGGGTCCTAACTATTTAAGAACAGGGTGAAAGGGGGATTACAAAGTATGCAGAGAAACAGATGGACTACAGTCTAATTATAGAACTACAAAGTTCTCCTGAATGGTAAGAGGAGCTGATCAAATGGACAGTGAATGTAGGAAGCAAAGGTTCATCTGATTCAGCAATACAGACTCAGTCTGTTTCAGTAAAAGGGATAAAGGATATTTGGAAAATGGTCTTATTGAGAAATTAATTATGGTAACTCTTAGGGTTGAGCATTATCTATGTTTTATCTGGAGCATTTCAAGCGAATATTCATGAGAAGTAGGAAATGGCCTAGCTGTTCCTAAGAGTCTTCTCTTCAGCTGTAAAACCGTTCAGAAAAATGGCTAGTCATCGTAGCCACTTTTCTCATTTTCTGTGACTTTTTGGTTGACTTGAATGGATGTTGAAATTAAAATCAGGAACCTGTTGTTATGTTGTTGGCTGTTCCCTTACGTGTTTACATTGTTCGGTAGCTGTTTTTGGGAGGCTCTGCTGTGTTTGAACTATCTAGGCTGAGATTAGTCATCTAATGTGAGAAACTACAGCACAGCACAATACAAACGTATACAAAGTCCACCTAATATACTCTGCCGTGACACTGTGTTCAGAAACTGGCTGCATTAGGAGCACAGAGTTATCATTAGTGTGGTCTACCAAGCATTTCAGCCAAACCAGTTGCAGAAAAGCAGATCGGCTCTGGTTTGAAGCTCCCTCTTCACTGCCAGGTTCTGATCTGGTGTTCTGTTCCCTACAGCATTGCGGGAGGTGGGACAGCCACACTCCTTCAAAAAGGTGAAAACTCAAATCCTCTCAGAGGCAAACATGCAGGAATCTCATAAATACATGTTTCCAGTCTAAAATTGCAAATATACTAAGCACAACTTTATGTAAGCAGTATGCCATCCAGCTCAGCATATTGCAAACATGCCAATCTAGTTGAGAAATATAGAAACATAATGTTAAAAGGAATAAATCATAATATTTTGTGCAAATCTATGCAATAGATTATTATTCCTTATAAGGAATATATATTATTATATTATATATTTTTGGAGCATTTTAATCAGTTGACACAATTTCAGAAAGTGAAAAAATCCAGAATGGAGTTATGAATATCAATATATTGCAATGTCCACATTGTAAAATTGGCCTTGGTTTACCATCTGTGATTGGACATTGTTTGGTTTCAGGAGGGATGATACTCAAAAAAAGACCAGCTGTTTGTTTATATATATATATATATATATATATATATATATATATATATGAGACCCACACTTAGATATTTACTAATAAAAATAATATACAGAATAAATTCATTACATTACAAGGGGTGTCCGAAAATTGGACTTGTGGTGTAATGTACTTTCTGTAGCTGAAGAGAAAGTTCTGAAACTTCATGCAGGGACACAAATGCAGACATTTCATAGCAAGATGTCTTATGCAACTTTTTCCAGATAGCTGTCATTACTACCCCCGTTGTTCAGGGAAAACAGTATAATGTTAAGTTATAATGTTAATTAAATTCTTAATACAGTTTAATGCTAAACTTTCTGTATTTATATTTGTAACTGTTGTGCAGTTGTTGTGACAGTCCTAGCTGCGTGCTGCCATTTGCGCTTGCGCTCTTGCATTGAGTATGATTCTGGCCTAACAACCAGATGTCCAACCAGTGCTGGGGGTGAGATGAGATGAGTTGTTGAGGATTTTGATGATAATCAGCTCTCAGAGTGACAGTGATAACAAGGCTAGAACTGCTGGGTGATGTGTTTCTCAGGAGTCAATTTGAATCCATTATTTAGAGCTTTCAGTGTGAATTCTGCACTTGTTCTTGTTCACGCATTCTTGTGTGTGTGTGTGTGTGTGTGTGTGTGAGAGAGAGAGAGAGAGAGAGAGAGATGTAATGAGCCAGTTAAGAAAAAGTTCCAGTTCATATCATAGAGCCAATACTTTTGTCTCTGGCTACTGCACTGCACTGTGGTGCACTTTTCTGTCAATATCAGCAATTATGAGACCTTTGTGTTCCCAAGGTCCGATACCGCTGACCTCCACTTTTGACACTGCACATTTTTTATCAGGTCCCTTATGGTCAAGTTGGCCATTTGTTATGCGAAAGGTTTGGAGAGAAGAGCTGCTTGAGGACAAGTGCATTATCCTCTTTCACCAAACTTATGAAATGGTGTGGAGGTCATCATCATACATGGTTTTCTATCTTTATCTCTCTCTCTCTCTCTTTCTCTCTCTCTCTCTCTCTCTCTCTCTCTCTCTCTCTCTCTCTCTCTCTCTCTCTGTTTCTCTCTCCTTCTCTGTTGTTTGGAAGTTTAGTATTTTTTTTCTTTTTGTATGTCATAATATGTCAAATGTTTGTAGACACCCCCTCTGATGAATGCATTCAGCTTGTACGCATTGCTGACACAAATGTGCAAATGCACACACAACTTGTAGAGAAGTGTTGCCAATAGAATAGGACTCACAGGAGCAGATAAACAAACATGATCTGTTGGCACCGCGCCTAATGGCAAATGCAGAGGGATATCTCTGATGGCACTCCATCCAGTACTGTTGGTTGGGTGGGTTGGGTGATGATAACCCACATTCTGCCTTCGCTATTACTTGTCAATAAGATCCTCACAGTAATGCTAAATGCTACCAAAATGTAGTAGAAAGTCTTCTCTGGACAGCAGAGACTTGCAACACTCTTTTTAATACTCTTGATTACTCTTGGCTTGCTCACTTAGGGGTCTATTTTCGTATTGTTTGTTGATGTGTTGTTAATCTATTTATTTTTTGTGAAGGGTGCTATACAAATACATTTTGATTTGATTTGATGATTTCAGGAGAAACAATGAATGTCCCAATACTTTTGTCGATACACTGTATGTTTAAATCTATCTGTATTTTGGAAATTGGTATGGATTTAGGATGGGAGTATGGGAGTATCGCTATGATAGTCTTGTTGTCTTTATTGTGACTTTTATGTACTGTTATGCCCCAAGCTCTAACCAGGAGAAGGGAAGAGAGTAGTCACAACAGAGCCCCTTCACCCTCTAACTGGACCACATCCATAGTTGTCCAAAGGGATTTTGCCCAGTTCACCCTATGGCCAGTCCATCACTTCTCACTATCATGGACTGTCATGCTCATGGAGAGCCCACCTCACAGCATACAGGACATAAAGCATCTGCTGTAATGTGCCCTTCAGAGATCTTGTGGAGTCCAAGTCAGAATTTTTTTTGCCAGTACAAGGGAGACGGTACAAGGCAGGTGGTTTTAATGTTATGGCTGTTTTTTAGACTGTGTGAGAGAGAGTGGAGGCAGCAGCATGGCTGTGCTGTCGAGTCAGCTGGGTAATGAGCAGTGAAATTACTCCTGTAGCTCACACACGCACGCTCAGGAAATAGAAAGCCTTCGTTTATTGACCACCCCCTGCTCATGGCAGGGAGATGCGACAGCGATGAGTGGATGAAAAGTGATGCAATTATGTCGCTCCTCTCTCATCAAATCACAACTGGGTTTAGGCCAGCATAGATCACACGTCACAGAATAACAATTTTCTCTGGTTCTTTTCTTAGCAGTGCTGAAACAGAACAGATCTGTTTAAAATTGCCCGCAGATAAACTCAGTTATACACTTCACCTACAGGGGTTGGACAATGAAACTGAAACACCTGGTTTTAGACCACAATAATTTATTAGTATGGTGTACTAGGGCCTCCTTTTGTGGCCAATACAGCGTCAATTAGCACCTGAACATCCCTTTCAGACAGCTTCCTCTTGCGTCCACAGTTAATCCTGTTGGATGTGGTTGGTCCTTCTTGGTGGTGCTGACATTACCCTGGAAACCGTGGCTCTTGATACATCACAAAGACTTGCTGTCTTGGTCACAGATGCACCAGCAAGACGTGCACCAACAATTTGTCCTCTTTTGAACTCTGGTATGTCCCCCATAATGTTGTGTGCATTGCAATATTTTGAGCATAACTGTGCTCTTACCTGCTAATTGAACCTTCACACTCTGCTCTTAATGGTGCAATGTGCAGTTAATGAAGATTGGCCACCAGGCTGCTCCAATTTATCCATGAAACCTCCCACACTAAAATCACAGGTGTTTCAGTTTCATTGTCCAACCCCTGTACTTCTGAGCTCTCTATAGACCATTTCAGTTACAGACCTTCTGTGGTGTGGTGTGTGTAAAAGAGGATCAGTTATGCCAGGATATAAGTCATTATACACCAATTAGCCATTATGTTATGATCACCTCCTTGTTTCTACACCTTGTCCACATTTAAGTAAAGTCCACCATTGAGGAGCACTTGGTACTTCTATAATTATAGGCTGTAGTCCATCAGTTGCATACCTTGCTATCCTCATTTCACCCTGTCCTTCAATGGTCAGAACCACCACAGAGCAGGTATTATGTGGGTGATGGGTCATTGTTAGCACTGCAGTGACACTGATATGGTTGTGGTGAGTTAGTGTGTGTTGCATTGGTGTTGCATGGATCAGACACAGTAGTCCTGCTGGAGTGTTTAAACACTGAATTGTGCACTTACTTACATACTCTTACATAGCTGTTCCATCTTGTAGATGTAAAGTCAGAGACAGAAGCTCATCTTAACTCTGCACAGGTTCTCAACCCTGCTCCTGGATGTTTAACTTTAATACATGGCTGAAGAGCTTTTTAATGAGCTGATTAGTTGAAGGTGGGAGCAGAGAAAGCTTTAAAATAAGCAGGGCATGGATGCTTCTAGGACCAGGGTTAAAACACTTCTGACAGGACATCGTTCACGGGATGTTGGCTTGATATTTCTGGTTGGAGGGCTGTTCTCAGTCCAGCAGTAAGACCGAAGCGTTTAAACACTCCTAACCCTGTATCTGATCCCCGTGTACCAACTCAATGTCAGGGTCACTGCAGTACTGAGAATGACCCACCACCTTAATAATACCTGCTCTGTGGTGGTCCTGTAGGGTCTTGATCATTTAAGATTAGGATTAAAGTATGTAGAGAAACAGCTGGACTACAGTCTGTAATTATACAATGACAAAATGCTCCTGTAGGGTTGAGTAGAAAGTGTAGAAACAAGTCCATAAAGTTAAAAAATATGTACAGTCAGGTCCATAAATATTTAGACAGTCACACATTTGGACTCAGGAATATACACCTTCAATGGATTTGAATATGGAGTGGCACTGCAGGCACTGCAGGTAGTGCAGGTAGTGCAGGTAGTGCAGGTAATGGCAGCAGCCGTGGCCTGGTGGTTAGGTAACCAGCCTTGTGACTGGAATGTTTGAATCCCTGAACTGGCAGGACATGACTGAAGTGCCCTTGAGCAAAGCACTGAACCCAGCTGTTCCCCGGGTGCTGAGGATAGGGCTGCCCACTGCTCCGGGCACGTGTGCTCACTGCCCCCTGGTGTGTGAATTTGCTAGTGTGTATGTGTGTATCTCTGTGTGTGGATGCGTAAAATGTGGAGGTCTAATTCCCGTGTGGACAACACAGTAGGTTAAATGAGTAGAATTACTATTACTGTTACTAGCACAGTGTAGGTATGGTGGTAAATCATGCTAAATTGTCCCCTGAGTGTGTGTGAGTGGATGTATTTCTGTGGTGCCTTGTGATTGATTGGGACACTGTCCAGGGGGTATTCCTTCCTTGCATCGCACTGATTATGGATAGTTTCCAACTTATTTCCAGACCTCAATTTGCAGTGTCCTGTGTAACCTGGAATATGTTATAGAAGGCATTACCACCCACAGTAAACAGCACAGTGCCTGCCCCCACATGGTTAATGATGCTGACTGGTATCACCTGCTTAAAATTGTCAGTGTATACAGATAAATGACTCGTGCAGGAGCTCCACATACATATCCTGCAGTTGAGCTTCCAGCAGGCATAGCCCTACACTATTGCATACTTTATGGTTGTCAACTTAAGTCAACTAAGTTAATTAGTCATTGCACCCCAGGTTGATTCATTCAACATTTTGCGACAAGAGCATTAGTGAGGTTAGGATATGGGACAATCACCACCCCACCTCATCCCCAACTATTGATGGAACAATCCAAGTACTGGATGAAGCACCGTCATTCATAGAACACAGTTGTACAGCTCCACAGCTCAAAGTTGGGGGGCTTTATATCCCTTATCTGCTCTAGAGAGTCCTATTATATTGGCAAGGAGTAGACAAGATGTGTGTGTGTGCATTTGCACCTCTGTGCCAGCAGTGCCCAAATGTGGAGTGCAGTGCATGTGGCTGTGATCCCTGTCTGTATAATTATACCACAGGAATTGCCTTTTATCATTTCAGATCTAAAATTAATGTGCTTTATTTAGCTCTTCTCAAGCTTGAGGGGCAAAACGATGTGCCTTGATGCAGCTTCCATGCAACCCACTCATCCTCACACAACCACAGTTTGAAAATTGCTGGGATAGAACACATTGAACACAAATCGTCATAAAATGAGAGGAGGCTGCCGTCTACGCTAGGGTTTCTCGTGGACATGGAGAATTTGTTCTTAATGGATCTAATTGTTGATCATCATGGTTTATAATTGAGATATGATTCTGGGAGGTGTATTCATTCAAAATGGAAGAGTGCACTGTTTTATAAATCTTCGGGACCTTCTTCAAGAGCAAGCTTCCAGATGACAGATGTCAAATCCAATATTATCTGTGAAGGAATGCAGGGTTCATTCGCTGCCAGGGGGAGATCACACAATCACTACACACAAGTGATCACACACATACATTTTCTGTTGCTGATATGTTCAGAAATGTGCCCAGCATATTTTTATAGGCATCACTATACTGGTACCCAGTTGTAAACTGTAGTGCCAGATTCCAAACTCATGAACAATACAGTCAATACCAGATACAACGATCAACCATAACATTATGACAACCTCATTGTTTCTACTTTCACTTTACGTCTACAAGGTGGAGCAACTAGGTAGGCGTGTCTATTAGAGTGGACAGTGAGTGGACACTTGTACCAGCTGAACAAATAAACATTGTGTCAGTGTCACTTCTTCCTCTTCTTTCGGCTGCTCCCTTCACGGGTCGCCACAGCGGATCATCTGCATCCATCTTGCCCTATCCCCTGCCTCTTCTACTGTTACACCAACCATCTCCATGTCCACCTTCACTACATCCATAAACCTTCTCTGAGGTCTTCCTCTTCTCCTTCTGCCCGGCAGCTCCATCTCCAACATTCTTTGTCCTATATATCCACTGTTCCTCCTCAACTTGTGTCCAAACCATCTCAACCTGGCCTCTCTGGCTTCATCTCCAAACTCCTCCACCTTCACTGTCCCTCTGATCTGCTCATTTCTAATCCTGTCCATCCTTGTCACTCCCAAAGAAAATCTCAACATCTTCATCTCCGCCACCTCCAGCTCAGCCTCCTGTCTTTTAGACAGAGTCACAGTCTCCAAACCATACATTGTGTCAGTGTCACTACAGTACTCAAATAATGCCTGTGGGGTTCTGAACATTGAAGAACAGGGTGAAAGGAGGATAACAAAGTATGCAAAGAAACAGACAGACTACAGTCTGTCATTATAGAAGTACACAGTGATAAGAGGAGCTGATAAAATGGACAGTGAGCATAGTAACAGGTGGACGTAATGTTATGGTTGATTGGAGTATATCTATACTGATATTGAGGTCATATTATTTCCAGGCAATAGTATGTTCTACATCTGCCTCAGCATGCAATGTCCTCCTTATTGGTGGGTTGCACGGCTACATTACAGGAACTTGTTTTGTATAAACGGAAAAGTGAGTAATTAAGTAATGCAGACTGTTTCTAGAGCATCTGTTTCTAAATGTAGAGTTTAGAAACCCCATCCTGTGCCGCAGGTTGTATGAGTAAAGCAAAAACACACACAGCCTTGGTATTTAGCATGCAGAGATCACATAAAAACAGATGCCACCTTAAACGCAGAGATTGTGTGCAGATTCTCAGTGGAAAGGGTTTTAAAATAGGCTGTTTCAGCAGCACTTTTCACCTTAAAGCTGGAGTAACAATGACATTGTTAGAAACATCTGTTTATGAATTCCTCTTTTGCCTCTGTTCCTTTTATCAGTCTGTCATTCCTTCCACTCCCCAAGTCTCCCTTCTGTGTTGTTTCCCCCCGTCCTTCTCGTTATTACCATTGCTATTCTTAGCTGTGCGCAGTAACGTGTAACTCTGCTTCTCACCCCCTTTACCCTCTCTTCTTCCATCTTCTCCCATCTCTCCATCCCTTCCCCCCTGTTGTTCACCAGTCAGGGGCTTTCAAACGGAACTTCAGCTCACCTCTGCTCACCAATGATCTGTTTACAGTCGTTAAGGAGACTCCACCGCCCCAAGGTGAGAATTCTACACTCGTGTTGGATTCTGTCATGTTACATGAAAATAAAAAACCTCTGTCCCCAGGCAACAAAAATGACAATCATCGTTTCTGATTTTGCTTTAAAATGCTTTATAGCTGTGAGCCTCATTTAGTTATTATAACGTTCAATAGAGACGTTTTTATTCAATGTAATGTCCTGGTAGTGTTTACTCATTTATTCTAGAGTTGAATTTGGGGGTTCACAGTTGGTAGGCATATTTGAAATTCATCATTTATTTTTTATTATTAAAAGTCATATTTTTTCTCCTGAAATCATGGTTATTAAAAGAGTTAAAATCCTGCTTTTCTTGGAGTAACTGTTTCTACTGTCCAGGGATGACTTTATACTAGATCTTGGAACATTGAGGATTAGATTGCATTCAGCTTCACTGAGCTCAAGGTTTTGGATGATCACCACTCCACCTCATTTCTAACTCCCCAATTCATCCCAGTATTATTGGATGGAGCTCCATCATTCCAGAAAACACAGTTGCACTGCTCTATAACTCTATACCCCTATGGAGCCAATAGGTTCATGTTTTCATGCCTGCTCCAAAAGACATTCTACTGGCAGTATGTCTTTACTAGACAAGGTGGGTGTGTGCATTTGCACATCTGTTTCAGCAATTGGTGCAACTTAAAGTAGCTTAAATGCACTCATTTGAAGGAGTTTCCTCAAATGTTTGGACATATAAAGTACCTGAAAATGCTACAAAAATGTACTGAGAGAGAGGCGGTCACTCCTTTCAGCTGCTATGTCACTAACAGATCATGTTAAAGTAAAAGTCCCTAATATAACAAAGCAGTAACACAAAATATCTTCACACTGAAAACTAAAATTACTGTTTCACATTTGTCACTTTTTCGATGATGAACAATGAAGGTAAAGGGGTTTAGTTTTGTTGTATTTTATTGCTGCACATTCTTTTTTATTTTTTTTATTCATATTTTGCATCAGCAGGAAAGTTCATTTAAACATTGAATTTTTGATTAAAGTTCATCCTAGTTTTATTCACTGTTAGTTTTAGGGTCAGCAAAAATGTTGTATGGTAAGTCAATTACATAATTATCATGACAGGCCAAGTGTATACTCATAAGTGTGAGCAGGACATCTCAATTTTTTGCTCACTGTGACATATTGCCTTTTGCTCTGTGTAGCCTGAACCTTTACCTGCTTTGTTTGTGCTCTTTCTTGTATTCTTGCCCTTGGTTGTGCCCTGGATAAACCAGTTTGTGTGACCCTTGTGTAATTATATTTAGTTCGACATTCCACCACTGTACACATATATAATAATGCAATACTCTTTGTTTGCAGAGCAAGTTAAAGGGTCAGTGGACCCTGTTTATGAAGCCTTGCGATATGGAACATCTCTTGCACACATGAGCCGCTCCAGTTTTGGCAGCATCACGGAATCGCCATGCCACCAGGTAATCCAGCGTAACCTTCATTCAGGTTGACTCGGCACCTTAAACTGTAATTCTTCCCTCAAAAATCTACAGAATTAATATATCAGCTTAATAAGCCAAATGTTTTAGGGATTATAGTCACACATTTCTGTCACTGGCCACTTAATTAGAAACACCCAAATTGTGCTTCCACTCACTGGCCACTTTATAAAAACATCCATCCATCCATCCATTTTCTATACCGCTTATTCCTGAATAGGGTCACGGAGCCGGAGCCCAGTCAGCAACTCTGAGAGCAAGGGCAGGAAACAAATAAACACATCTTAACAAAAACCACTATCTACAATGGAATGTTTGTGAATCCTTTAATGTTCTATATTTCTATGAAACTTTGACCTAAAACCTCATCAGATTTTCACACAAGTCCTAAAAGTAGAGCCGTGGTGGTAGTATCATGGGTTGTCTCTGTTTTACAGCATCTGTTCAGGACAGTTTGCCATTATTGATGGATCAAAGAATTCTGAATTATACCAGCAAATTTTAAAGGAATTGTCAGGGCATCCATCCATGAGCTTAATCTCGAGAACGTGGCATGCAGCAAGACAATGGCCCTAAGCACACAAGGCGTTCTAGAATGTTTAAAGAAGAATGGAGTTAAGGTTTTGGAATGGTCCAGTCAAAGTCCTGACCTTAATGCAGTAGAATCATCATGTTTTTCTTTTTTAACAAATCTACATTTCTGGGTTTTTTTCTGTCAAGATGGGGTGGTGAGTGAACATTAATGAGAAATAAAATTAACTTTTTTGATTTTAGCAAATGGCTGCAATGAAACAAAGAGTGACAAATTTAAAGGGGTCTGAATACTTTCCGTACCCACTGTATATGTATATTCTTAATTTCTATTCTCCTGTGTTTTTAATACATCAGTTTTCCTACAGCTAGGCACCCACGTTTTTCACTCATCCTTACACCTGTGTAATGCAATGTGACAATAAGCTTGATTTGATTTGATTAGAGAGCACAAGCCTGCACGAGTGTGACTCCACCATTTTCCATAATGTCTCTTTGTGACTCTGTACTGCCTGTGCCAAGAGTAATGCAGTTGTTGCTCATTTTGACTCTGTACAGAGCAACGGAGGAGAGGAGAAGTTAGAGAGCCAACCAATTGTTGAAGAGGAGTCAGTTCCTGAGTCTGAGGGTAAGATGTTTAATTAACATAAATCATCTAATAAAGTCCATGAATTATGGTTTGAGCTGTAATTATAACCATTTTGTTCTGCAATTTCGATGTGATGTTTTGGGAGAGAAAAGCAATTGATCTCTTGCCTCAGATTTGACCTTCTGCTTGTTTGCACTTTCTAAAACTTTTCCTCCTTTTCTCTCTCTAGTGGCATCACTGGCTGACAGTGAAAAGGGTGAGACAGAGGACAGGGTCAGTTTAAAGGTGAGATACTGTGGATATTTATGAATACAATCATGTTTTATTTATTTATGGATTTTTATGCCCATGCACTTTATTAAAAATGTGCACCTTGTACTTGCACTCATTGGCCACTTTATGAGAAACACTTATTGTGTCCTTCCACTCACTGGCCTCTTGGAAATGCTTACCTTAATGACCTGATTCCCAAAATGGAAAGATGTCTTTAAAATTTTAAGCAAGTTTTTGTTTCTGTCTTTAATTGTCGTAGTTACCGGTATATTTTCACCCATTGTGGATGTTGAGGTGTGTTTATGATCATTATCCCGCAATAGAAGCTCGTACTCTTTACAAGCAGTATTCTCTGAAAGTGTTCTTGGTCTTCCAGATGTCAACTTGACCTCCATCGCTCTTTTAACAGCCGTTTCTTAGTTACATTAGGAACCAAGGAATTGGGCCCACAAAACCAATTCCTAAGCAGCATTGCACACCAGCAACGTTGCTGAACGAAAACAACCCTGAAGGGAACTTTTATTTTCACAACATGGCAACAGAATGGCCCTAAATTGAAGCAAACAGGGAAAAGAAATAGAAATACTCTGTGGTTCTGGCCAGTGAAGAGGGGAGAGCTCAAACCCACAGGGACCAGACGTCAAAGGCTTCTCAAGGCCGATGGACAGTCTGGTCTGGTGGGCCCGCAGGCTGGTTTAGTCACCTAAGAGCATGAGAGTGAGAGAGAGAGAACGTGAAAGCAACACAACGGTTGTAGGGGAGACAAACAGAGAGAGAGTCTGTTAGCAGACCAGCCATCTGGAGCATATAAAGCCCGCTACTGCTTTGCTGGCGGGGTTTTTATGCCTTTCATTGAGCTGTGGGTGAGTGAGTTCAGGTGGCCTGCTCAGCGGATTCATCAGTCCCTCCCCTTAGCCAAGTGGTGAGGAGGGCTGTCCAAAACACTGGTGCTGAATGTCAAGCTACTAGCACTATGGATAGCGTGGGTGCCACGGTACAGGACACAGAACTTGAGAGGTGGGTTGGGCATGGCCGTCTGCAGATGGCCACAACAGCTACTGGAATATGCTCTGCTATCTTCTTCTTATCCACCTTTTTTCCATGACAACAACGGAGGCCCCATTTTTGTTTATTTTGTGCAGAAGGTCTGGTATGACAGTACGATAATAACCAGATAATAACCAATATGAACAGAATGACCAGTAGGAAAAGCTCAGTTAGAGGTCCAAAAATAGGAAGGAGTTTTGAAGGAGTTTTGCCTGAGCAATAGTGTTATGATCAAAACACCAAAAGATCAGAGTGTAGTAGAGCGATCTGAACAACATCAATGCCAAATTGTCTGTAGGTGCCCCCCCTTTTGCTAAAACAGCTCTGATGGGTCATGGCATGGACTCTACATGACCTCTCAAGGTGTCCTGTGGAAGACTTTAGAGCAGATCCTTTAAGGGTGTTTTCACACTTTTCCCGAATACATTATTCTGTAACCAGGGCCGAATCTGGGGCAGATAGCTTCACACACATAGTGGACTGAACCAGACTCTGATTGAAGCAAAACCCAGACACTGATATCAGGAACACCAGAAATCACTTACCTGGCTTTCACACTTGACCAAACACACTGAACTCTCCAAACATGCACTCCTAAAAAAATGCAGTCTGAAAATAAAACTCTAAGAAAATGAATTTATGTCAGTTGTGAGGTGGGATCTCTATGAGTATCAATGATTTTCACTGCCCATAACCACATCACCAATTCACCAATTCTCATTCCCTAGTGTGCTTTTGGCAGGTACTTACATTTACATTTAAATTTATGGCATTTAGCAGATGCCCATATCCAGAGCGACTTACAAAAGTGCTTTGCTGTTCATTCAGAATATCTTTAGCTAGAAGACGAGGCTGGAATCTAGAGATTCCTCACGCTTAGATCCTGCTTAACACAAATGTCTTTATGGAGTTAAATCCTCCTGAAACAGATGAGTCTTCAGTCTGAGTTTGAAGACAGTGAGGGACTCCCAGGGGAAGTTCGTTCCACCATTTTGGTGCCAGAACAGAAAAGAGTCTGGATGCATGTTTTCCTTGCGTTTTGAGGGACGGTGGGTCAAGTCGAGCTGTACTTGAAGCTCAAAGAGCTCTTGGTACTTACCACTGCATACTGGGAACACCCCACAAGTCTGATGTTCTGATCCAGTCATCAAGAACATCACAGTTTGGTTCAAGTGTCACAGATTATTATGTTTGTCCTGCTTCAACACATCAACTTCAAGAACTGACTTTTCACATGCTGACCAATATATCCACCCCTTACAGGAGCCATTAGAACAAGGTCATCAGTGTTATTCCGTTCACCTGGCAGGGTATTATAGCTAATTGGTGTATAGGTGACATGCAGTATGTGCATAACCACAGACTGCATCCCATCAGTTGCCACCCAGTGTGTCAGCTCCCATCTGCCCTGTTTGTCACTGGTCAGTTTCTGACCTCTGCTCTCAATATTTGTAATCGCATTAGGTGTGTTCTGGACAGTCCAGACTGAGGACTACATTTTTACATTTTTGTTCTGCTTTTTGCATTTGTCAGTTGCTCACAGACCTACTTTTCTCAACTTTCTTCTTATCTTCCACTGTGTGTTTTTGCTTCTCCATCTGTTCCCGGTTCCCTGCAGTAACTCCTGCTAATGACACCTTTATCCCTCCCTCTCAGTGCTCTCTTACTTTGATGGTGTTGAGAGTAGTGCAGATCAGGGGCATCGCCAGACTGCATACCCAGAGATCAGCCCAAGAGGGGTGGCAGTTTTGTTCTGCGGTGGTCAGTTTTGCTTTCTGATTGCAGTCAGATCGTTTGACGAGGGTTAGGTGTGGGGCTTTTTAAACAATATTTGGAGCTATAGCTCCACAAGCCCAGGCCAGGCAACACCCCTGGTGTGGAATATGCCATTCACCGGAATCGTGAATCACTTTTTTATTTTGGAAAGGTGAATTTGACTCCACCGTATTTTTATGGCTAGTTTGTTATTGTGTGAATTTCTTTCTTCAGTAGATTTCTAATTGTGGGCTACAAATGTTAATTTATGTAAATGATGTCATGATATCTCAAATTACCCTCATAGTCAAGAACATTTGCACAAATAGTTGCGACCAGAAGGAAGTGTGGGATTGCAATACTACTTGGAAGGAAGATAAAGTTTACCAGGAATAATAAATTATTAAAAGTTTAGACTGATATGGACAATATTTATTGAGCTACACATACAAAAGTAGTGTCTCTCAGTATGGCGTTGTGTATAACCCAACATGCCAGACATCTTGTCATTGAGCTATAGAGGTTCCTAATGGTGTCCTCTGATAATCCGTTCCATGCAGCTGGAATATTCTCAGTAGAAAGGGGTAGAGTGCTGATAGCATCCCACACATTTTCATTCGGGTGTAGGTGTGGTGATGCAACTGGCCAGTGGCGTAATATCTGTGTCATCAAGGTGAGCTCTTGAAACAGCAGGTAGGGCCACTTGTTGCAGGACCTCATTAACATAACATTGAAATGTCAAATGAACACCAAATATTTGCCTGTAATGAACACCAAAGGGGATCATACAAATTGCACCCCACACCATGACACCAGGTTTTCTGGACTTGTGACTCATGAATACAAATGGTTGATCTTGGTGCTGACCATGGTTTCATTGATTGTCTCCACTGATAAAAAAGAAACAAATGGACTACAATCTGCAATTATAGAACTACATAGTGCTCTTGTATGGTTAGTGGAGCAGAAAATGCACCGTGAATGCAGAAACAAGGAGGTGGTATGAAATGTCTGGTTACTGTATAGCCAACAAGTATCCTCTGTGGTGTGTGTGTGTGTGTGTGTGTGTGTGTGTGTGTGTGTGTGTGTGTGTGTGTGTGTGTGTGTGTGTGTGTGTGTGTTTATAGGCCCCCAGACGCATCGAGGTTCACTCTATTCACACTTACGTAGCACTGTACAAGTTCCTCCCTCAGGAGAAAAATGACCTGGAACTACAGTAAGTGACACACTCTTCTGTCTGTGTATGTTTGTGTCTTCGTCCTTGCAGGCACTTTTTCTCATTCACCCTCCCATTCACACACACACACACACACACACACACACACACACACACACTCCTCCCTCTGTCATCATCCGTTCCCACTGCGGTATGAAATTCTGATGAGGAAGCAGAAACCGACACCAAACTCTAATCCCAGCGGATTCTGCAGGTTCCTTTTCCAGATGCCCAGTGTCTCAAGAGCAGTCCAATGTCAGTGCCTCCGCGCACTGAGGCATCAGAGCACTCAGACTTGGGCTTTGGATGAAATAGCTGTTTTCCAGAGATAGCTTGAGCCATTCATGCTGCTTAATTAACAGCGGCCCTTGTCCAGTTCCAGTGTACTGATTCTAATGTACTCTCTTTCCCTTTTAACTGTTGAGTGCCTAGACAAAGCTTTATAATCACTATTCGTTAATTCAACTGTTTATAAAATACATTATATAATACACCTTCAGAGGTCCTGTAGAGTCCATTCCTGGATGGGTCGGAGCTGTTTTGGTGGCACAAGATGGACGTACACAGTATTAGGCAGGAGGATTTAATGTTTGGCATCTAAAATCATACAAAGGACTGGTTTCACTGTAGCTAAGAAAGAACAGAAAGAGGTACAGTCAATGTTTGGTCAAGAAGTAAGGTGATGTTTGTGCAGTCAGTCTGCTGCTTGAATGGAATTCTTCTGTGTAAAATCAAACCAGCAATAATGAGCCCCTCCCAAAAGAAGCCCAGAGTCAAATCTAGATACATACTTTTGGGACACGTGTATAAACGCCCTAAGAGTTAAGGCCCAACCATTATAAATGTTCTCTGATCATTTGAAGTTGAAGTTGTCACTCCAGTTTCCTCCTTTATGCCTCCTTATTCTCAGTCTGACCTTCAGCTCTGTCTGCACACTCCTTAGCAGAGCTGTGTCCTTCAGTGAAAGCCTGCTTCTATCTGTTTAAAAAGCCATGCTGGCTAATGGTCTCCTCCAAAATTAAAATGACCACACTTCCAAATATACCACTGAATCCCACAAAGCAGCAGAACTAAGTTATTTTCAGGTAGCCTTTTCTTCACTTTGTAATGTAATTAAGAAATGTCAGTTACTGTGGCAGTCAATTTGAGGTCTGAAAGGCCAATACAAGGTCAGAGAAAGCTGCTCATAAGATTGATAGGAAAGTCAAACAGAAGGATTGTTTAAACCCTGGTAGCTACAAACCACTGCAACCTCTGTTCTCATTTTCCATGACATACCTACCAGAGGCAGGTTGTATCTGCCAGTATAATTTGTTTTTCTCCATTTTCTTATATATCATTGCTATTATGACATTGAATCTGGCAAATTCTGGTCAGATCCCTTTTTTATATCATGACATATTGCAAAAAAATTAAAAAGTATCAAGTTTCCCAATTTCATACAGCCCTACCGTGCTAATTACTGTCTGTTCTGTAGCCTTTGTCTCTGCTAGTTTTGAAATAGTTTAGGGAGACAAGGGGATCTATCATGTTTAAGTGAAATGTACTAAATTGACAGTCTCTAAAAGCACTAAAATGCATGGAAAATGCCGTTTCACACTGGACAGAGAACCAAAGCAGGATGGGGAAAAGAAGATATAGGGTTAGGAAGAGAAAGGAAGAGCAGATATGTGATTTGTGGTAAGGCTGTGGATGAGGGGGTTGTGAGGAGGCTGCATCCTTAGCACAGAGAAAGATAAAAGGAGAAGAGTGGAATAAAGACAAAGAAGCATTGTGGCAAAAAGCTCCTTTTCACCATCTGCTGAGGCTGCGGGGGGTGGCGGGGGGTTTCATGCTGTTCGGAGGCAGCAGGGTCCACACCGCAGTGTGAGGCAACACAGGACAATAAAACACAGTGCAGTACTGCAGACTGTCAGGCCAGACATGTGCAGCAAGGCAGAACTACCACTTCAGTCTGCAGCTACTGTTACAAAAGAATCCTATTCAACCTAAAAACAGCACACGCGCACACACACACACACACACACACACACACACACACACACACACACACACACACACACACACACACACATATATATAGATAGATAGATAGATAGATAGATAGATAGATAGATAGATAGATAGATAGATAGATAGATAGAGAGAGAGATGGAAATGGAGGTGAAATTTTTTTAGTCTGGCTTTCTCTTGATCTTTTAAGTTATTGTTGAGACCTGATAACACTGTGTGTACCTAATTCTAATTTTAGTCATGTAAATAGTAAAAATGTTTCAGTAATATAAATTTTACTAATATTATTAAGTATTTTAAGTTGTTTAACAGATTGTAGCTGGTTAGTTTTTTTGTTTGTTTGTTTTTGTTGTTTTTTGTTTTTTTGTTTGTTTTTTTTCCTTGGGTTTGGCCTTCTCTCGTTTCTGAAAATATGCTGTACATTACCTTCTGATGGGTGCTTATCTCTAGTAGCTCCAGTGAACAATATGTGATAAAACCACTCGGCTAGTGTTAGATTTTAGTCTGAATTGGAATCCAGGATTGTGAGGTATTCCGGTTTTGGAATATGGCCCATTTTATAGCTCTGAAAACAGTATTTGGGGTAAACAGTTGTTCACTTCTATATAATGAGCTCTCATTGTTCAACTTAAGTTAAATGAGATAAATTTAATTTTAAGTAACTCATTTGACATTCTAGGGCACCTTTCTATATGGGGTGTCCCTAAAAAGTGCTAAATTTAGCTTGTGAATTCCTACAGACACCTTAAATTTCTGTGTTGCAGTTACTCAAATACAGCCAACCTTGGAGCATATAGTGCATGGATTGTAGGGGTAAGAAATATTGATATATATTGATTGATGATATATTGAAGTATTGCAGTATTATGTTTTGCAATACTGTACTGTGTAAAACACAGTATTGATTATTAAGTATTACTTGACATGGAAAGATTAATAGCTGACAGTGGTTCATTTTGTGTGTGTTTAAATCCATAGAGGGCAGTGTTTTATGCATATGATGGTGTGTTTTTATAGTATATTAAAGTATACTTAGTCATAACCCATGTACTATAATACATATGGTATTGTCTTCTTTATCCATCCACTATTTCACTGTTTCCATAACTTTAGCAGCTGAAATGGCTGTTGTATGTGCAGTTTCCCGTGTGTTTGTTTATAGTTAACTAAAGATGATTATGAGGGTGTTCCTGCTCTCACATCTCTATTTCTGCTTATTCCTGTGGCAGGCCAGGAGACCGCGTTCAGGTGACGGATGACTCAAACGAGGACTGGTGGAAGGTGAGTGCCACACCATAGTAACAAAAATTACTGTCTTGATTTGGCAACACCTTTAGCACATCATGAAGTCTTTTACTACAGTTAAATAAAAAAGTGCAGGATTACAGTCTTTAAAAATACACAGTACTGTAATATAGACTGTAATACTACTGTAATATAGACACTATACTATACAAAGCTTACTTGAATGTACACCGGTCAGCCATAACATTAATATCACCTGCCTAATATTGACTTGCCCCAGCTTTGATCCATTGAGGCATGGACTCCACAAGATCTCTGAAGGTCTTCTGTGGTATGTGGCACCAAAACTTTAGCAGCAGATGCTTTAAGTTATGATACTCTGTATGTTGTAAGATGGGACCCCCATAAGCATCACTGAGCCTGCCTGAGCAGTTCACCTTTGAGTGGTTGTAAAGTTATGGTTGATCTGTGTATATATTTCTACATTTTATTGTAGGTCAAGTCCAAGTGCAGTACAGTTTATTCACCACATTAATATTTTACACCTCTGCTTCTGCCATATTCCAGTTCTACCACATCATGCAGAATTGAAGTGTTCTCTTGGTCTTCAGAGTCTCTTTTAAATATTTCTACAGCCTTGTTAAGCATCGCCCATTAGACCTACCCCATATGTCTAAAAAACAAAAAGGAAACGGCCCAGAAACAAAAGTTTGGGCACCCTGCTTAGTGGAGTGTACTTGGTAACAGCCCCTGTGATGAGTATCATAGCTTGTAAACTCTTATTATGGAAGCTTATTGTCTTTCAGTTATAGTTGTGGGATTTTCACCCATTTTTCCTGCAGAAGGTTCTAGTTCTTTGAAGTTCTTGGTCCGTCTTCTGGGATATATTTACAGTTTTAGGGCTATGATTGTTTTTTTCATGGAATTGATAAATTTTGAGGTGGTCCTCATTATCCTGCCATAGAAGCCATTTTCTCTTCACATTCAGCCATGTTTCTACAACATGTAGATGTGGAGTCTTCAGATAATCTTCCACAAAGTCACTGCAGTGAGGTGAAACTGCTTTGGAGGCTGTGTCTACTCTTCCTAAACCCAGGAGCATCACCCATGAAGACCTATTACATACAGTAGATCTCATTCTCTAGCGAGGAGGACTGGACGGAGTAAACTTGAGGAAAAGTGGTTGTATTTTCTCAGTTTCACTTGCTCAGTGAGTCGCTGTCTTCTTTCATCTTTCCCCATCTTCTTTTCTCCGGTGCACACCCCCCTCCTTCCACATCTATCATTCAGAGTCCTGACCAAACACAGGCTTAGTCCAGTACAAAGCTCCATTTTTCATTCTTCCAGCTGAAGTGCTCGCTGCTACTGCTATTATAGAGTCCTCGTCCACAATAAGAACGTAATGGCTGCTGTGGAGGGCTTTGATAGGGAGGAAACAGCGCTTAATGAAAAATTAATAAGCTTTCCTTCCCTAATGGAACAGAGGTCCTGAACGAGCGCAAAGCGAAATGCCAGTTCACTCCGGAATAAACAAAAACACACGCAGGACGACGCACGCGCTCATAAATGGTGTGGCCCTGCGGCCACATACACACACACACACACACACACATTATTTTCATTATGTTCTGCACTCTCGCACATTTTGTCTCATATTAACATCTTAAAGTTTCACACTGCCTCTCTCTCAGTTAACAGTAGTTTTTTTCCAGTTCACATCATTATAAAAAAAAAAACAGAAAAGGAAAGGGCCATAAAAGGGTAGGTGCCCCCACATGGTCACTTTCACTTGTTCTGTGTGGATTTTTCACTCATTCTTCCTGCAGAAGGTTCTAGTTCTGTGAAGTTCTGTAACATTCTTGGGCTGTCCTGCTGGAACCCATTTTTGCTTCTACCAGTGAAATATTCCATTGGCTCTAACACAATCCAATATGATCCATCCAATCCTATGTTTAACAGTTGAAGAGGTGTTCTTTCTGCACCCTTTTGCTCAGACAAACCTTTGACTTTAGACGCTAAAGACTTCCATGAAGGTGACATTGGTGCAGAAGTGGCTGCACAGTTAGAATAGTGAATAGTGCACCACCACTACAGTGTCTGATCAATTATCTTGAGGCTCTTTTATAGTACATTTACTGTGTCTTTTACAGAATTTCTCTTGGTCTTCCAGACGTCAGCTTCCAGACCTGTTCCCGTTCCACTGTTCCCATTCCCGTTCACTGCCAGTTCTTAATGCTTTATCATCTTCTTATCACCTGGCCTTTCCTAACAATGACTGTGAACAGACCTAAGAAGATAATGATACAAGATAACTGACTTAAATCTCTAGGAGTGCCCAAATTCTGCATGGTGCTAAACATGCTTCAGACAAAATGGAAGGACAACTTCAATCCAAAAAGGGTGGCAATGCTATCGGTGTAATAAAATCAGTAATAAGCTGTGGTCTCAGGACGAACCTCTAAAGCATATTTCATTTGACAGCGACTTGTACAAGTTGACAGAGCCCTTAGAGTAAAGCCTTTTTTTGTTTGGGGTTCCCGCGGCAACTAGTGTGTGTGTGTGTGCGTGTGTGTGTGTGCGTGTGTGTGTGTGTGTGTGTGTGTGTGTGTGTTTGTCTCAGGGGAAGAGTCGTGATAAAGTTGGCTTTTTCCCAGCAAACTTCGTCCAGAGGGTGCGTCCCGGAGAGAGAGTGTGGAGAGTCACTCAGATGTTCCATGGCAGTCGTGAGAAAGGTCAAATGACCGTGAAAGAGTCGCAGGTATACTGATGTACTGATACACACACTCATACACACACACACACACAAAGAGCATCTGACTCATGGAGACTTAAAATCTGACTCATACAGATAACAGTAGATATTAATTTTTGTTTTTTGAAGCCACCTCTTTCCATTCTTCTATTAAAGCTCCACGGTTCCCACTGTGTTTAGGCCCAAAACACCTCTTTCATTCTGTTTAATTATTTCTTGCTTGTAGCTGGAATGTTTTGTCAAATATGCAAGGACCCTTCACAGTTTCCTAAGACATAATTCACAGAGGATCTCAGGAGAACGCCGCAAAGTTCACAAGAATGGACCTTATTCACCTGTTCACTGTTCTAATGTTTATTTTCTTTGAGATTTGTTCATTTTACGAGGACAATGAAATACAGCTGGGAGCTGGGAGCAATTCTGCACTGTAAAAACATCAGGAATCTCACATACAGTAGATGTCAGAACATTCTAAAGAACAACTTGTTTCCCGATACTGATACCAATACATCAACCCGATACTGTTCTGATATCATTGTAAATATGGATGTAACAATAGGTAAATAATTAAAATGTATAATAAATAAAATTAAAATTAAAAAATATTCAGAGTAAACAATAAATAGTATTCAGCTAAATTATATCTAGCACCTAAATCCAATAATAACTTTATAGTAATAAAATAAATTTCATTTAAATAATTTAAATTTAAATTTACGAGGTAGGTACAATATTTATTAGTTACATACAGTAGTTGACAGTATCGTCGAGTATTGACATCTCGTGTCCTCCTTTAGAACTAGAGAATGTAGAATAGTAGATAAAGGGTCTTCTCTCACTATCACTCACAAACAGTAAAAACAGGGTAGTTAATCTACGCCAAAGTGGGATTTAACTCTGGGATATTCCAATATATCGTGAATAAACATGTAATCTGTTCATTTTTTAAGATAGAAAGTGTCAGTACTGCTCTGTGTCAGAGTGACTGGGCAAGATCCTCTTCCCCTTTGTTGTGTATTTCCAAACCGGATTACTGATGACAGGTTGATGGCGCCGGTTGCAAAGCAATATGCAATCCCACTGCTGATTAGAAATACAGTTTCTGCATAGCAAACACATTTCATTGGATTTTTGTCTATAATCATTATCATCATTATGTCTTAATGATGCTGGTATACTAACGACACACTTGCAACAACCTGGGACACTATAACAACCACCCATCAACACCTAAGCAACATTCAGACAAGACCTAGTAAGTACTTTGCAGGACGCAGATACATTACATTTACATTAATGGCATTTGGCAGACGCTCTTATCCAGAGGGACTTGTTCACTCAGAAATATCCTTCTAGTTTGTAGAGGCTTGAATTCAGAGATACCTCAAGCTGAGATGCTGCCAAATACAAATATCAGGTTGGCTGCCTTGATACCCACAAGATTCAGTATATTTCTAAGCCTTTAATGTGTTAAAGGCTCTTGAAAGAGATGGGTCTTCAATCGGCGTTTGAAAACAACGAGTGACTCAGCTGTTTGGACCCCCAGGGGAAGTTTGTTCCACTACTTTGGTGCCTGGACAGAAAAGAAAAGCATTTTGCAGCACCCTATCAACCATCTAACGATTTCCAAGTAACATGCTAGCAGCTACTTTGGATAATATGGCAACCATGCCCAAGCAACTGTTATACAATGCTTAGCTATTACTTTGCGGCACCGTACCAACCATCCAGAGATCACCTGGGACAATATTACAATTCCATAGCACCGTCCTAGAAGCCACCTGGAAAAGCATAAAAACTACCTATCAGCATCCAAGCAGCTTTTGTACAAGGTGTAGAAACTACTTTTCAGCCACCTGTCACCATTGCAACATCCTAGCAACCACTTAGCAAGAGGAAATCAACTGCTAAGCAACACTCTTGCCACCACATGGAACAGCAATTGCAAGTAGTTGCAATGGGCTAAAATATGGACTCTCATATTCAGCAATCTATCTTTTTTCTCTTTCTTCTGTCGTTCACCTCAGATTTGTGTAGGCAAAGGAGAAGAGACAGACGGTTTTCTGAAGCTGACCAGCGGAAAGAAGCGTGGCCTGGTGCCCCTGCAGTGTTTGGTGGAGATATGAACAATATTATTCTTCCTCTACCCAGATTGGGGAACGTCAAGAGAGATCACATCTCCGCACCTCTCACATCCCAACGGCAGGGACGCACCACACACACACACACACACACACACACACACACACAAACACACACACACACACACACACACACACACATACACAGTTACCTGGGCACACACACACAAAAACATACTCTGAAGAGAGGGAGCACATGGATGCTGCTCGTTAGAGGACGCACCTAAGCCTCGAGTCGATGTGTAGAATATGTGGATTGTAGAAGCAGTGGAAAAATGAAGTAGACAGATGAGGCTTTCAGGAAGCTGACGTATTGGTACCTCTGACCTCTCACCAACGGAATGACCTCTGTTGGACCAGTTGCACTGTATCTACCAATCTGTTGTGTTTGTGTTGGGAGAACCATTATTGTAGCAGAATAGCAAACTGTGGATGACCTTAATCTATATTTCTAGTATCAATGTCAACTCATCACCACCACTGCGCGAGTGGCTGATTCATATTGCTTGTCTGTATTAAAGGGAAACTAAGTATATAAAGCTAACATAGCTATGAGGATTGGAATCTGGAGGGGAAAGATTTTACGTCCATAATGTTTTTATTATTAACCGAATTACTGATGCTGAAGTTCCACGAAAGAGTGATGTAAGAGTATGGTGGCATGCAAAGGTTTGGGCAAAAGGCAAAATGATGTAATTTCTTCAATATTTTAAGCAAGACTACTGTTATTTTAATATTTCTCAATAACAAAGGAAAAATGTTTGAAGCTAAAGTTTCGACAGCCTGCTTAGTCAGTACTAAGTAGTATCAATATTAAATTGAGATCTTAAGTCTAAGCTACTTAGTACTGACTATGCAGGCTCTGCGCTATGCATCCAACACTGCACAATGTTTCCGAGTTGATGATGCACTCATATGTCCCCAGGCGAAAACGTTTTTGATTTGTCTTGCATTGTGAAAGAATACAGCAGCTATAAAACTGTATTCCACACTACAATGGCCTGTAAAAGTTTAGGCATCCCTGGTCAGATTAGTTAAGCAAGTTGACGATGAAATGATCTCCAAAAGGCATGAAGTTAAAGATGAAACGCAGTTTTCCATGTTTTATTTTTATAATTTTATTATTTAGGTTTTGAGTCCTCAGACCTTAATTAGCCTGTTAGGGTTAATTAAGGAAAGGCCAAAGCTAAAATCTCAAAGCTTTATAAATACCCAGACTCTTCTAACCAAAACACAACAGCCATGGGTTCTTCTAAACAGCTGCCTAGAGGCTGCTTAATGAGAATGAAAGGCCCACAAAGAAGGAGAAGTCTATATGATGATAGCAAATCATTTTCAGGTTGTCATTTCAACAGTTCGAAATGTAGTTAAGAAATGTCAGTTAACATTATTACGTTAATAATTGTGCACAACACCTGCACAAATATAGCCCTCATGGAAGAGTCAGCAGAAGAACACCTCTCCTGCATCCTTTCCACAAAATTCAGCATCAGTGTGCAAAAGCACATCTAAACAAGCCTGCAATAAGCATGAGGTGTATGAATCATGCTTTGGGGTTGTATTGGACTGTTTTGGAGCAGATAAGCTCTTGTTTCTTAGCTGCACTCTTCATTGTTCCTGAAAAATGCTGCTTCTCCCAGTGAGTAGTATTACCCACCCTCTAGTTTTTTCATGGATCATGCAGGAACCATGGCCACACCCGCCTTGTGCAACCTCATGTACAGGAGTGTGTGCTGAGGTGGGCCTTGCCCACCAGACCTTCACGAGAGCTCACCTCAGTGTTTCTTTTCTATGTTTAACTGAATCCATTCATCAATGTATTCAATGTTCCTTGTGCCACTGGCTGCAACACAAGTGCAATCCATGATCCATGCACCCCCATGCTTCACAGTTGGAGAGGTACACCTTTTTTCCCAAAACATATCTTCACTCATTGCAGTCAGAAAGTTCTGTTTTCTGTTGGAATATCAGCAGTGCACCGGATTTGTTTCCAGATTGCATCAAGCTTATTCAGGTCCTGACACAGAATTTTGTAATGTGGAAAAAGGAAAGGTCGTCTTCTGATGAGGCTTCTATAAAGGTCATATTTGTGCAGACACTGCAGAGTCTGCTGAATCTTCCTGAAGGTTATTAACAGTCAATGGGGGTTTTGAGTTGACTTTATACCAGTCCTACCCACAGTTCTTTCTGAAAGTTGTTTTGGTTTACCAAGTAGTAACAGTAACAGATGTTTTCACCAAGGGTGCCCAATCTTTTGCATGCCATTCTAGTAGGAAATTATATATGACACCATTTGAGTACTTTTTGAGTATTGTTCATGTAGAATTGCACACAGAATTTATTATTTAATCAGCTTCTGATGATCTTGTTTCACGGAGATGATCTCAAAACATTCCTGATCATGTTGAGTCCTGACCGTTTGTTAGATCGGGTCCTTTTCTGTATGTAGCTCTGCCTAAAGGGGCTTTTGCACTGACTGTCCATCAGCTGAAATACGTTCTCTTCTGAAAGGATAACAGGTATATTTCTAACACTGCATTAGTCTCTCTCTTCATGTGTCAGTTTTCTTTATTCGTCTCTGCTCTCTAAGTCTGATTGATTTTTTGAAGCCAGTTTCTTTTAGATGGAATAGGAGTACAGTTTTTTTGTGACCTCTAAAATATCCCAGACACTTTTACTGTTTCTTTTTGCCCCGTGGAGTTGAGTGGTGGACCAAATCAGAGCTAGAAGGAGCTGGGTACAATTTTAAGTAATGTTCTCACTAAAGAATGCCATTTACATGCTAGAAACAGAAAAAGGCTATAAAAAATACAAACAGTGCATTGACTACTATTATTTATTTGTTTACTACAGACATGCTTCAGTACACTGCTGACTGTAGGTGTGAACAGTGCAACATTAAGTCAACATTCAGCAGTCAGTCAAGCAGAATTGCTACAGGTCCTGCTGTCAAATATTATCATAAACCTAAATCATTTTGGTTTTTGCTTATTAATAGAGGTTATGCATTGACATCACGTTCCTGCCACACACCTCCTGCATCTGAGTGGCAAAACATTCTGCAGCATGGCTGCATTTATTAGGTGAAATGGCCAAACTGGGAATGAAACATGAATATTTGTTGAAGTTAAAGGCAGTTGGACTAGACATCAACCCATTCAAATGACCAAAAAAGAGAGCGGTACATCTAGGAGAATCAGGTTTCCTGACATTTTAATGTGCCTGGTTTCTATGACTGTGAATACATTAAGCAAAGCCTGAAAGATTACAAAGATCTATAACCTATTGTGCTCGTTATAATCTTTAAATTTTACTCTGTTCCAAGTATAAATTCCAAACCGACAGAAGAAAAGGGAGTAATTGTGTTTGGCTGCTGACTGTCTCACCTTCCAAAGAGAACACAAACGTTATGATCAGGGATATTTTTTAATAGCTGATGAAATATTTAACAGATGTAGCTATAAATCATTTTACACCAAAATCCAACAAACCTGACACAAAACAGCAACTGCATTCTGGTTGTTTCTGTGAATTGCAGCGTTCATTGGTTTTATACTCTTTAGCTGTCATTTGTCTGTTGGGCACATCTGAATTCCTGCTGAATATGAATCTCTACAATCAAATGCTCAACAGTCTTTTCCCATTTCTGATGTGTTTGTGTGATGGCATCATTCACACTGAACATTAATGCCGACAGTCAGTCTTTTTGCCACTCAGTGGGCATGACCGCAGTGACGCCATTTGCACACCCTCTACTGTAGAAGTATCTAAGCAAGTTTCATAATAATTTTATACAAGTAACCTACATGTATGTATGTCCTACAAATAAATTGATAAATACCAGTTTTAAACACAGATGAACAATTCTGCGTGAAACAAACTGTATACACATATTACACATTACGCCATAAGTTATTTATGACTAATGTAGTTAGATTTACCGTGTGTGTGTGTGTGTGTGTGTGTGTGTGTGTGTGTGTGTGTGTGTGTGTGTGTGTGTGTGTGTGCGTGTGCGTGCGCATGTCTCCAAAAACTATGGGCATTAATATGATCTTTGCTTCCACTGCTATAACAGCCCCAGCCTAGTATTCCTCCTCCCAGTGGTTGCCGTGGTGACCTCTACTGAAAAATACAGCTCAGGACCAGTTTATTTCTGGTAACTGGTTTAACATGGTCTAAGCTGGTCTTTGATCGTCAAGATAGTTGAAAAACTGAACATCCAATTGAAAATGTACCCTATACTGGAAACTAGCTGCTTAACTAGCACTTGACCAGCATAGTGTTTGAAGCATTACATTTTGGCCATGCTCATCATGATGGTCATGCTGATCGATCAGCTTGGTCATGCTCATGTTGGTCATGCTGGTTAAACAGTGTGATCATGCTGGTCATACTAGTCATTGAACTTAGTAATGCACATCATTCTGGTCATACTAGCCAACCAGCTTGATGATGGTGATGTTATATAAGACATATTGGTTGACCAGCTTGTTGATACTGGTCATGTATGTCAACCAGCTTAATGATGATAGCCATGCTGGTCAAGCTGGATCCTACTGTTTGACCAGCTTTGTTCATGTTCTCAAGCTCTTCATGCTCTACTTGTGGTGATGCTCATAATACTGGTCATCCAGCTCAGTCATGCGCATCATACTGGTCGACTAGCTCCTCAACCAGCTTGATTATATTGGTCATGCTGGTGAGCCAGCTTGGTCATACTGGTTGTTCATCTTGGTCAGACTGATCATGCTTGTATACCAGCTAAACCATCAAACAAACACAAAAATGTTTGCTGGTCATGAACTAAACTTGGGAAACAGCTTAACAGGCTTTTTCTATGATTGACTGTGTTCTACCCCACAACACGCATGTGGAGGTGGGACTTAATGATGAGTGGCATTAAGTCCCACCTCCACATGCTTGTTTTCAACCTCTCAGCATACATTTTTTAAACGTGCTGAGAGCAAAACAAACTAATCTGCAGAGGTGTGTAAGTTTTACAATGTATTTTTAGTGCTGGACATTCTTTGTCAGAAGTACAGAATACAAGAATTCCCATAATAAATTAAATTAAAGAATTCAAATAAAATAAAATATTGAAATATTCACTAATGTAAGTGTGTCCTACTGATAATCACAGTACTACCTTAAGCTAAATACATAACACTGAGCTGGTGTCCCACATTGCAAGCTCAATAGTTGATGTGCAGCTGATGTGTTTGAAAATGCAAGCTTAGAGAAAATCAATCAGAAGAGCTCCTGGTTGCCTTTTTAATTCTGGAAGATCAAGTAAGCACTTTGCAGTGCATTTTCACATTTCAGCCCAGTCTGAACAGTTCAGCTGCAGTCAGCGCAAAGAACTGAGCAGCTGGAGTAGGGAACAAAATGATTAATCCCTCAAAGCTTGAATATGCATGACATAACCTCGCACCTCGCATGGATGACAACACGATAACTATAACAGGAGAAATGAGAAATGTACCCAGCAACTTCAGAAGCTATGAAAAGAGTGAAGAAATGCAGCCGTAGAGAGAAAACACCTTATGCGTCTACATTTAATGAGTAGTGCCAAATGCATTTGCATGGGTTTGGCCTTCCCAGCATGAGAAACCCACAATTCAACTTAACAGCAAGCTTACGAAATCCTTAAGGCTGTTGCCAAATGTCAGGAATGAATGATTTCCATTAGGAGGTTTTTAACAGCTGAATCACTGGAAAGTGAAGAGAGGACATTCTGTCTTGGGTGACACATTGAGTACGTTCCTATGAAATTACCAGATTTAAATATAACAGTGGTGCTTAAGTTTGTGAATTTTTTAGAATTTTCACCCAAGTACTAAAATTAGATAAGGACAACCAAATCAATCGAATGAGACAAAAATGTTACTAATTTATTTCTCATTTATTTTTGGTGGAAAATGATAAAGTATTAAATATATGTCAGTGGCAATTTAGTTCTAAGTGTCTGGTGTGACCCCCTTGTGCAGGAATATCTGCAACTGAACTGTTGATTAGTCCTGTACTACGTTTAGCCCATTCCTCCATACAAAACAGCTTCAACTCCATTATGTTGGTGGGTTTCCTCCCATGAACTGCTTGCTTCAGGTACTTCTACAACATTCTATTGCATTAAGTTCAGGACTTTGAAGTTCAGGATTCCAAACAATGAATTTAATTTTTCTTCATCCATTCTTTGGTGGGACAACTTGTTGATGAAACATATCACAGCAGAATGTTTTAGCTGAATATCGTGTCTGATGCTATAAAGTGATCTTTATTGGTTGAGCATTCCTGGGGAGGGTAATAACAGTCTTGAAATTTCCTCAGTTTGTACACAATCTGTCCAAACTTTTTAGAGGTGGTTTTGTAACCTTTTCCAGCCTGATAAGCATCAACAACTCTTCTTCTGAGCTCCTCAGAAACGTCCTTTTTTCATACCACGATACACGTCCACAAACGTGAAGATCAGACTTTGATAGAGCCGTGTTCTTGAAATGAAACAGGCCTGCTCACACCTGAATTTCTCCCATTGATTGAAAACACCTGACTCTAATTTCACCTTCTAACGATCTGCTAATCCTAAAGTTTCACATACTTATGCAACAGATCTGTAATACTGAATCATTTTCCTGAATAAATAAATGAGCAAGTGTAATATTTTTGTCTCATTTGTTCGTGTTGGTTCTCCTTATCTACTTTTAGAACTGATAGCTTTAGCTCACATTTATGCAGAAATATAGAAAATTATAAATCTTTCACAAACATTCAAGCGCCACTGTATATTTGTTCATGCACACCTGCAATCAGTTTCATACAAACATACAGTCCTCTTTCTGAAACTTAGCAATAATCCTTTTCTTGTTGTCATGGAAGAAGCCAGTCTAGTGTAGAAAATATTTTTTAAAAACTCAGTCACTGTGGGATTTACACTGCTAATTTGATAAACCAAGCCACAGAATAACAGCACCGTTCCTGAATTGACATGCCCATGTTTACATTTCCAAAGCACATGATTCTGCAGACAGAATGTCCCCAAGTGGAAAACACTGTGGAAATTTGATAAGCTTAGAGCTGAATATATTGACCATTATAGTATTTCAGCATGTAGCATCACACAGGGAGGGTGTGGGAATGGACCGAGCTGAATCTGAACAACCATCATAAATAAAGGCTGATTTTTTTTTTTGTGATGTTCTTGTATGTTGTCTGACATCCAGGTCAGAAGATATTGCATTTGACAAAAACTGTAACTGAAAACCAGTAAGCACTCACTTTCCCTTGTGTGCATGTAAATGCAGAATGTGAATCTACCTGAAAGGTTTCAATAAAGGTACTGCAAACCAGCAGGATGATGTGTCTTTATTAACATCAGTGTTGTGTAGTTAGCATGATCCTAAAATATGCAAACAAAAAAAAAAACATTTACTCTAGGCTTAGTCTTAACCTGGGAAACTTGCCCTGAGGATTAAGCCTACTCTTTTGCTTTTCTTCATTCAAAACGTGGGGTTCAGTACTGGGCTGAATCTGCGTTGGGTCTTGAAATCATTACAATTTTGCCTTTGTTTCAGCTATGTGCACTATATGTCCAAATTTGAAAAACATGAACCTATTGGTACCATGCCTAATGCCAGGCATGGGCTATAGGGGTATAAAGCCCCTAGCATTAAGTTGTGGAGCAGTGGAAATGTGTTCTCTAGGATGGTAGAGCTCCATCCAGTACTTTAGGGATGATTTGGGGAGTTGGGGGTGAGGTAGGGTGGTGATCATCTATTGCTCGTCGCTGAATGCAATCCAATCCTCACAGCACTGCTCCAAAGTCTAGAATAAAGTCTTCCTTGGACAGTAAAGACAGTTACTCCAAGCAGGATAGGTTCTTTTTAATACCCTTGGTTTCAGAAGGAAACAGGAATGAAACAGGTTTCCCAGTATTTTTGTCCATACAGTGCAGGTTCTGTCCCCTTAACTACAAACAGCATGTGGATATTGTTTAATCAGCACAAACGAAGCTAAATGGTCTCCCTTCTAAGGAAATGCAATGCACTTTGGACTGCACCTTCAATCGTAAGTGTCCAGCACAAAGTAGGGGGCACAGTGCATCTCAAAAACACATTGAGATTTGATTACTCAAACCCCATTTGGAAGTGGTCAGAAACACATATGACCACATCATTTTGTGGTGTTCAGGGTAAAGCATCTCGATGCGTCCCAGGCAACAAAGCACAACCCGCATCAACCATATCATTATCCCAGCTGAAAAATACGTAATATCCCCAAGACCACATGGTCTGCTATTTGCACAAGTTAGCTGGACACACTACAATAACTAACCAAGGGATAAAGGCGATATTGTGGCTTATGCACAAGCGAAACTAGCTGTTTCAGTTACAAAATCCCCCTCTTTCAGCAAAAATTGTGAGAAATCTGATCTCATGTGGTTTCAGAAACATTTTAAAGGCCAGATGTGAATAGCTATGTGTTTTGGCAGTTTTTTTGTGATCAGATCAACCAGGAGTGAAGGAGGTGTAAGTGTGTTTGTCATTTAAGACTGCTACTTCACTCAGACAGTATAAAGTAAAATATGCAGGCAAATGTCCCTATATGGTATTCTCGAGTTAAACATGTATAAAACAAACTGGCTGTCACTGTAGTGCCTCCTGTGTGCATAGTTTGAAGCATCTTCTAGCAAACTTCCTGGCAGGAATTAAAGACAAGCACGATTTTTTTATGTTTATTTGGGTTCTCCACTGTAAAAAAAATATATATGGACAAAATTATTGGGCCACATGTGCATTGGGGCTTTATACGCCTCTAGCCCACACCTGGCATTAGATATGCTGCCAATAGGCTCATGTTTGTTCATCTGCTCCAGAGAGTCCTATTCTATTGGCATTAGTTCTCTACGGAGACTAGACAGTGTGTGTGTGTGTGTGTCTGTGTGTGTGTGTGTTGTGTGTGTGTGTGTGTGTGTGTGTGTGTGTGTGTGTGTGTGCTAAAGTAGCTGAATGTAATATTTGGACATATAGTGTATTTTAGTAAGCAGCAGGACCTTGAGCACTGCTGTCCAAGACCAGGAAACAACAACACAACACTCCAGCCGCCATGGTCACAAACAGCTCCAGCCTCCCGGGCTTGGCAAGAAGCACCTCCACATCAAAACACTGACCACCAGATGCAAAAATAGTTTCTACCCCCGAGCCATCTTGCTTCATAAATAAAAGCCTTCTGACTGCATGAACACCACAGGCACACCAGGAGAGACACACTACATCCTCAGCTCAAGCACTACAGCAAACGGAACATGACCATACACATTTCTTTATATTTATGAGCATTTTTTAAAGTGCAAAGAGTTGGATTTATGGCAAACACACATGTACATGTTCTTCCTACACTGTCATAACATCACATCAATCATAACATTATAGCCCCCTCTACATTTCTCCATTCTACACTCACTGTCCATTTTATCAGCTCCTCATACCATACACGAGCACTTTGTAGTTCTATATTTACAGGCTGTGGTCCATCTGCTTCTCTGCATGCTTTATTATCCTCCGTTCACCCTGATCTTCAATGGTCAGGACCACCAAAGAACCACCACAGAGGAGGTATTATGTGGTGGTGGCTCATTCTCAGCAATGCAGTGACACTGACGTGTGGTGGTTATGTGTTAATGTGTCGCACTGGTATGAGTACAAGTATGAGACGCAGCAGTGCTGCTGGAGTGTTTAAACACTGTGTCCACTCACTGTCCACTCAATTAGACACTCCTATCTAGTTGCTCCACCTTGTAGATGTGAAGTCAGGGATAGAAGCTCATCTGTTTCTGCACAGTTTGTGTTGGTCATCCTGTGGTCCTTCATCGGTGCTCACACAGCGCTGCCCACAGGACGCTGTTGTCTGGTTATTTCTGGTTGGTGGAATGAATTTGAAAAGTAAATTCATCTGAAGTAAATGTAAAATAGTTCAAGTGGTTCCTACTTTCAAGAGGTTGATCTGTTGACCCCGTTTGTATGAGGTCATGGCTATGGTGAGGCTGATTTTGTTAAGTGGTTGGTGTGGCTAAAGCTCATTTAAAAAGCTGTGGTCAGATGTGGTCCACATAAAGCTCCTGTATGTTGTGAGGTGGGACCTCCATGAGCATCAGTGAGCTTTGGGCACCTTTGACCAGTTAATCCTTCTTTGGAGCACTTTAGGTATTGACCACTGCACAACAGGAACACTCCACAAGATCTGCCTGATGTTTTGGAGATGTTCTGATGTTCTTGTCAAAATGTCTCATGCATGTCCATTTTTCCTGCTTCAACATATCTATCAAGATCTACCCCGTAAGAGGAGATGCTGGAACCAGAGCAGTGTTTTTCTCTTCACACTGCAGTGTTTTTAATGTAATGGCTGGTCGGTGTATTTAGCTTTTGTTGTTTTCATTGAATTCTCACTGTACTCAGCTCCATTTCTACACATCTACACAGTGTACATCTGGATATGAGATGTGTTCTACAGGAAATGTTCTGCATATTTTACATAAGGGATGGAGCCCATGTAGTTGCTTGTTTTCATTCTATCAACCGAGGGGGTCACAGGCCTTCAATTTCATACTGTCAACCGGGGTTGTTGAGTTCAGTCTCGCAAAGTCCATTCAAGCTGTAAACAGCCTGTAAATGAGAACGGTTTTTATCCACCTCTGTGTTCAAGCTTTCCCCTAATTATTACCTCAAACCACCTCAGAATACATGCTGTCAGGATTACACGGCACATGACAATGCAGTTTCCACGGGGTATCAATTAGAGCAAGGTGACACAGCTGAGCCGCCCAAGTTTGCTCTGTCTTAATGAATCTTAATTAAGGCATTAGTCTTTAATTACAATAATTGGCAGAAGCTGGAGGCAGTCAGGGAGCTGAGGACACTTACGCAGGCAACAGGGACAACTTTCCCTTTCAGCTGCTCAATAATTCAACAGGGCTCCCAGTCACCCAATCAGCACTCTGCATAATTCCCAAGGTCTGACCTCGCCATGGCTGAAAAATCATGCTCAACACAGTTTATACCTGGTGTTTGGATTACTACTGTATTACAATATCACGGTGAACTGTCATATACACCCCCTTCTACAGCCATAACATTTTGACCCCACATAATGTTCAGGATCCCACAGGACCCCCACAGGCAGGTGGGTGTGTGTGCGCAGAGGTTGACCACAGTTATGTTCACGTGGTTGCACGACACAACACAGCGTTCGTTTCCGTCATGTAAATAAGGTAATAGTGCAGAAAATGCTGTTGTTCATACTCAGTCGCTAAGTCAGCATTCGTGACAGCTTGCCTGCATAACGTGACTTTGCTAGAATGCAACCAAAAACAAATGCTGCTTTAAACGCTTTCAGAGAAAGCGCTTGAAAAGAAAAGCAAATCTCAACCTGAATCACACACCGTTCATGCAATGCATCCATATGTGAAGAATGTATGTGTTTCTAAAGCTTCTGCCCACTGCTTATTTTCATTGGTCAACACTGTCCAGTCATTTCCCTCTGACCAAATGAAAAGGATGGATTCCATACCTGACCATCTTCCAACCTGCGTCAAGACTCAAGACAAAACCTGTTACTGATATGCACAGACACCATTACACAAACTTGTGTAACAACAGGAGGTGTTTAAGAAACGAACTATGAGCTTCAGCTGTTGCCCTGAATTATATACCAACACAGCAACATCGTTCAGCTTTTGAACTGAAAAAGCTCAGGTTCTGAGTGTGTGTGTATGTGTGTGTGATGAAGACTGTTTGAGCTGTTTGAGTTGTACAGTGAGAGGATTTTTGTTATGAAGCAAGTCAAAGTAAGTAAGAGCCAGGCTCTCAGTAGGGGGAGCAGAACCAACATCTCCTGACATCTTCTGCTTTGTATTTTATGCTTGTGAGACTTTGTTAGTACTGAGTCATGCTTGTGTCTGTTGTTTGGACAGAGAGCTTCACAGAAATGCTGATGGAGATAGAGAGGAAAATCCTGGGACAACTCGCAAATATCTCTTTAACGTTATAACCAACACTAAAAACTTGCCATGCACTTACCGTCTGCAGCAGAGTGGCAGAAAGATCTTTTACTGCACAATAAAAAAAATTATTTGTCTTTCAAAAACAAAAGAGGATTTCCTTTTTTAACCAATTTTTATGACAAATGTTACTTAAAATACGATTGTACAATGTAAAAAAAAAACAATAAATAAAAGAACTCTGAGCCAAGAAGAATTTCTGACTTAAGACACTTGAGTGAATCCAGTCCCAGGTTTGGAACCTTTTTTATTTTAGAAAACAACACTCATTTTCTCATAGAGAATTCCTGTTCAGACCTGGAGTTCCTAATATGGGAATGACGCAAATGATAGAATGACAAAACAGCTTCAGACATCAACTGCTAACAAAATTAGCAGCACTTTTTGTAAAAAGCTTGTTATTTTTGTCCTTTTCTAATAGATTGCAAATTGTGGCTTTAACACCCTGGCTTTGATATAGATATTCTGGCCTCAGGGCAACACCTGCTACAGCCGCCTCGTCAGTATGCCTGCGAAGATCATATTCATGTATTCCATTTTGCCCACTTAATCCAACTCAATCACCTGACCTCTAACCCAAACCTTAGACATAGTATATATCTCACATTCATCACAATGTCTCTCTCTCTCTCTCTCTCTCTCTCTCTTTCTCTCTCTCCATGTATTGTAGTGCAGATGAAAGGCCTTCTTGTGTAAATGAGTTCCAGTTATCAGTTCATTAGCATGTCTGTGACAGGAGAGATCAAGGGAAGATTGCCAGGCGACCACTCCAGAGACTCTTGAGCTCCGGAGCGACTCCTTAATTACACACAAGCAACTCCGCAAATCTACACAACTAAAAGAATTTCTCACGATTCATTAGCATAAATCATTCAAGCTGAAACTGTTTTACTGCCACTGCCGATTTGCCACCGTCTGTCCTGTACAGGTAAATGTCCAGATAGTCCTTTCTTTTTTGCACACTCTCAAGAAATCTGTTCATTCTGTCTCTTGTCTCCAGTGAGAGCAGGCCAGTGACAGCACAAAATGTCAGATATAAAATCCGTCCCTTGGTTCTTTCTGTTCAAATGTCATATAAAACATTATCACAACTCAGACACGGAAGGCTGTTATACATACTGGACAACCGCTGTGAGTCCTTTGTCTGCTTTTTTCATTCCCCCCAGCTACATCCTATCTTCCTCAGCAGCGTTTCCAATTTCCATACAGGAGTTCTGAGATGTAACCTGTTTTTATGAGACACAAATACAAAACAAATGTAGGCACCAGTAAATTTTTGATTAAACCATGGTCAAATTCATACAAATATTTAATATTTAAGCCTCAAATGAAGACAAATTTGAGTAGGCAAGGATCTCCTGAAAATAACACTATCTGGCATGTGTGGCTTTTTTCTAGAAATACTTTTCAATTGTTTTGGTGAATAAAAGTACGTCAAACTATGAAAACACCCCACACAATTAGCATAGGGTTCTAAAGGTTAATTAATGGAAAACCTAGTAAAACAGGTTGTTCCACATTATTAAGCAGCACCACAGTTTTCCTCCAACGCGTGTAGGTGAAAGAGCTTTCTGAATGTGAAAAGTGTGAAATACCACCCTTGTAAATAACATGAAAACAACTTCATTTCACAAAAGAATTAGAGATAATCAAACTGTGAGAAGAGCACAGATGAATTTGGTCAAATAACTCAATGCAGGGTCCTCCAGAGGCCACCAGTTATGCCTAAATGTGGTTGGGCCACTCTGACCACAGATTGCACAGAGGTACATCTGCAGTGGCCCAGAAATACCAGTGAATGCCCTGATACACTGGCTGCACCATTATGGGTGGAGTTCTGCAGAGTGAACGACCAGCCTGCTCCAAGAAAACTATGTCAGCAAGAAGGTGCAAAGTGATGATTTGTGCTGGAATATGGATGTTTGATGATCGGACATGGTCATGGTATTAAAAGAAAAATCAAGCCTTATGAAATATGATTATTCTCTTGCTGGACGATGCTCCAGCCCATGCTGCAAAAACCACTGATTCCTGGATGGCTCTTAGCACAAAAGGTGAAGAAATCTTGGTGTGGTCACCATCATCCCCTGACCTCAGTCCTTTCGAGGAGCTATGGAGCTCTTAAAATGAAAGATATATGAAGGTCTACCTCAAAACATCAGCTCTGAGTGGCATTACTGCCATCCTCAAATCACCACCCTCTAATCAACTCAATGGGTATCATAAACAGGTCCCCTTTCCCAGAAAGATTGGTCATAAACTATTCCGTTCTATTACTTTTCAGGTCCCTCTCAGCCAGCCTTGCCCAGCTTCCTGGAACCAAACCCTCACCAGCTCAAACTCACTTCCCCCTAAGAGCTCTTAAGAGGTCAAACTGGTCCCAGAGAACATCCTGTCATGAACTCCCGATCTCCAAATATACATAAGACATGTCTATGTCTGGATTAAAATGTTTCATGTTTGTTTCATACTAAGTCATAATCATCATGTTTGTGATGACCCTTGAAAGACCCAAGATTATCACCATATTACTGATTGTTTATGGAAAACAAACTAAAATTGCAAGTGCATAATAATTTGGAACAAGGTGTATATCGTGTTTATAATTTATATGTCAGTAGAAGAAGTTTCCACGTGGTTGTCTTACAAAATCTGTGACTAGTAGCATGTAGTTCTGGGTATTTCCCCTCTTCGTTGATCAGCTTCTTCTCATCCATCACCCACATTGGATTTTCTTGAGAGCAAGTTGTGATATCAAGAAGCTCTACAAATCCAGCCTCCACCAATGTAAAAACAGTTTAAAATATTGGAATTTTTGCATTTCCTGTAAATTTCAAGTCACAAGTCATATATTTTTGATTTCTGTGGAATACCAACATTTGGCACCAATGGGTTTGAAAGCACTGACAGTCATGGCTTTTAATGATACAGACCGAGCTACGATACTGATGCTGCTGCTGAAACAAACAGGTGAACTGGAGATTCACTACCAAAAGTTAAGCATAATAGAGTGGAATACAGTTTTACAGCGTGTGTAGACTTTCACACTGTTCAGCCATACACCATGTAGGCGAGTGGGGTTCAATTCCTAGTCTGAGGAACAGCACACTACTAACAGCACAGACATCAACTGGTCTGTCTTAATTTTAAAGTGGGGATTCATCAAGCATGGCTGGACATCTGCAATGAATCACTGTTGTGTGTAAACCCATACAGAAAATAATATATGTGAGATATACAGGGGTTGGACAATGAAACTGAAACAACTGGTTTTAGACCACAATAATTTATTAGTATGGTGTACTAGGGTCTCCTTTTGCGGACAATACAGCGTCAGTTCATCTTGGGAATGATTTTTTGGGTACAACCCGGGTTAGCACCCCAACATCCCTTTCAGCTTCCTCTTGCGTCCACAGTTAATCCTGTTGGATGTGGTTCGTCCTTCTTGGTGGTGCTGACATTACCCTGGATAACGTGGCTCTTGATACATCACAAAGACTTGCTGTCTTGGTCACAGATGCGCCAGCAAGACGTGCACCAACAATTTGTCCTCTTTTGAACTCTGGTATGTCCCCCATAATATTATGTTCATTGCAATATTTTGAGCAAAATTTTGCTCTTACCTGCTAATTGAACCTTCACACTCTGCTCTTACTGGTGCAATTAATTAAGATTGGCCACCAGGCTGCTCCAATTTAGCCATGAAAAATGACAGGTGTTTCAGTTTCATTGTCCAACCCCTGTACTTCAAATATGTTAGTCAGTGAATGTCTTATCTGATTCTTCCTGAATACGGTCACGATTGATCCAGAGCCTACCTGGAGTCATTGGGCACAAGGTCCTTTTTTCAAGGACATTTTTTTTCTAAAGAAAATTATTTATTTTGCTATTTTAGACCTAGTAAAGTACCAAAGAAAGTACCCACTACCAACTACTGGTACTGGTACAGTTTTGATTCGAATATGAACTGTACACAACCCTAGTGATTACTGCAGGCCACCCCAGCATGCACACACTTTCTATATGGACAAGCTTTACATGCATATGCATCCATGTGTTGTCTAGTGAGTAGTGTGAGTAGACACCCTTGGTCTTTACCCTCATCTTTGCTCTGAAAAAACAGTTCTAGACCACAGAACATTTAAGTCCAGTGTTTCTCATGGTTGATCTTGAGCTGCATAGATCCAAACAAGCACAAAAGACTATCTCTGCTGTTCAGACCATATATTGCTCCTGACACGTGTTCAGCATGCAAACTTTAGTACATACGGTCCAAACACAGCCAGCATGCTGAAGGTGAAGAACCTGACACTTGTCAAATCTACTAAGCAATTGCACAAGGAGCTCCAGGCAGCTCAAATTCTTGAGTCACATTCATGGGGCGTCACTTGTCTTACAGTTTTTTTTTTTCCTCTCGTCTCACCAGCTTCACCTTCTTTGTACCCCTGTTGTTTAACTCAGCCTTGTGTCGCTCCCCACTGCTTTTGATCAAAGACCAATATTAGCAGAGCGATGGAACAGAGGGAACATGAGAAAGTGACAGGTTCTCCAGGGCTGCCACGGGGGACGTATATATATTTCCTGCTCAAAGACAGAGACGTTTGTGTGCAGACGCATCTTTTCCCAGCTTCAAGTGCTAGGCCTTCGAGTGGCTTGTGTGATTTTCAGTACACACATTCAGAGGTGACCCTTACTGCTTAATGGGGCTAGTAATGCTCAAGGAGCTAGCCTAGGGCCCCTAAAGTTCAGTGGCATAGTGTGGCTCTTAGAGCTGGGCCTGCAGTTTAGGTCATAACGTCAGTTCTTGTAAGAACTCAGAACAGTTCTTGTTATCTATTCATTCTACGCTTATGGCCATTTTCAAACCTCTAAAGCATGTAGAAGACAATAGCTGTAATGTGAGCTTGTGTTTATACAATACAGTAGGGGGGGGTTATTTTGCAAGTTTTCCCAACTACAAAGAATGGAGAAGTCTGTAATTTTTATTTTAGGTACACTTCAACTCTGAGAGACAAAATCCAGAAAATTAATTTAATTTAATTTTATTGCATGAAATAAGTGTTTGATACAATAGAAAAACAGAACTTAACATTTGCTACTGAAACCTTTGTTTGCAATTACAGACCTTTTCTGTAGTTCTTGACTAAGTTTGCACACACTGCAGCAGGAATTGTGGCCCACCCCTCCATATAGACCTTCTACAGATGTTTCAGGTTTCGGGGCTGTCGCTGGGCAATAATGAGTTTCAGCACCCTCCAAAGAACAGCTCCCCCACGGCATGATGTTTCCACCCTCATGCCTCACGGTTGGGATGGTGTTCTTGTTGTTGTACTCATCTTTCTTCTTCCTCCAGACATGGCGAGTGGAGTTAATACCAAATTTGTACCAATTTTTTGTGGACACAACTTCTAATGAATGCATTCAGCTATTTTAAGTTGCACCCATTGCTGACACCGATGTGCAAATGCACACAGAGCTTGTCAAGTCCCTGTAGAGAAACACTGGCAATAGGATAAGACTTTCTTGAGCAGATAAACATCAACGATGTACTCGTATAGAGATTCTTCTGAGATCAAGGACATTAAAATGAGTTTCTCATGCAAATGTTGGAGTAACTGTTTCTACTGTTCAGGGAAAACTTTCTAATAGATTTTAGAATGTTGCTTTGGGGATTTGATTGCATTCAGTGACAAGAAATTTAGTGAGGTCAGGATGCTGGACAATCACCACCACACGTCATCCTCAACTCATTTCTCTCAAAAATACTGGCTGGAGCACCATCACTCCAAAGAACACAGTTCCACCAATCCACAGCTAAATGCTGGGGGGCTTTATACCCACAAACATTTGAACATATAGTGCAGCTTTGTCACTGCTGGTGACACATTGCATTGCTTTTGCACAGCAATAAAGGAACAAAAAGAAAAATGCTGCAGTGGATACCAGGCCCTGGAGAGAAAGAAAACAAAAAACAAAAACATAAATAGTAATAGTGGCTCATAATGAATGTGTAAACTGTCTTTGGACACTATTTTCCTTTAGAACAAACACTACATTCCTTTCCCATGAATGTGCTTTGAGGCTAAAACCTTTGTAAAATCCCAAATTATCATTTAATCATTTAATCATTTTTTAATCAGACATCTGCTTCCATTCATCACCATGTCAACTACTCTGACAATTTTAAGTATTGAAATACCTTTTATATGCCGAAAGCAGTAAATCAATGCTCTGATAAAGAAAAGAGGCCATTTTCTACTGAGGCCATCCAATCATTTCTTTCTGGGATGTGTTTTGTGGGATGTTTGACATGTTTATAGGAGTCACACATGCCAGAAGATTTTATTTTCTGCAGATCCAAGGATTCTCAAATTTGTCTTCATTTGAAATGTTTGTACGAATTTGAGTTTGATTAGTTTTCAATTATGTTTATAATCATACAAAATATACAATTACAATTATATATAAAATTATAATTATATTCTATACATTTATTTTTCTTATGATGTTCAAAAACACTTTATATGTGTTAATATGTGGACAGAGTAATAAACACACACTGGACATTTAAACTGGGATTTAATGCAGCTGAAAACGAATGAATTTTAGGGGATTTCTGAGCTCAATTACTCACTGATAATTCATCACACAAGTGTGATCATGGTTAGATTGGGTCAGTCTTGTAGTTTGTTATGATATGTGTATCATGTCTGTAGATTACTCTGATCCCGAGTTATGAAGCCTAGAATAAAGCATGTAACTGCCCACAATGTGAGGCTCACATGTTCTAAGAGTTAAGGATGAAGTCAACCAGAGTGGATTTATCCAGACAGTGGAGAAACCATTGGTGGAGTTTCTCAGCTGTTGTCCTGAATTATGTAGCTGACACAGTCACATCGTTCAGCTTTTTTCTGGCATAAACTGGCTTCTGAGCAGATTGCACAGAGCCCTGGGGCTCAGCCCATGAGTGATTCTTCCAATGGGGGGGATCTGTTTTCATTCCACTGACAGGTGGAGGAGGCGCAAGTAGTCCTGATATTTGTTTTCATTTTTTGGTTTGTTTGTTTGCTTTTTAATAATGTTCGGAGCTCGTCAAAAAAAAAACATTCTCCCTCCTACCGTCAACCTTTGTTGGGCTGCACAGCCTGGGTGTTTGCATCACGCCGCTTCCTTCATAATACTGCACTTTTCATGACAAAGATGTGTTGCTGTATTCTGAACCGCATTGTCTGGCCTGGTAAGCTGCACCTGGAAGCTTTCTGGTTTATATTTTATGCTTGTCATGCTCTCATTATTGAGCCATGTTTGTGTCTTTTGTTTGGACACAGAGCTTTTCAGCAACACTGTTGGAGGCATTATATAAAAAATATCCGACTACATGCTGACAGGGTCTGAACCGTAGCCGTAGATGTTGTGCAAATGAAGGAAACATGCTTTTGTTGTTAAAGGTAAGCAAAAGTGGGACAAAACCTAATGAATATGTTAAAACTATATGGCAAAACAGGTTCATCTGCGATTCAGTTAACCCAAGGGTAGAGGAGGTTAAGCTGATTCGGTTATCACAGTGTTATTCTGGCAGCAGATTAAGTCGGAGTCAATCTAAAGGTTAAAATATGCAAATGAAATCAGAAGATGACAGGGCGTGATCATGCCTGGGTTAAGTGTCTCAAGAAGAAGGCCACAGTTTCTCCTGATTATCTGATTGCTGAGAGGCGTGCCCCACACCAGGTGATGTAATTGATTTCCAGTGCAGGATTAATCAGCAGAGGCCTGTCACTGCGAATAAGCCAGGCTCAGTGTGTTGTGTGTTCAAGTTCAAATTCAAGTACAAAGGTTTACTGTCATTTCAACCATATACATACATCAGCCATAACATTAATACCACCTCTTTGTTTCTACTCACTCCACTCACTGTCCATTTTATCAGCTCCACTGACCATACAGGAGCACTTTGTAGTTTTATAATTTCAGACTGTAGTCCGTTTGTTTCTCTGCATACTTTGTTATGCTCCTTCTACCCTGTTCTTTAATGGTCAGGACCCCAGAGGACCACCACAGAGCAGGCGTTGTCTGGGTGGTGGGTCATTCTCAGAACTCCAGTGACACTGACATTGTGGTGGTGTTTTAGTGTATGTCGACTGTAAATATCAGGAGCTGTACAACATAAAACACTCCAGAAGATCCAGAAGATACACCTAGGTAGTGCTCAGACGCATGGCCTTTGACAGCTTTAGGTACGTCCCTGTGTAGAGTAACCTACAGGTTGTAGCTTTATTTGTGTGAATCAATCATAATTTTTTCTCCTCATGTAAAACACATCATGTCCCCACAGGACTTTAGAAGAATTTTGATCTGCCAGACACTTCCGGGAGGATTGACCTCTGTTCCAAGTCTCCTGCATTTGAAGATATCAGATCTTGCTGTGATTCACCAAAATCCTAGTGTTTCAATGGCTTCACAATCCATTCCAGACTCTATTTTCTCATCTTTTCTGGAATTTCTTTTGGTCAACTTTTCAAAAAATATTTTTTGGACCTGCATAATGATAAATGTATGGATGACCTTGTCTGTTTCCCCTGAACATATACACTTATCAACAAAGGAGTTTTCCCCAGAAGGACGTGTGGGATGGAAATGCTAGTGGGCAGGAAAATAAAAGATACCAGGAGCAATAAATGATTAGAAACTTAGACTGGGCAATATTTATTGAGCTACACAGACAGTAGTAGCGTCTCTCAGTATGGTGCTGGTTATAATGCAACATGGCAGAAGTCATGGCATGAAGTTGTAGAGGTTTCTAATGGTGTCCTGCAATAATCCATCTCATGCAGCTTGATTATTCTCACTCAGCTCCTGCAGATTTTGCAGTAGGGGTGGAGTGCTAATAGTGCATCCAATAGCATCCCACACATTTTCAATCAGGGGTAGGTCTTGCAATGGGAATTTTGGAATAGCGAACACAGATTCGTTGGTTGTCTCCACCAAGACAAAAGCAGCACTCATCACTGAAGATGATGCATGGCAATCCACTAGTTCTCCCTCAGTGGTTTGTGTGGATCTCCTAAATCCTTTATGTCACTGCTGCTCAGATTGCTTTCAAACTCTCCTCTGAGACATATTTCGCTTGCAAAGGAAGCTACCATCACAACAGCATGAGTCAGAATGGAAAGCACACACCAACAGGATGACCTTATGTGGTCATTCCGGTACAGCGATAAGGCTCATCCTTGCTTACATCACATGTGACAGTCTTACAATGTCAAACCTTCCCACCAAGTTTCATTCCTGTCAATTGTTTGCTTCCTTCTTTTTTTATGGTGAGTGTATGTAATGAAAGGGCAAACCATTCAGCTATGTGTCTAGATGTACTGTTTAGAAGATGCCCAGCAGGGCGTGAGTGAGGGTGTTATGGTAAGAGTCTTTCTTTGCTATTCAGAATGCGATGCCTAGGGGCAGTAGAGACAAAGGCCAGGTTTTACAGATTCTGTGTGCCTTTATTAATGACAAACCAAACACACACACACACACACACACACACACACACACACACACACACACACACACACACACACACACACACACACAGATTCAGTCTTGACATTGTGGGTGTATTCTCATAGACCTTGAAGAGAGAGAGAGAGAGAGAGAGAGAGAGAGAGAGAGAGAGAGAGAGAGAGAGAGAGTGAGCAATATTACATTCAGACTTTCTGAATGTAACCCAACTCACGCTGACAGTGGTGGTTTATGCAAGGTTAAATTGAAGTGACGTACATCTGTCTGACTCATGGTTCCACAGTCTTCATGCAGGTCTGATCATGAATGTGTTGCCAAGGCTGTTTTTTGATCGCCTTTCTTGTCTGTTACTATTTTCTTTGTTAACTGTTTACCTACTGGTAAACAGTAACTTCTCTTGCCTTGCTGACAGCTGTTTGTTTGTTTATTAATTTTGTTCTACTGTATATAACCTTTGTTCTTTAGTTTCATCTATGTTCACTTCGTGTAGTCTGTTTATGTTGCACCCGTGTACTCTGGAATGACTGTCGAGGCCTGACTTGGTTAAGACTCTACAATAATCAATAAATGCTGTTGAGGTCATTATGGTATGCTTGCTAATATAGTGGAGCAGCAGGTGGATATGGTTTGTAGAACCGCTTTATATATGATTTGAAGTGATCTGAATTACATCTCAATACACAGAGTCTCCTAAATCTGAGGTATTGATGATTGATTGGCAGTAAGCACATATGCCCGAAGCGGTGGGCAACCCTAGGGAGTTAAGTGCCTTCCTCAAGTCATGTCCTCCCAGTTCAGTGAATCAAACCAGCACTCACAAGGCTGTTTTCCTAAACACCTGGCCATGGTTGCCCACAACAGAGGATTCCTACCAAAACCTGGCATAGAACCTGGTTTAAATCACATGACGTGACAGCTTGCTACCTAATGCTATGCTGATTGGGTAGAATCCTTCCATAAAATGACCCGCACAGGACACGACAACCAGCGACGCTTCACCCAGAATCCCAAAGAGTGCAGAGAAAGGAATCTTTGTCTGTAGAAAGAACTACTCGAGGCACAAAGTATTTGCTGTCTTTTTGAAGCAGAAGATGATCCTGCTTAAAGCTAAGCACTAAGATTGGCCTTTGTAACCTGCACTTTGGTACATTTTTACATTATACACTGTGGCTACCAACCCCTGTGGATTACTGTAAACCCTGGAGATGGACAGAAGTTTAGGGACACATACACAATACTCCAGAAAATGTATGACATGCCAAATCCTAAATCCATAGGGATTAATATGGAGTTGGTCCTTTTTGCAGATCTAACAGCTTCCACTCATGTTGGAAGATTTTCTGCAAGATGATGGAGTGGGTCTGTGGGAAGGTTTACTCATTAATCCAGAAGAGCATTGTAGTGTCATACCTCAATGTTGGACGAGAGGGCCTGGTCTCTCTCCGAGTCTCCCTTACAGCCCATCCTAAGGTTGTTCAGTGGAGTTGAGGTCAGGGCTCTGTGTAGGTCAATCATATTCTTCAACGCCAAACTCATCCAAACATGCCTTTATGGAGCTTGCTTGGTGCCCTGGAGCACAGTCCTACTGGAACAGAAAAGGGTCTTCCCCAAACTGGTTCTGAATCTGAATTACATCTCAATACCCAGAGTCTCCTAAATCTAAGGTTTTGATGATTGATTGGCAGTGAGAACATGTGCCTGGAGCGGTGGGCAACCCTAGGGAGTTAAGTGCCTTCCTCAAGGACACTTCAGTCATGTCCTGCCAGTTCAGTGAATCAAACCAGCACTGACAAGGCTTCCCTAAACACCAGGCCATGGAACAGAAAAGGATCTTCCACAAACTGGTTCTGAAAACAAATCAGAGAATCGTACCCAGAGTCTACTAAATCTAAGGTACTGATGATTGATAAAAAAGGGTCCCCTTTTCTACAGTTGTCCAAAATGTCTTGGTCTGCTGAAGCATTAAGATTCCCTTCACTGAAACAAAGGAGCCCTGAAAAACACCAAACACTTGGCATTCGCTAAATCCAGACTCATCCATCAGACTGCCAGATAGAAAAGTGTGATCCGTCATTCCACAGAATACAAGTCCTGTCATTGTGTGCTTTACACCACTCCGTCCCTTGCTTGGCATTGTGCTTGGTGATTTAAGGCTTGTATACAGCTGCTTGGCCATGCTTCTCAAAGTTGGTGGGCTGATGTTAATGCCAGAGGAGGTTATTGCAGTTATTGATCAGCAGAGCGTTGCAGACTTTTTTGGACTATGCTGGTCAGCACTTGGCGCCCCCGCTCTGTAACTTTATGTGGTTCGCTGTGGCTCCTAAACACTGTTTAAGTTTTACACTCTTTATATATATTTAATAATCAGGATATCAGTAGAGAAGATTCCATTAGATTAGATTTTTCCCTCCCTTCATCGCATCTTCAAAACTCCAGAGATGTGAAAATCTTCACCATAGTTAGCAGCCAGAGAAACAGCGAGGCGTGACATTGTTTTGCAGCCTCCTCTAATAGACTGGAACGAGGAGTCAGGGCCTCATGTAGAATATGAAATCCCTTATTCCTCGTGTCTCTGAAAGGCCTTACCAGTTGATAGCCTGAAGCAGCTGCCGAGGTCTGCTCTGATTTAAAGGAACGTTCCGCCACAAAATCTTTTAACGTAATGTGCTACAGTGCCATGAATTAAGTTCAGAGCGATTAGGCCCAAAATCCCCAGGCAAAATTGAGGCTGAACAAGAATGCAGTGAATTGATAATCACGCCATCGCAAGCTGTTTTCATGGATAGCAACCACATATTAAATTAGCAGAGTTTGCGTGACATGCTTCACTAACAGACAAGATATCTCCCAGGAGGGCTCTAGTGGTGGAATTTAGGGTTGTGCTCGTTTAATTAGTTCAGGCTTTCTTACAATTAACCTTCGGATTAATCCCCATCACTGCACCCCACAGAACTGAGCAAATAAAACGAGACTGCACTGGTACCTTTTCATCCCTTTCCATTGCTGCGATTGCACTTTGAAGCAATTTGCTGGTTCAAGTCATGCATAGATCCATAATAGAAAGAGATCCCAACTACAGGCTATTCTTCATGCCCCAGGGGTCAGAATTTGGCAGGGTAAGTGTATCAGCAGTAAAAAAAAAATTTTAACTGCAACCAAACAGCCCTGTATTACCCATGCTTTCTGATAGAAAAGCCCAGGGCCAATCATGTTTCAGCAAGTCTGAACACTTGTACACTGTGTGCTGGAATCTTCTGTTGTGTAATAAACTTTAAAAAAGCAAAAACTTGGGATCTGCCGTGTAAAGTGCAATGATATGCGTTATGTGAATTGATCACAACGTGGCATTATTTTAGGGGATGTGTGCGCATGACAAGACCAATCAACCACAACTTTATTACCATCTTGCACTCTTACACTGTCCATTTTATTAGAACATACCATATACAGTGCCTTGCAAATATATTCACCCACCCCTTGGCATTTTTCATGATTTGCTACCTCACAACCTTTAAATGAAATTGATTATTTGAGGGTTTGCATCGTTTAATTTACAGAATATGTAAAACTAAATTTTTTTTTATTGTGAAGCAAACAAGAAATAGGCCATAATAACAGAAAATGTCAGTGTGCATAACTATTCACCCCCTAAAGTCAGTCCTTTGTAGAGCCCCCTTTTGTGGCAATTACACCTAGAAGTCGCTTTGGATAAGTCTCAATGAGCTTTCCACATCTGGCAACTGGGATTTTTGCCCATTACTCAATAGTAAACTGCTCCAGCTCCTTCAGGTTAGATGGTTTCTGCTGGTGAACAGCAATCTTCAAGTGTGACTACAGCTTCTTAATTGGATTAAGGTCTGGGCTTTGACTAGTTAAATTTTGGTGCCATGTGACCAGCGCACTTCCTTCATACCTTTGGGAAGACTCTTACATGCAAACTCAAAACAAGCCTTCCTATTTTTGTCTGTAAGTAAAAGAATTGACTGGGCAGTCTTCCATAAAGCCCAGATCTATGAAGTGTACAGCTTATTGTGGTCATATGGACAGACATTCCAGTCTCTGCTTGGGAACTTTTCAGTTCCTTCAGGGTTACTTTTTGGTCTCTGATTAATGCCCTCTTTACCCACTCTGAGAGTTTTGGTGGGCAGCCCTCTCGTGGCAGGTTTGTTGTGGTACAATGTTCTTTCCATTTGATGATAATGGATTTAATGGTACTCTTTTTTCACTTTCATGGCTATATTTTTATAACCCAACCCTGATTTGTACTTTTCAACAACTTTGTCCCTGACTTTGGTTTTCATGGTGTTGTTTGGTTAGTGGTGTCGCATATGTTTAATGGTGTTAAAAAGAAACATTTAAATACAGGTTGTAATGTAACAAAAAGGCCATAAAGGGGTGAATACTTTTGCAAGACACTGTAAAAATACTTTGTTGATCATTACAGACTGTGATTCATAATAAATAATTACAGAGTGTAGTTCATCTTTTTCTCTTTGTACTTTGTTTGCCTCCTTACACTTTGACCTTCAATGGTCAGAACACTGAAACAAACGGTGTATTTTGCACTGGTACGAGTGGATCAGATAAAGCAGTGTTGCTGGAGTGTTTAAACACTGTGTCCACGCTATTAGACACTCCTACCTAGTTGCTCCACCTTGTAGATGTAAAGTCAGACACAAAAGCTTATCTGTTTCTGCACAGTTTGTGTTGGACATCCTCTAGTTCTTCATCAGTGCTCACAAGATGTTGCCCACAGGACGCTGTTGGCTGGATATTTCTGGTTGGTGGACTCTTCTCAGTCCAGCTGGGACAGGGGTTTAAACACTCGAGCAGCACTGCTGTGTCTGATCCACTTCTTCCAGTGCAACACACCACCACAATGTCATTGATACTACCTACTCTGTGGTGGTCCTGGGGTGTCCTGAAGATCAAGGTGACAGGAGTTAGACAAATTATGCAAAGAAACAGATGCACTACAGTCTAGAGACAAGATGGTGGTCATGATGTATTGGTTAACAGGTGTATTTTGGTGAGGTTAGGCTCCCAATTCAAATGTCACTAAGAGACACGTACCTAAAGGTTAAGGACCAGCACTGATCATATCTATTTAAAGAATCCATATGCTGTACCATATTTGCTTGAACTGCACACCCAGGAGCTTTAATGTTTACTTCAGCCATCAAGTGATCGAACCAGTAGCCAGCAGAGCTTCTAGACCTGTATGGGAGCTCACTGCCACTGAAAGGTGAAGTGATTGCTTCTTTCTTTAGGTCGCCTGTTTTTCCCCCTCTTTGTGCTACGCTCCAACCTCTCTTCCATAAAGCCGTTAGAATTCAGTGTGGCTATAAAAATCCTGCAAGTGAGTTTGGAATCCATTAGAGTGGCATAGGGAAGGATCTTAAATCCATGGGACAAGTTCTTTTGGCTCTCTGCAGCTCATGTCACGCTAGATTTGAGCATCCCAGCATATTAATTTTTCAGCTGCCATCAGCCCTCCTTTCAGCTTTACCTCTCCAGCTTTACCCACACATCTCTCTCTCTCTCTCTCTCTGCTCCCCCTCTCGCCCCTCAATCTCCCGCTCTTCTGTGTCTCTGTACAGAATGATGTGAGTAATCTGTACTTTTTGTACTGTTCCACCCTGACAGACAGTAAATATGGTATTTGAGAAGACAGGACAGTGAAGGTCAAGGTTTCTTCCCCTTTGAAAGACTGTAAGCATCGCCCGCATGGATTAGACGGAAGAGATTCTGCTGTTCAGAGGCTGCACTTGGCTTCTGCTGAGACATCCTTATACTGCCTTCAAGACATGTCAAGAAATAACATATTTATGAGATTAGTATATATCCACAACCATGTCATATACACTAGTGGAACTTTCATTTTTTTGATGAGCCCTGACTTTCCGGATTGGGGGTGTAATAATATTAAAAATCACTGATAAGTAATTGCTTTTTAGATCGGCTGTTACACTGTTGGCATTAACGCTGTTGTCTAAACTCATTTTGTATTGAATGACTCTCACCCACACTAAAAAAACAGATATCTCACATTTCAGGTTAAAACAATGCTTATCTACAAATTTTTAGACTTTTTCTCTCAGTTTAGTAGAGCAAGTTAACCCACCCACTAGGACTCCCCCTTTCACTTGCAACAGTCCTGACACTAGGGGGTTAAGGATAAACACATGCCTCCTCTGATACATGAAGTCAGCCCCAGCTTTATTTGAACTTCCGCTAATGCAACATGACTGAGCAGCCAACACGCTTGGAAGAAAGCACCGGATCCCCAGCACTTTAATATTGGCTTCGGTCTAAACACCCTACTATACAGGCCAGTGATTTGCAGAGTTCTTGAGATCATCGACAGGAGCACCTTCACTCCACTCTTAGCTACTGATCTTTGCATCTCCTTCAAGTGATGGTTGACCTCTTTGTGGCTTCCCTCCTTGATGCATGTCACTGGGTTTTGAAGGATGGTCTCGTCAAGGAAGTGCTGGGTGGTATGTTCCCAGACAAATGATCAGTGCTCAATGGGATATCCAAACACAGGGATATCATTTCAGGGATTTCCTTTGGTGATATTCAAATCTTTCACTCAGATTCAGCGATTGTGAACCTTAATAATTGCAACTTAATGAGGCTGATATTTTTATCTGCAATAAAAGACTTATGCAAGTGCAGGTTTCAGCTAGTAAATGTTCTGATCAGGCAACATTACTGAGAAGAAAAAAGATTTCATTATGAGCTATTTTGGAGAATTTCTATTGGCCCAATCTTCAAAGGCAGCAACAATGAATCAACTAGAATTTGCATCACTGTGACAGAATTTTGTCTTGATAAAACAAAGATCACTTCAAATTAAGTAGTAATTTTGAAGATCAGTGATTGGCTGAGAGACATTCCAGGAATGCCAATATTGCAAGATAAGAAGCTCTTTGTGTATTACTCCTCCACATGCACATGTAGTCTAGAAAAAAGACCAGTTCTTACAAGACAAAAACAGTAACCATAACAAAGTTGCAACGTTATAATTCTATAAGACTGACAATATAAATTATAATGAGCTCGTTAAATCTAATGAACTGTATATTTCACTAGTTAATGCAGTAAATTTCACTTGAGAACTAAAGTGAAATAAAAGCTAAATGTGTATGGGGCAAGTGGGATGGGATACATATTTGTTTGAGTGGGTGGTCCTTTTAAAAATGTAAGCAATGGTCTGGCATGACTGACTATTACAATAAAAAAGTTTTTACATTGAATTCCACTGAAAGTTAAGAATGTTTATAAGAGAAGAAATTCTCAATTTCCTCACTTTCCTTCTCCTTTAAAGTTGCTCTTTTGGAGATAGAAGGTTTTGCATGGCATTGACTATACACAGTGTAATAGAAGTAAAAAGTAAAAACTTAAGCTTAGGCTTTGTCACAAAGGAACATTTGCAGATACTAAAATGCCACTATCACCACCATGTTTGACAGCTGATGACAGCCACATTTTATGTTACAGCTTTATTCCAAAATGGATTCCTTTCATTTTCCCCCTCAAAATTGATGACAATGAGTTTGTTTGAAATCTTTGCAAATGTATATATAACATAACAAAATGCTGTGAATACTTTCTGGATGCACTGTATAACATCTAATGTTGTCTATAGAGTTATACTTCAGCTCCCATGACTTGTTTGGTAAATATGCAGGTGACCATTGCATACCAGAAACATCCCACAAGACGTGCCTTTGAAGACCTTGGAGATGTTCTGACCTAGTCGTCTAGATCTGTGTTTCCCAACCCTGTTCTGGCGGCACATCGGCCCTACGCATTTTAGCTTTAACCCCTTGCAACTCTGGAGGGCTTGTTAATGAACTGATTAGTTGAATCAGGTGTGTTGGGAGCAGGATAAGCTCTAAAATATGCAGGGCAGGTGTGCCTCCAGGAACAGGGTTGGGAAACACTGGTCTAGAACGTCTTTGTTTGGTTCTAAAAGTGTCTAAAAGATTCTTACACTTGTTCATTTTTCTGACTCAGCACATTAACTTTAGGACTTGGCTGTTCACTTGCTGCCTAATATATCCACCTTTTGACAGGAGTCACTGTAGGTGAGGATAATTGTTTTCCATTTTACCTGTCCGTGGTGTTAATGTTATGGCTGATCAGTGATTACACTTTGCTACCTCTATTACATTCTCTTTCTTTCATCTTTAGCAGTGCACTGAATCTGCAGTAACACCACCCTTCATCTTCATTAGGAGTTTAGGGGCTCGAAAATGAATTCTCTCCTCTTCATCTTTCTCCCCACCTGAAGGAGACCACTGAGTACGATCAGCACCGTGTGAGCAAACTCCATTACCTTTTAATAGATATTGATTCTGCACGACTTCTCCAATCACCCACCATCAGTCAGTGCTCGTCTGTTTACTGAGGTTAAAGTTGTTCGTCTGTGTTTTTCAGTATAATCTGCTACATCTGTACACTGTATAGAAATGTTGGTAGTTTCGACAGTAATGCACTGAACTAAGCCACTGTGATAACAAATACACTGAACAACCATAACATTATGGCTGCCTCCTTATTTCTACTTTCACTGTCCCAATGATCAGCTTCACTTACCGTACAGGAGCACTTTATAGATCTATAATTACAGACTGTAGTCCATCTGTTTCTCTGCATAGTTCTGGCTTCAAACGGGCACACTCAACAGAGACCATCTCTTTCAAGAGCATTTAACACATTAAAGGTTCACACTGATTACACTGTGAATCTCGTTGAAAGTGTATCAAAGTGTCCAATCTGATATTTGTAACTAGCTAAGGATATTTTCTGAGTGAACAGCAAAGCACTTTTATACATTTTAAGAGCATCAGCCAAAAGCCATAAATGTAAATGTAGTCCTTCATCAGTGCTCACAGGTCGCTGCCCAACAAAGTTCTCAGTCCAGCAGCACTGCTGCATCTGATCCACATCTACAAGCACAACACACACTAACACACTATCAACATGTCAATATGGAGTTGCAAGGTGGGTGGTATGTTGTTCCAAGTGGTTACTATGGTATCTGTACAGTTACTAGGTCACTGCTGACACATTCTATTGTTAAGAAGATGACGTGCTGTCCTAGCTGCGTACTAAAATGTTTCTAGTTGAATTTGTAAAATGTTGCTGCTAACTACTTGGTATGCTATGATTGAAAGTTGTTAGACTGCTGCTAGATAGTTCTTATGATATTCAGCTACTGCCCTCAATATTTCACCAGTCATACCAATCTGAAAGCTACAGGCAAATGTTTGTAATTTTTTTATGTATTAAAATATGTATTGAAAATGTTCTGACCTGTCAAGTCCTGTAAATTGTAAGGTGGGACCTCCATGAGCTTCAATGAGCCTTGGGCCCTTGACTGATAATCCAGTCATCTAGATTATCAGTTTCGATCGTGTCAAAGTGTCTCAGACTCTTAAGCTTGTGCATTTTTTCTGCTTCATTTTCCTCCTTCGATGAAATTCTGTAAATCAGTAAAATTATTACATTCACATCATCCTTTGTGTTTATAAATGGTTCCCACTTCTAGACAGTTGATAGGCTGTTGCTATGTGATCAATAGGGTGAAACTAGAGTTTTTCATAAGTGATTGATACAGTATCCATGATGGTTGCTATTGTGCTGAAAGGCGCATGTTATGATTAGTGATGCAAGAGTCTTGCTTGGTGCAGTTATTCTGAGCTTACTTCAAACAAAAATGACCTCTGGGAATTCAAAAAGCTTTAACAGAAGCCAGCAGTTCCCACTCTTCTCCATTTTTAAACTGCGATGTAGTTTTTTTTTTACTTTTGTAAGTGTATACTCAAACCCTAGGACCTGTAAGAAAATCACTAATGGATAAGATACACTGTCATGTGGATGTAAGCCATAAAATCCGATACAACATTTGATATGGTATAAAACAGATGGAGGACCACATTACTCTTTTTAAAAGCAACAGTGAAAACATTTAGAAAGCTATAGGACTTCAAGTAAGTTGACACAAAGTGAGGCTGGGGGGCTTTTAACCCACCTCATTGCAAACGAAGAAGCAGAGCGAAACAAAACAGCTGGAGGTAGTGATTAAGAACAGGGGCAATAGAGTTAATGAAGCAGCAGGGCTGAAGTCCTTTACTCTGCTTATTTTCATCACTGAATTCTTCACTGTTGCTGAGTCTGTTCCTCCTTAAGTCATGAATATCAATATTTTGAGGTTTTGAACATGATATAAAAATGAAAATTTTTAATATTGCATATGTTATGCAGGTTACCATCTGTCTACGATTTAATTCTGTAACTGGGTGATTTGTGTGGAAGTGGTTTGGTTTACAGAGGCTCTACAGATCTCTACAGAACATTCTACTTGACACTACAGAAACACTGCAGTTAACTACACTAAAGAAAGATTGCAATTAACCACACTACAGAAAGATGGCGATTAACAACACGATACAGAAAGATTGTAATGAACTACATTCTACAGAAACAATGCAAATTAACTTCACGACAGAAACACCACAATTACACTCCACAGAAAGATCGCAATTAACTACACTCAGAAACTCATTAAACTCATAATTAAATGACACTATTTAAATATACAGCATGCAGTGTTTCTGCTGTCACAGATAAATACTGATACTTCATACATTGTACTTTTTTAAGGTTTTCATCATATCACCATTTCTCTTTAGCATATCAGAAAACAAACGTTTTGTAGTCAGATCACCCAGCCCCAGCACATAATACATGCAGTACCTCTCTCTTTAGTGGACTCATTTTTAACTTTCTTGGTAAGATGTGCAGCCAGTCCCACCTCATGAGGCTCTACCACTTTCTTCTGTCCCTCTCTCCCATCTTTAAATTCCATTTTCTTCACTACACAAGAATTAATATGTAACAAAATTTACATTTGTCGCTGTAGTTTGCTAAGCTGTATTGGAGTGTTTTAACAGTAGTTTAGTTTCGCTCGCATGTCCAACTATCATGTTAAATGGTGTGATTTTTTACTGTATCACCCACCCCTACTTGTCACCCTTTACTGAGGTGTCAACACTCCAGTTTCGTCATACTGCATGTTTTATTAAGTGCTTTGGATGAGTTTGGAAGGTGAACAAACAGTGCAGAGCGAAGTCTGAGAATGCTTCAGCGAGTGCAGGTGAATGAACAGAGAGGCAATATAGGAGCATTAGCAAGGAACGAAGTTGGCCCTGTGCCTTCAGTGTGCTCCTGAATTAATTAAACAGCCCCCTAATCTTGGGTCTTTGACTTGCTCTGTGTAGTGTAAGCCTTCACTAATAGGATTGCTTTAGGATGAAAATTGTACGCCCTCAACCCTGCAAGGCATGGCTGTGAGTGTGGAGAGGTGTTCATCAAATCTTCACCGTAATCCCATTTAACCTTTGGCCTCCACTCTAAGCAACCCCGTGCCTTTGTGACAGGTCTCTCTTTGTTGTATAATTTCTCACGCAACCTGTTGCACGGATCCCTGCAGTGGCACTTCCTTCCTTCAGCCTGTTTCTGTATTCTCATTGCATTTTCATTCATCTTCTCATTGCATTGAGTGGCTTTCTCGAGCGGACGGGGTTTATGTCATTTTTAGGGGTATAATAAAAGTCAAAACTGTAACAGTTTTGGGCTTCAGCCCATCACTATCGTTATTGATTTATTCTACAATATGGACATGAATTTGTTCATTTCGTTCCTTATGTATATGAAGTTATGCGTGAGTGGAAGCACAGGGCAGGTGTTATTTAATATAGTGGTCAGTGAGTTGAAGAACAAGGTAGGTGTTTTTAATAAAGTGTTTCTTGTTTTTCTGATACAGTGTTAAACTATGCATATCTACGGGGCCCTTGAAAAGGTTGGTAGGGGTCCCAAAACAATTAACCCAGAGCCCCAGACTGACTTAATACAGCCACTGAAATCCAGAGACCCAAGACATCTATAAACAACAAGAGATTGCACTGCCATCAATGCAGACATCAGGGTCTGTCTCGTCCCATTAGAGAAACTACTGGAAACTGAAAAACGAAGCCGAGGTGGCTTGAGCTGGACCAACGTTGATCGTCATGACAACAGCTTCCGAAATCAAAGGCTGCTTATGAGGATTTCACAGTCATTTTAAAGCAGACCACAAAAACATGGCTGATATATGTCAAGAGAATGTGCTTTCATTCCAGGCAGACTGCATCTGGAATATATTTAAACAAACTACAATCCCATGACATTTTATTAGAAACAGCCACCTTGTGCTTTCAACCACTGGCCACTTTATTAGAAACACCCATCTTGAGCTTTCAACCACTGGCCACTTTATTAGAAACACCCATCTTGAGCTTTCAACCACTGGCCACTTTATTAGAAACAGCCACCTTGTGCTTTTAACCACTGGCCACTTTATTAGAAACATCCATCTTGTTCTTTCAACCACTGGCCACTTTATTAGATCCCTGATTTTGTTTTCCCCATTCCTGTATACTTCATTAGAACTGCCTACTTTGTTCTTCCGATCACTTTATACTTTCACTGCCTAAATTGTTTGTCCAATCCATGTATACTTAATTAGATCTGCCTTAAACAATCCCTGTATGTTCCCTAAACTGGAACTGCCTACATTGTCCCCACCCTGTGTCCACTCACTGGCCACTTTATCAGAAACATCTACTTTGTACTACTATTTTTAGAAGTTTGAGTCCTATAGAATGAAAGAGGTGAAAAATTGTAGAAGGGCAATTCAGCTCTTTTGAATTTGACTCAATATTAAATTTGACTCAATTATTTAAATTTGAATTTAAATAATACTAATTATTGCACTTTTATTAGTTAGATAACTGCATTTCATTGGCTCGGTACCTGTTCTCTGCACAATGACAATTGTGTAGTAGGCGATATGGCTTATATTGGTTCACTGCAACACACTAGAATAAATCTCATCACTAGGGCTTGGGAGAAATTCTGATGTCAATTCTGATTTCAAGTGGTGAGAGTCAAACACCAACAGTGTGCTTCCTGACTGGCCACTTTATTAGAAACATTTACCTTGTGCTTCCACTCACGACCACTTTATTGGAAACACCTAACTTTTGATTGCGTTCAGTGGCCACTTCAGTAGAAACACCCATCTCATTATTCCTCTCCATGGGTAATTGTTATGTTCCACAGGGTTGCTGTTGACCAGACATTATGTGGCGTACGACTGCTTTCAAAGAAAATGTCTCAAATTGAAGACGCAACACAGAAATCCCACTCATGATTAAGAAGTTTCTGTTTACTATGACACTGCTGTTGGTTCAATAAATCCTTGGGTGACGCAGAACGGTCCAAACTCATTGTTATGTCTCCACCACTTGGCAAAGTATAATCCACAACTATCCTTCACTAATCCCACCTGCAGGCTATGCATTTTTAAGAACAGCCAACGGAAATCTCAGCTAAGCAGTCCTGTGGACTTCTGGACTTCACAACTCAGTGTACCAGGCCTAATGGATGCAAAAGATGTTTTCTCCCTCCATTCTTTACGTTGTATTACATAAGGAATCTGACTCATGCCAGTGACTTCAGAGCAGAAAAAAATTTCTTTCAGCTGCCTGTTTCTGCTTTGACTGAAAGTCAAGGTCACTCTGAGCAGTGGTTTTGTTACTTTGAGTTCCTGAGATCAATTCATTGTCCTTCAACAGATTAGTTCTGGTTTCAGAAGTGGAGGTTGGGGAACATTATATAAAAGTATCTAATAACAATATGACGATTGCACTGAAATGAACCAACTGAAATGCCAGACTGTCACTCAGAATGGTAGCGGGTCCTCTCCCTGCTTTTGTCTTTGTGGAAACAAATCCATGTGGGTGGGCACTGTGGTCAGTGCCAAGATCAATAGTTTGCTGTCACACGTCACACATCCAGAAGGTCTGGTATCATGGTGTGGGGTGCAGTTTCGTACAATGCCAGATCACCTTTGGTTGTCATTACAAACACTTTGACAGCCAAACATTACATTAATGAGGTTCTGCAACCCATGGTCCTATGTTTTCTGAATGGTGCACTAATCCAATAGGACAAGGCTTGTCCACATACTGCTGCCATTTGAAAATGTGTGGGATTCTACTGGACGCGCTATCAGTATTCACGCTAGATGGGATGGATTATTGCAGGACACCATTAGGAACCTCTACAACTCCATTCCAAGATGTCTGGCATGTTGCATTTTACCCAACACCATACTGAGACACTATTTCTGTATGTGTAGCTCAACAAATACTATAATTACTATAACTTTTGAACATTAAATAAATAAAATAAAATATAATGAATGCATATACTCAATATAATACTGTTTATGTGACAGTTTACACCAATCAACTAGAACATGACCACCTCCTTGTTTCTACACTCAGTGTCCATTTTCTCAGCTCCACTTACCGTGCAGGAATACTTGAAAGTTCAATAATTACAGACTGTAGTCCATCTGTTTCTCTGCATACTTTGTTATCCTCCTTTCACCCCGATCTTCAATGGTCAGGACCCCACAGGACCAAAACAGTTCAGGTCTTATGTGGGTGGTGGGTCATTCTCAGCACTGCAGTGACACTCACATGCTGATGGTGTGTTAAGAGTATGCTCCACTGAGTGGTTCAGACACAGCAGTGCTGCTGGAGTGTTAAAAATTGTGTCCAATCACTGTCCACTCTATTAGACACTCCTACCTTGTTTCTCCACCTTGTAGATGTAAAGTCAGAGATAGAAGCTCATCTGTTTCTGCAGTTTGTGTTGGTCATCTTCTTTCAACACTGTCCACAAGGCACTGCCCACAGGATGCTGTTGGCTGAATATTTAAAGTGTATCCAGAAATTATTCACAGATTTCTTTTTTTTACATTTTATGTTACAACCTTTCCAAAATGGATTCCATTCGTTATTCCCCCCAAAATTCTACACACAATATCCCACAATAATAAAGAATTGAAATCTTTGTAATTGTATAAAAAAAATAAAACAAAACACACAGGGGTTGGACAATGAAACTGAAACACCTGGTTTTAGACCACAATAATATATTAGTATGGTGTACTAGGGGTCCTTTTGCAGCCAATACAGCTTCAATTCATCTTGGGAATGACATTTTTTGGATACAATCCGTGTTAGCACCCGAACATCCCTGTTAGACAGCTTCCTCTTGCGTCCACAGTTAATCCTGTTGGATGTGGTTGGTCCTTCTTGGTGGTGCTGACATTACCCTGGATACCGTGGCTCTTGATACATCACAAAGACTTGCTGTCTTGGTCACAGATGCGCCAGCAAGACATGCACCAACAATTTGTCCTCTTTTGAACTCTGGTATGTCCCCCATAATGTTGTGTTCATTGCAATATTTTGAGCAAAACTGTGCTCTTACCTGCTAATTGAACCTTCACACTCTGCTCTTACTGGTACAATGTGCAATTAATGAAGCTTGGCCACCAGGCTGCTCCAATTTAGCCATTAAACCTCCCACACTAAAATGACAGGTGTTTCAGTTTCATTGTCTAACCCCTGTACACTGGTCTTCACAGACTTTGTTCAATACTTGTTGAAGCACCTTTGGCAGCGACTTGAGTCTCAAGTGTTTTGAGTATGCTGTAAGTATGATGCTATATACCTGTTTTTGGGACATTTCTCCCATTCTTCTTTGCAGAACCTGTCAAGCTCCATCAATTAGAATGTCTCAAAGGTCTAAAAAGTTCAAATCTGGGCTCTGGCTCTCAAGGACATTCACAGAATTGTCCCGAAGCCACTCCTTTGTTATCTTGGCTGTGTGCTTAGGGTTGTTTAAAGGTCACTGCAGTCATCTTTCCATTTTTCCATCTCACTAGTCTCTGTTTTATTTTTAATACCTTTGCAAAGATTTCAGACTTGTGTCTTTTGTCACTTTTCATCATGAGGTATTGTGTGTAGAATTTTGAAGGGAATAAAAATGTATTTAATCCATTTTAAAATAAGGATGTAACAAAATGTGCAAAAAGTGAAGCACTGTGAATACTTTCTGAAAGCACTGTACACATATATATCTCACATAGACTCAAGTATTCCTAACCAGTCTTGCTAGATTAGCATTTGTTTCCAGCTGTTTCCTTTATTTGATCTAAAAATTGAAGCAACTTCATGATTGCTAATAATGTAAATTCAAGCTGGAAAGCAAGCAGAAGGAGGAAGGCTCAGCCATTTCCTTTTGCAACAGCAGCAGAAACTCCAAACTGGTGGAGCTTAAACGAGAGCAGCTTCACAATTGGTGTAAAGATCGCATGAGTGTAAGGTTTAAGGTCAGGGCCTTTTATTGGAGAAGTGATGAGATGGTGGCCTCGGGAGTGAGGGAACAGCCTTATCTCCAGCCCACAGGCCCTGCTTCACGGAGGAATGAACCGTAACACACACACACTCTCTAACACTGGCTTAGACACACTGATTTATTACACCTCACTTAAAGCCTCAATCAGCATGGTCCTGTGGCAGAAATGACTGCCCAATATCAGACCACACCATTTGTAAAACACCAGTTTATAACACTACAAATGTACTATAAGGACAACAGTATTGGGACACCTGCTCATTCATTGTTTCTTCCAAAATCAATGGTATTTATCCTGCTTTTGATGGAGTAAATGTCTCTACTGTCCAGGGAAGATGTTCTACATTTTGGAGAATTGCTGTGAGAATTTGATTGCATTCAGCAATAAGACCATTAGTGAGGTCAGGATGTTGGATGATCTCCTTACCTAATCTCCAACTCCCCAAGTCATCCCAAAACTAGTGGATGGAGCACCATCATTCCAGAGATTACAGTTCTGCTGCTCCACAGCTCAATCCCTCTAGCCCTTGTCTGACATTTGGCATAGTACCAGTAGGTTGTTCATGTTTGTTTATCTGCCCCAGAGAGTCCCATTCTATTGGCAGTACTTCTCTGCAGGTATTAAACAAGTTGTGTATTTTCACGTCTGCATCACCTAGGAAGACCTTAGCATCCACTTGGGACACCTAAACAACCATCTGAAATACAATAGCAACTGCATGGCAACACCATAGTAACCACTTAAGATATAACAACAACCCAGCAAAAACAGTTTCATCCTAGTAGCAATATAGCTGCAGTATTGCAGTTCACTGGCAGTGTGTCTCTACAGGGACTAGATAAGCTGTGTATGCATTTGCACACCTGCACCTGTATCAGCAGTTGAATAAATTTATTTGAAGGGGTGTCCATAAAAAATTGGACATATAGTGTAAATATAAATATTTATTTTTTTTTTTTGGTGCAACATAAAACTATATATATATATTTAAAGATATAAATTAAAGTCTTGGTACCAACAAACACAAATTGTGTTCTGCATAGTATATGAGGATGCATATACTTATATGTAGACACACTAGTCTACATATGAACCAGCAACTGTGGACTATTGCATCATACCTGGACTGATTTTTTTTTTGGTGATGTGGCTCCATCTAGTCCTTCCATCACGTAACTGCAGAAACGTGTGTCATGAGACATTGAGACATTCAGCTGAATTTACAAACACTAAAAATAATATGCTTACAACTGACCCACGTGGAAAAGAAATCTATTTATAATACATTTGCAAACATTTGAAAATGGCCTGTGTATTTTTTCACACTGTACTGTTTGATATTCAGTGATTCAGTTATTATCTAAACCACTTCACTCTGAAAAGGGTCACAGTGGATCCAGATCCCACCTGAAATCATCGGACACAAGGCTGGTATATCCCCTAGACAGGGCACCAGTTCATCACTGGGTACTTCTCATACCTAGGGGCAATTAAGCATGACCAATTCACCTGCCATGTGAGGGAGGAGGAAACAGGGAGAACATCCAACTCCTCACAGGCAGTAAGCTGGGAGCGGCAGTGCCATTGTGTGGCCCATGTTTGACATTTATTTTGAAATTAGACTTGAAATATCATTCATTATCTTAGCTGCTTCTTCCCGAATAGGGTTGAGTACACCTTGAGTCATCAGGCACAAAGCAGGAATACCCCCTGGACAGGGCATTAGTATATCACAGGGGACATGAAATGACCTATATGACTATTTTTTTTTTTTGTATGGGTCTCACTACTTCTGAGTATGTAACGCTCACCTTAGTTTAAGCAGAGAACTTGTAGAGGATATTTAACACTTGAGAATGGCTTCAAGGTTTGTCAGACACCAGAGGGCGCTCCTGAGAGAGTGCAAAAATAAATGGGTTAAAATGGAGCATTTGAGCAAATTTATAGTTTATAAATGTTTGATCATTTACCAAAAAAGTTTCATTTATAAACTTTCTGACTATGTGCAGGGGGTGGGGGGTGGTGGTGGGGGGGGGTTGTGGGGGGTATTCTTGTGCGGCCCGGTACCAATTGCTCCACGGCCCCGTACCGGTCCGTGGCCTGGGGGTTGGAGACCACTGACTTAATCTACCTACTGCAGAAGGCACACACCCATCTGAACCACAACAACAGTACAGTGAGCATCACAACCTGCAATTGATAAGCAGAGGGTCCAGGTGAGATTGACCTGAGGCACTCAGATTAAGACACTGAGGAATGCCATGCAGATGAGTGGCACAGACCCCCAGTATCCTTGGGCTGATTCCATCTGATCTGGATGCCTTGCTCAGTTTAAGCTTAGTGATTTCACCTGGTTGGCTGTCACCTCTAGAGGGGGTCTCATCCTTATCTTTGGAAAATGTCTGTGGGGCGAAATGTCTGTGCAGATAGCAATGGTGGTAAGAGAGTAAAGCTACTAGTGGAAGTGGATGATGGCATGCTGAACTTGTTAAAAAAACCCACACATTCAGCTCATTGGCAGTGTCCAAACTGTCCCCCAAAATTTTTGGTTTGCCAGTCATTTTCATGCCATCCCAAACCTCCTTTGCATTGTGCTTCCCTCTGTAGTCATCCTTACTCTCCTTCAGCACCCTCCTAGGTAGGACCATGTCCTGAAGTCTGAAGGCCTGTTTCTTCCTGTGTAATAGCTCCTTCAGGTGCTTGGTGATCCACTGGTTGCACAGTAAACATACTGGTGAATTTTGGTAGTGTGGAGTGGAATAAGACATGATTAAAATCACCTGAAATGGTGATGAAAGAATTTGGATGCTGAGTCTTAAGTCTCGCTGTCACAGAGAACATGACATCACATGCCACCTTTGTCTGTCTGGGCAATTCAGTCAGCAGTTAATATGGAGATTAAATAAATAATAGCCAAGAGTTCAACATCCGGGCAACAGTGATGCTCCTTCACAGTAACATACACTGGACGACTCTTCATGAACAGAACAATCCCTCTGCCTTTCCGTTTAGCGTCACCACTCATGATCTGAAAGCCTGCAATCAAGGAGTTTGAATACAGAATATACAGATGAACACAGGCCGGCTTTGAGGTACTCACACTGGACCTGGACAGCACATACAGCTTGTCTGTCTTTTTGCCCACAATTATGGAGGGAATGAAGGGTTTGAAGTCACCCAAAAATAAAACTTTTTCAAACCAATTGGATGTAAACCTTCATCTGGCCATCACAAACTACTGGAATTGAGTGCAGATGGAAATACAGTATACAGTTTGTGAATACAGTATATCCACAAACTATCAAATTGGAAAATATCAGGTGACCAGGCTGTACTAGTGAAGCTCAATCTCCATTCACAATGTCAGGTCCATTTGTAAAAGACCATTTTAATGCCAAATACACTAAATGTATACTTCAAACCATCAATAAGTCATAAGAGTAAAACCTCTGCCCCTTTGTGCTGTCAAACCCATTAGCTTGTAGCCAGTTGTCCTTCTGGGAAGGCCACATAAACCTTGACCTGTAACATTGGAATCGGACCCATTTTACTAGCTTTAACTTGCAGTGTTTTTCTAAACTCTGCTTTTCTTCAAATATAGATGGTATTGAGACTATTATGTAGATTCTAGCCTCGTCTACTAGCTAAGGATATTCTGAGTGAACAGCAAAGCACTTTTGCAAGTAGCTCTGTATAAGCGCGTCTGCTAAATGCCATAAATGTAAATGATCAAAGTTATAAAGACAGACAAAACCTTTCCAGAAACAAAATCAGACAAGCTTTTCTTTCATCTCTTTTATTGTAACTAAAAGAGGGGCAGGTTAAAGGCTCATTTCTTTGTCTCATCCTCCTTTGACAGATTTTTGCTGATTTCTTCCTTCTTGGCCTGCAGGCGCTCCTCGCGGCGCTTACGGGCCTCGCGGGTCTTGCAACGGCGAGCTTCGGCCTGGTCACTGCAGAGACAGGAAATTACTTTTAGTTCATCCAAAACCAAAGCAGTACAAATATAACCAACATACCTGATCCTGATACAGATTATTAAGACAACAGTAATTTAGAGCTGCGTTTCCAAATCCATAGGAGATGGGGCAAAAACATGAACTGTCCCAGGGGTCTGGTCTAAGAACCACATATTAAGATATTCAGGTGTTCTGGTACTCCTGGTTTCAAACTATTCAAAAATAAACTAAACCAAAACTGGGATTAAAAAAAAAAAAAAAAAAAAAAAAAAAAAAAAAAAAAAAAAAAAAAAAGCAGCTTCTAAAATATGACCATCACCAATTGCAAGCAATATTCAATGGTACTTCAGATGCTGCCTAGTTTAAACATCTCTTTGCTGTATCAATGTCTGCAACAGAACCTAGTCTGAGGCTTCAGCTGAAGATCAGAGGTCTCAACCATCTACAATGGGCCAGTGTGGCTGGATTCTAAATGACCAGCAGCAACACCAAACTCCACTTGCTTTATCAGCTGGCCACTCTTCAAACAACTAAATCACCTGTACTTCCTTTTGGCTGGAATAACATGTAAACAGCTCAGCTCATTGTACTTAGAAATGTCAGTCATTAGGAACACTGTTCACTGGGCCAGAGTAGATTCTCAGTAGGTAACAAGATTGTCATTCAAATTGACCAGTTAATTTAGAATTGATGGGCTGACTTACGAAAGAAGCTTCTTGCGAGCCCTATCGGCCTTCAGCTTGTGGATGTGCTCGATGAGGATGCGCTTGTTCTTGAACATGTTACCCTTGGCCCTGAGGTACAGGCTGTGATACCTGAGGAAACAAATTACATTAACGCCACAAAGACCAAGATTACGTGAGTGAAGGCAGGTAAACTAAGAATATCATTTATAACATTTCAGTGCATGTTGTACTGTGTATAACTGTGTGACGGACAAACCAACCAACCTTGAATATCAGGAGCAGTGATGTTTACTTCTGTGAATCAGTGAACCCTAACCATAGTCTTTTTGCAAATCATGAAAAATGCTCTATGGTGTTTCAAGCAACAGCAAAGTTCAGTACCCGTCTTCTCTTAATGTGAGATTCTAAACTTACATGTGCCTGTCAATCTTCTTGGCCTCCCTGTAACGGCGGAGCAGGCGGCGCAGGATTCTCATGCGGCGCATCCAGCAAAGCTTTACTGGCATACGGGAGTTTGCTGTACCCTTCCTCTTACCTGTGCAGGAACAGAACGGCAGATTTAACTTGAGACTCAAATTATTGCAACACTCCTCCCTACCAGATGATGCTCATCACTTCAAGCTGGTCTAAGCTCAAAGATGAGAACAATGAAGCTGCAAGATTTTTAAAGTTGAAACCTCTCTAAACACGAGAATAAGTTCCACTGATCATCCATTTCAAATAACTTTTACCCTGTTAAGCCAACAGTGCTTAATACACACCAGTGCCCATGTGGCGACCCTTGCGACGTGCCATCATGTTTTTGCGGCAGCGTGCACGGGAGTGCACCGTGACGGGCTTCTTGATGATCAACCCATCTTTTACCAGCTTGCGGATTTGCTGGCCTGGAACGCAAAGAAAACAAGATAAAAAATCTCTTCCACATAAGCACCTACAACCAAAAGGGAGTTCTTTCATGAGGGCTAACAAATCCCACAACCAATTTGAAGGCCATACTTTCAAAATGAATCAAAAACAAACAGGGAAACAGCTTACGGGAGTTGGCATTTGCAATCTCATTGGTTTCATTTGGGTCCAACCAGACCTTCTTCTTGCCACAGCGCAAGACGCTGGACGCCAAGCGCTTCTGGAGCCTGAGCATGCTGAAAGAGGAAAAACACATTAGGCCAGTTACAAAACCAATTTGGTGATAGGCATCTTGTGCTTATATTAAAGGAACGAGCACACCCACACAACTCTACTGTAGGCTGAAGTGCCTTTGGGTTTAGTGCCTTGTGGACAATCTAGTTGTTATTGTATAATATTGTAAAAGTTGCAGTAGAGTTGAATGCAGTGTTTATGACCACAAAAATAAGATTAGTTCAATTAAAAGCAGAGGTTTGCAGTTTAACACTCAAACCTAGAAGAGTGGGATGTACAGGTTCAGGTTTCACTCCCAATTCTGACAAACCATTACACACTTTACAACACACCCCTGTTAATTAAACGGTTTACAGGCCTGGAGGTCAAAAGGCTACCAGAAATAAGGTCCAGCCAACAAACCAGACCTTCTGAAGCACCTTTAGTTAAGGCTCCAGTAACCAAAGCACCAGTTTATCAAACCTCCCGCAACTGAAGCCCCCCTAAATGAAGCTCCTCTTAAAGAAAGCCCCTCTAAATGAAGCTCCTCTTACTCAAGTTCCTGTAAATAAAGCTCCTTATTGAAGCCCACGTAACTGAAGCTCGTTATTGAAACCATTACTGAAGCTCCTCTATCAATCTGGGTTGTAAACAACACGCGGACCGTTAGCGGTAGCGCTAACGCGATCTGAAGGTCGGCGTGGTTCGGATCTCGGTCCTGAACTCAAACCAAAGCCGGACTTTCCGCCTCAAACAGCGGCCTGAACGCGAGCGGCCCAGAAACGGGACCGCGTACACGTCGGATTTTATTCCTTCTCTGCCTGGGCGAGTCGGCCTCAGGCCTGCCTCTGACTTCCTCACATCACCGAGTCTGGACTCATTTCCAGACCCGGAGGAAGGCTGTTCTGAACGGCTCGGCGGTCACACATACACAGCGAGCGGACCGGCCGCGGCATTTCCACCGATTGGGACGGTTTGGGGGACTTTAAGCGCCGCTCAGGCTCCGGCTCTTACCTCATGGCTGCGGGTCTTAGAGAGAAAAGAGCGAGCGAGGCGGAGCGGACCAATATAAGCGCATGCGCACTGCGCCCGGCACAGCAGACAGCGACGCGCGGATAAACAATAAAAGAGAGCGAAAGAGAGAGAGAGATCGGCTTTACTGTTTATTAGTTCATCTACTGTGAAATGTGTTCATGAATCTACATCTGATTAAACGATGAAAAGTATAAATATACTTAAACAAGACCCCCTGCTGCCACTCTGATGGTACGGCCCAGGAAAGGCTGGTGAGGCATTGTGGGATTTGTAGTCAGAGACACAAGATGGCGCGACATTACACACATATACCTGACAGACATGTTCACTACTGTAGTTTGTTCACCACTATAGTTTATTCATGATTGTAGATTGTTCTCTATTGTAGTTTGTTAACTATTGTTGTTGTTTTTTTTACATTATTGTAGTTTGTTCATTTTTTTAGTTCATTGTCATAGTTTGTACATTATTGTAGTTTGTTCATTGTTGTAGTTTGTACATTGTCATAGTTTGTTCATTATTATAGTTCATTGTCATAGTTTGTCCATTATAGTAGTTTGTTCATTATCGTAGTTTGTTCATTAGCCAATGGCATGGGGAACATTTTATGGGTAGATGGAAGAATGGATTCAATGAAATTCCAGCAAATTCTTGGAAGAAACATAACACCATCTGTAAAAAGCTGAAGTGGAAAATAGGATGGCTTCAATTTATGGATAATGGTCCTAAATTAAACCTCAAAAGGTGCAAGCTGAAGGTATTTACATGACCCTAACAGTCCTCTGATCTGAACATAACTGAAAATCTGTGGATAGATCTGAAAAGAGCAGTGCATACAAGAAGGCTCATGAATCTTGTAGAACTGGAAGACTTTTCCAAGGAAGAATGGATGAAAATCCCTCCAAGAAGAAATGAGGAGACTCTTAGTCGGCAACAACAGGTGTTTACAAGCTGTGATACTTGCCAATGAGAGTACTACAATGTACTAACCATGCAGGGTGCTCAAAGTTCTCCCTTTTTTGTTATTTTGCTTAACTGTTCACATTATTTTTGACAAGAGGTGCCCATTTGCTGCTGTATTTGATGAGGTTATGGGACACTTATGATGCAAAATCATAGGAAATTAATAGTAACTCAAATTCATTAAACTATGATCAGTGGAAACAAGATGCACCTGAGCTCAATTTAGAGTGTCATAGCAAAGGCTGCGAATCCTTATGTTACATTTTTGTGTTTTATTTTTAATACATTTGCAAACATTTCAAACAAACTTTTCTCAATTTGTGGGATATTGTGTGTAGAAAGTTGAGGAGAAAATGAATCGAATCCATTTTGAAATAAGGGTGTAACATAAAATGTGCAAAAAGTGAAGCACTGTGAATACTTTCCAGATGCACTGTACATACAACACAAGTTGTTACAGGAAAGTCTGTTCACTCTCACTCTCATCTTCGCATTGCTTCTGGGTTGATATTTCCAGTCACACAAGACCAGCCTCTGGTCTCTATGAATGTGGAGAAAGTACCAGAAAGTGAAAGTATATTAATGTTTGGCTCAAAATGCACAAAAAGAGTTCTAGCTTATTCTGGGGGCACCCAAATTCAATCTGAGATAACTGAAATTAGCTTGTAATGTAAATGTAGGCCACAAGTCTGCATTGTCCCTTTTATGCCTAAATGAATGGAAAACTTAAGCTTACAGTTGTGTGGCCTGTGTGGCCAGGGGTTCTTAACATTTTCCACCTCATGGCCCACCTATAAGAAGAAACCATAATGGCCCACAAAAAAGAAACAACTAATTTAAAATGTATTTTTAACATGAGAATGAGGGCCTGAACGGTAGCTTCAAGCATGTCATAGCATGTTTTCATGACAACGTCTGTCCCAAATGTCCCTCACAAAAACAAGCAGGAAAGATGAGCTGCTCACATCAGACAACACAACTAACAGAACATGTGGACTTCTTTAATTCTGTCTAAAAGATTTCACTGCAAGTCAGGCCCCATGTCAACAATCTGTTTACTTATGCTCTCATATATCACATCAGCTCTGGTTGTGTACATCAGATGCCCATGGCCGTGTTGTCTCAGACCGATAACTGGTTAAAAAAAAAAAAAAAAACAAAAAAAAAAAAAAAAAAAACAACTGGCTTGAATCATTTCTGTGATCTTTTAACTGTTTGTTAACTGTTATTTTATTAATGCTTACATATGTGTTTGCAGCTTGAACATGATTGATCTTTTCTAAATCTATTCATTTAAACATTTATTTTATGATTTTAAGTGTTATTACTGGCCCACTATGGACTACTGCCTCCCCTGAAGATGGTCCTGCAGACCACTAGAGAGTGTTTCCCAACTCACTGGTGGCCTGTGGCCCACAGGTTGAGAAGCCTTGGACTAGGCATTTGTGTACTGTGGAGTCTTGCACTCTTTTGCACAGTCTGCAGTAAACCACAAGTGTCAACTCACTAGGAGGCAACAGTTCTCTGGACATCGAGCAGCTTTCTTTACTTGCAATTCTACCTAAAAATAAAACACTTGTGAGGTGAACAAAATGTAAGCTTTATTAGATAAAACTGTGAGTGAGTGTGTTTACATGCACTCATTAACATAATTCTGCAGTTATCTGATTATAAAAGTGGTCATGTAAACAGCATAATCTGATTTCTTAGATAGAAGTACTACAAGCACCTGTGAGAGTATAAATCTGATTATTGCCTTACTCAGTAACTTACTTAACTTTCCCAATAATCTGATTATCTAAATCGATTACTCACAGATTACAAAATCGGACTGCAGTTATCTGATTATTCAAGTGGTAATGTAAACAGCATACTCAAATTTCTTAGACAGGAGTAAGGTCTAGAAATCTGATTAAAAAACATCTAATTTGTCAGTGCATGTATACGCTTTTCTTTCAAATTTCTACATCTGCTTGTGTACTCTTTCTAACAAACTGCTGCTTTTTCTGATCAGGGAATGAGCATGCAGCACCAAATCAATGGCATAAAAACATCAGGGACTCTGTCACACTTCTGTGCAAGTAGTGGCTGGTTGTACAGTAGAAACCTGATTATTGCCAAATTTACGTAAATGCATTGATTGTAATACTTACAAAATTGGATTTTTTGCAGTTATGGGATTATTGAGTGCATGTCAACACACTCAGTGTTTGCTTTAGCGGCAAAATTTGCAGTCATTTAGTGTCCAATCACAACACAATGCAGTGTCACACTGTAATACTTTTTTAACTCGACCAATATGGCAATAAAAATAAAAGTGGAGTGATGGGGGTCAGCATGTTTGTGAAATACTTTACATCTAAAAAGCACTAAAACATTAAAATCAAACCACAACCCTACATGCTTTGGCTAATATGAGTCTGTTGATGCTTTCTGAAGTTGCTAGAGTGGCTGAAGCGTTTTCCGCAGAGGCCGCATCCGTATGGCCGTTCCCCTGTGTGGTACCTCTGATGGATCTTTAGGTAACCGGACTGACTGAAGCGTTTACCACACACAGTGCACAAATACGGCTTCTCTCCTGTGTGAACCCTCTTGTGCTTCTTGAAGTCTCCTGCATGGCTGAAGCTCCGGCTACAGAAAGGGCAGCAGAAGCGTTTCTCATGGACATTTCTGAATGAGAAACCATTCAGAAGCTCACCGTGTCTCTGGTTCCTCGCATCTAGTGTGGCATTAATATCATTCATATCCTCAGCTGTTAGCCTGTCTAAAGGTCCGTTTAGGTCAAACTGGAGTCCGGAGGCGCTGGGTTGTTCGGCCTGTTCGCCGTTTGTGCGAAATGCTACAGCTTCGTAAAATAATCCTTGAGGCACGTATGCCGCATACTCGTCTGTTTCCGCTTCTGTTTTGATCTCATCAATGGACAAAGTGAGCTGGCTGTCAGTTACAGCAGTATCAGTGCTTGTATCTGTACTGAAATTTTGCCTTGCACGGCTGTTTGTCCTTTTGGGGGACGTGGTATTGTGGGAAATGAGGTCTGATGCTTTGCAGAGCTCAGGCACCAAGACCTGACACTCTATTTCTTCTTTAACATCAAACCCTGATGTAGAGGGTTGTACCTTTGGCTCTGAACTGTAAGAAAACACTGGTGGGCTTTGACAAGAAGGCTCAGGATAGGTAGGACTCGTGTCTGGCTCACTAAGTTCATCGGTTTGTTCGACATTAATACTCTCGGTCATCTGTTTCAGCTCTCCATTCTTCTGTGTTCTGCTCTTGTGTCTTATTGATGAACAATCAGTTTGTGTCCTTTTCATCAAATCATGGCTGGAACTAAGAGGGTGGTCTCCTCCTGTGGAACACAACAGACAGCCCACATTAGTTAAATTTGATACTATTTTAATTAAAAAAAAAAAAAAAAAATTTACTATTCATTTCTGCAGGCTATAGTCAGAATGAATTGACCTATAACAATGCCTCACCCTCATTCTTGGAGAATTTGGACTGGAGCTCTTGTAACTTTTTCCGCAGCCTCTCGTTTTCCCTCTGTGTCCTGGCAGTTTTTTCCTGGTACTCCGAGACCGTCTCCCTCACTGCCTCCAACACTTCCTGCACTGCAGCTGTGAGCAGCTTGGTAACCCTGGTGTTCAGTCTTTCCACTTTCGACATGGCTAATGATGGAATTCAACACATACAACACATTTCATCTCTGCCTGAAGCCACACACACACACACACACACACACACACACACTACCAGTCAAATGTTTTACAACCCCCAATATGGTGCAATTGAGGTTCTATAATTAGACTGCTGTCTATTTGTTTCTCTTCATACCTTGTTTGCCTTCTTTCACCCTGGTCATCAATGGTCAGGACCCCATAGGACCACCACAGAGCAGGTATTATTAGGGTGGTGTATCATTCTCAGCACTGCAGTAACACTGACATGGTAGTGGTGTGTGGCACTGCTGTGTCTGATCCACTCAAACCAGTGCAACACACACTAACGTACCACCACCATGTCATTGCTGAGAATGATCCACTACCCACATAATACCTGCACTGTAATGGTCCTGTGGGAGGTGGTCATAATAATCTCTTGATTAACAACATGCCATTGCATATGTACACAACCAGTCAAAAGTTTCAGAACCCATATCGGGTGTTCTAAAACTTTTGACTGGTGTATATGATCAGTAAAAGACCCATAAAAGATCCATTACATTTATTTCATGTAGATTCTTCTCCGAATGGCCTCGCAAGGTCATTAAGGAGTCAAAATATATATATATATATCTTGGACCACTGGTTCTCAGTCCTGGTCCTGTAGCGCCCCTGCGCCTACCCTTTTTCCAGCGAATGAACTAACTCACAAACCCTTGCTGAGCTGACCTCACAGGGCAGTGCTACTCCAGACTCAGATTGAGAACCACTGCCTTAGACCATTTAAGCAAAAGCTCTATTTAGCCCACTGGTACGTGTCCACTGCATATAATGGGGAATTCACACATTACAGACAGTCAAAAGTAAATATGAAATATATTGAACTGGGGCTGAGCAATATATCAGAAATGTCAACATATCAAGGTTCCTAAGATGTGACTTCATATTCCCAACACAGTAATCACTAGATATCAGCAAAGGGAGCTTCAGTTGGTTAAATCCAGTCATTCAGGACATCCTGAAACAGCAGCTTTCAGTCACTTCTCAAACAAATAACTGCAGCCAGACATCCCATTATGTCTGTAATGTGGGAATAAATGTGACTGCATACTTGGGTTGTGTTACGTTGTGTTGTTCACCATTTCCTACGCAAGTTTCCCTTTGAGCTGCATGTTTTCACTGCCTATGGTTTGGATTCATTTGGAATCTCCAAACCTCTGGAGATCTGGAATCTCTGAATATAGTCCACATGCAACTACTGGGGTGACTGGAACGAACTGGTTTTGAGTAGTCAGACTTCCTGTGGGGATTTGGGAGACTGGGACCTGGAATTACAGTCAGTGAAAGGTAATCACACATACTGTATATTACACACAAAAGTGGTAAAGTCGTGATTATAGACAGAGTAAATCAATGGTAACATATGACCAGTCAGAATTATATTAAGGATACGTGGTTGTGGTCATGTGACCCTTCAGAATGGCTTTATAAAGCAGTAGATCTGATTTTATTACTGTTGAAAATCCCAGCTGGATAAAGCCCTGACTAACTCGGCTCCTGACAACCAGAGCAGGGGGTCCTGAAGCTGTTCCACCTCACAGCCCACCTGCTTTTCTTCATGACCATTAAAGTGAGAATGGCTCATTTTGCCTTTCCATTACTTCTGCAGTGTTTGTCTTTATGAACATGGCTGATCTCTCCATTCTGACTGGAGGGATTACTGTCCCCCTTGTACTACAGACCCCTGAGATGGGCACTGAAGGGTGATTCATGGCCCACAGGCTGAGGAAGCCTGACTCCAGGAGATCTGGACCAAGCTGATGTTTGGAATGCTGGTGTTCTAGATCCTAGACTGGTGAAGAACATCTAGAACCAGCACCTGAGGGTCAGTGGTCATTATGTGAGAGTGTGTAATGGAGAGAAGCAGGCTGAATTCAGAGGATCTGAGATCTTGGAGATCATACCTGAGCTGGATGCTGATCTTCCTTTGTAGCTCTGATTCTTCAGCTGAACCACAGAACTGGAGTGCAGGTCATTCTTAATCACTGGACTAAAGTGTTCTGCCTCTAATCACACAGCCAGCCTGTCCTTTCCCCTCCTGAAACCCAGCTTCTCAGCAGGCTAACGCAGGCTAGTCCTTCAGGCTAACGTCAACAAAGCTGCTGGTGGAGCTCTGCGCTGGGTTGCCAGATCCGCACCCACCAATCCCCCCCTTCTGATTATAGCAGGCCTGCCGCTCCTCCCTCAGTCTCACTGCCTTTAACCTCAGACACACTGCTCGTCACAGAATCCTTTATATCAAGTATTCAGTAGAAATATATACAGAATATCCAGAAATATTTTGAATAAATAGAAATTTGCAGGAAATCAGCAATACAAATGCGTCCATACGACTTGGCTTCTTGACTGAAACCCAGACTTGAGTTTTTCAGCAATTTTGACTTCTGGACCTGCTGTAACTACAAGCATAAACACAATGCAGTGCAGATCAGCACTAAATTTGATCTTTAATGACTAACAGACCAATGGTACATTCAATAATGATGTGTACAGTCTTGGCGTATTTTCACCCAAGCTCACAAAACACAGCGAGTCATTTCATTTCAACACGTGCTGCAAAACAGAAACACTAAATGAAAAATCTTGTTCACGAAAGGTAAAGCGAGAGGAAAAATCCTCAACAAAGAAGCAAAAATGTAAAAACACACATTTCTGGTAACTACTGTACAGCACACAGCGGCCTTCTCTTTCCCCTCTTTTCCAATTTGTTCCCTTAATAAAATGATAAGCACAAGTCTGTCATTGTGTTTTTTTAGGGTTCACTCTCTAAAGTGGTCTCATCAAAGAGGCTGAGCAGATTTTTGGGCTCAAAGCCGCTTTTCTGCTCGATTTCGGCCCAGCTATGAAGCAAGCGACTGGAGGCCGGAGAGTCCGAGAGCAGTGGCTGGAGATCTGAAGATTGATTTGGGGATCCTAACCGGCCGGGTGTGCCTGCGATGGTGCGTCTGGAGCTGTTGGAGTAAATACTGGAGGGTGTGTGTGCGAGGCTGCGAGTAGGAGTGTGTTGGAGATCGTCATGAGCGAGTGCGCTTGAGTTCGGCAGTGGGGTTGAGGTGCTTCCAGCTGATAACCTGGCCTGGACTCTGATTGGATGATACAGACAGACAACAATAATTTCACAACATATGAGAACAGCAGACTGTGGGAAAGAAAACACAGCCAAGAACTGTAAGCTGTCTGAAATATTTTTTGCAAAAAGTAACTTTCACATCATGGTTGAATATACACCACACACACTAAAATGTAGTTTTTGAGATACATATTTCATAAATGTTCCCTCACATATACAATATTGGACTTTTGGGTCATAAATGTACCTTAACAGGTACAAAAACCATGGCTGCACTTGCACTAAAAGGTACTTTGTTGTACCTCAATAGGGTACAGGAACAAGCTTTGTACTCTTAAGTACAAGTACATCTCTTTTTTATTATAATTTTAGGCATTAATCATCTCAAGTCACCCTGAGCACAGCATGTTACTGAACACACAACAATCATCTTTAATTTTAGTGATTTATCTGAAATTCCCATTTCTCAAATTCTCATTTTCATGAACAGACTCTTCTGTACACACTTTCCTCAGTTTACTCTTCCTTCATTAAATAATAAACTATTAGAAAATAAACACCATAGGTTGTGAATTAATCTTTAATCTGCAGTATGAACACATTAATTCTTGGATTCTCTGGACAGATGACCCTTTTTAAGACACACCACAGATGTTTTTCTAATTTTGCTAATTGATGAAGAAGTGGTTTTACGATAAGTGAAACTTCACGAATTCATGCTGCAACCCTGGAACCAAGAGTAGTAGCAGCCTACATCTGTCCATCCATGAAAAGTGAAAGTCGAGAGCTGTACCTGTGTGTGATTGTAGGCGAGTGCTGTAGGCTGTGTATTTCTGGCAGAAACATAGGCTCGTATGTAGGCGTGTCCGGGTCGGAGAGCATTGCACTGTGCTGCAGAGCACTAAGGTCACCATCCCAGCTCTCTCTAGGGGGTGTGCAGGGAGCAGAAGGAGGACAGCGAGGAACAAAGGGCAAATTCAAGGAGGACAGAAAACTCCATCCTGTAGACAGGATGAACTTTGGAGAGGGGGAAAGAAAAGAGGAAGCTCTTTTAAAGAGGAGCATTTTCATGGCGGTGGCAACACATGATTTCCACTGAAAGAACCTGGGCTGATTTTAGGGCATTTTCACACCTGTACGTTGGTTTGCTCTGTAATAATGATTCATTTTCAGAACCCAGTGGACAAGCACTCACTGACCACAGATGCTCACACAAAGTAGAACGTTAATTCACATACAAACATACACGACTGGCCATATTTATTTACCTGTGTGAGAGTAAGTATACACAGCCAGCTCTCACGGAACCGCAATGAAAGCTGCCGTCTCCACCTGTGCTTCTGCACTGAAGGCAGAGCTAACAGCTGCTGTATGGTAGCTCTATCACTGGGCTCTGGAGCCAGCATCAGCCTCAGAACCTGCTGCAGCTCTGGAGAGAGCGCTAAAACACATACACACAGGTTTACAGACAGGCAACAGTTAAGAGGCTAAAAAGATTCATTTTTTTAAGACAGTACAATCCTATATGCCTCATGTTTATCTGCTCCAGATACCAACTCTATTCAGTAAAAGGAATGTCCACAAATGTTTGGACATAGTATAGTTACCATCAGTAAATTCCAATGGCAGACGACCCTTCCTAAGATGCTGCCAGCCTTCTCCTCCTTTAGGCACTTCAATATTACAGGACAGCTCCAGGATGGACACACCCAGGCTACAGCAAAGCACAACAGATCTGGTTAAGTACACATATGCAAAATATAGCACCGGGACGGGCAATGCGATATTGCGACATTTATATCCATATTGGGATACACTGGGATTTGACATTTTTAAATAATGTTCTATTTCAAACTTGCAGAAAACCTTTTTTCTGCACTTCTGCTCTGCTCCGCCCCCTGCTCTCAGCTCCTCCGCCCCCCATTCACACATGTGTACACGATAGAGGGGGCATAAGACTTAATGTATAAAGATGGGCAAATTCTGAAAATCACATTTTAATATGTTTAAATACAGTAAAATGTTCTGAAGGATGTGATGGGGTGTCCTATTTTTTCCACATCATATCTCATATTGTACATTGTATAAAACTAAAAAATAAAAATCAGGATACAAGTTTGTGTCCATATTGCTCAGCCCTACCGCTGGCTTCATTACTATTTGATGAACCTTAAAGCAAACCGAGCTAAAATGATTTTTTGCTCACCTGAAAATGTCCGCAGCAGCTCCGTATTCTCCCCTCAGAAGCTCAGGGGCCATGTATCGCGGATCTCCTTCCTGTACATCATCCTTCTCCCTTTTATTTTTCTCTGTGCTGTTTTCACCTACCATCTCTCCATCCTCTCTCTCCCTGGGCAGCTCCAGCAGAAGGCCAAAGTCACCCAGTTTGAGGCGTCCAGAATGGGTGAGGAACACATTTGCCGGTTTGAGGTCCATGTGAGCAAAGCCCTGAGAGTGCAGGTGACCAAGAGCCAGGAGCAAATCACACAGGTAATCCCAGGCGCACGCCTCACCTAAAAGAACACAAATTGGAGTTTTTCCTTGTGAACTGTAATATTAATAAGCACTGATGAATGAAAGTAATATTTTGCTAAAACAGTTGCCTAAATCAGGCTGGGCCTCAGCGTGGAGAAGCAGGCTGGTGCAGCAAAGTTCAGTCTGAATGTAGAGATGCCCTCCTTCCTCCCAGGCAGCACTGAATCCCAGAATGTGCGGGTGCGGATGGAGACGCTCGTGATTGCGAGCCTCTTTGATGCTCCGTAAGCGTTCGGCCTCACCGCGGAAGCGCTGCACTGAACGCTTCACCGCATACTGACGCCCGTCCCACAGACTCTTCACCTGATGGTGAGAAAAATAAGGCCTGTAACTGTAACTTTTTTGGGGGACGATAAATCATCCTAGAAATAATTATGATAAAAGAAGATGATGAGTACTTATGCCATAATATAACAGCATAACAATGCAATTATACCCTAACTTTTGATCATTAAGAATAATTCCATCATTACAGCATGATCAATCATAACATTATGACCACCTCCATGGTTCTATGTTCACTGTCCATTGTATCAGCTCCACTGACCATTCAAGAGCACTGTGTAGTTCTATAATTACAGACTGTATTCCGTCTGTGTTTCTGCATACCTTATTACCCTCATACGATCAGCACAACACAGGCATTTTGTGGATGATGCTGACATGGAAGTGGTGTGTTAGTGTGTGTTGAACTGCTAAACGTAAATCAGACACAGCAGTTCAGTTATTGTCCAATCTATTAGACACTCTTACCTAGTTGCTCCACCTTGTAGATGTAAAGTCAGAGACAGAAGCTCATACAGTATGTTTCTGCAGTTTATGTTGGTCCTTCATCAGTGCTCACAGGACGCTGCTCACAGGACGCTGTTGGCTGGATATTTCTGGTTGGCTATTCTCAGTCCTCTCTGACACAGACAGGTTTAAACACTCCAGCAGCACTGCTGCGTCTGATCCACTCATACCAGCGTAACACACAGTAACACCACCATCCTATTAGTATTGCTGCAGTGCTGAAAATTACCCAAGATATTTTAGATATTTGAGGTAATTCAGGTGATACATAGTTTTTGTTATTACAAGCAACTAACAGACGTATGCTCTGATTGTGTACTACCCCTGAGGAAAACTGACAGAGACCAAATTCTGATCCTTTGGTCCAGATCATGGTCTGAGGCACATTTCACACCAGCAGATTTGTCCATACCAGTCCATAGGTTTAAAGGACCCTAAATTGAGTCAGGTGTGTATAAGTCGGGAAATCAGATCATGTGCCTTATCAGTATTATGAGTCATTCAGATTTGACAGTGAGAACACCATGTTCCACACAATACCCAAAAGTCTTCAAAAGCTTTTCTCCAGCCCTTCAGGACTAGAGCTGAGTGTTGTTTTTCTTGTATGAAATATCAGATTTCAAAATGCTGTAACTGATCCTCATCGGTTGGTTCTGTTTGTTCTAGTTATCAGAGAAAACTAACCTTGTACACCTCCCCGAAGGAGCCTCTGCCAATGAGGCCCAGATTGATGAAACACTGGCTGAAGAAGGACTGTGGCCGCCCAGGGTCATACAGAGAGCGTGGTGGTGAATTCTCAATAAGTGCGCTGGACAGAGGGGTCCAGGGGGAGCGACGCTGTGGAAACACACGGCTGAGAGGGGGGCAGCCTTTAGACGGGGGCCGTGGTGGAAGGGAGTGTGAGAGCGACCGCTGAGGAGAGTGAGAGTCCAGCGAGGCAGATGAGAAAGGAAGGCGGCGCTTTTTTAGAGAGAAGGATTGCTGGGCATGGGAAAAGTGTACAGGCAGGGGCAGTGGAGTGCTGACCATTTCGGCACTCTGGATAAACAGATCCTGAGCTCCTTTCTCAACCCCCATTCAGGATCTGAAAGAATCATTGAATTTACAGTTAATTCAGAGCCAAATGGAAAGGTTACAGAGCTTGTCTACAGCAGTTCATGATGAAGTCACAGGGAGCAACTGAAGTTTGCTGAACAACTGAACAGTCTTACACCCACAGTCTGCCATAAGGCCTGATCCTTTACAAAAATTAACTGAAACAAATCTTCAGAAAAATTCATCAACGTAATCTTGCCCATGTTGGTAACTTCATTGTCCCCCAATTCTGTTAATGATCATTTCTGTGTAAATTTCGTCTTATATCTGCGCTTCTTGCATGCTGTGTAATTGTGACCCATTACAAACTGCCAAAAACACACACAGTACCCACAAGTAAATGCGATTGCTGCTCTCAGAGATTAAATTACTGCTAATAAACTAATTTGGGATTACAGAAGACAATAACCCAGCTCTCCCTCTCTCTGTTTGGTAAAACTTGTTTTCTTTCTGAGTCTTCATAAACTTTCAAAGATGTTTTAAAAAGACTCGTTTGCTTGTTTACTAATTGTTTGTTGTTGAATGTGTGTATTTTAGGGCTGCACAATATATTGTTTCAGCATTTTCATCTCAATGTGTGCATATGCAACATACAGGATCTTGTGCATCTTGTGTGTTACACAAATGTGTAACATTTTAATTTGTTTAATTATAACTTTTGCTGTTTGATACAAAAGGAATACACACAGAGTGCATTATCATCATATTCTGGATCGTTGACATTGATTAAACCAATATATTTTAATTCAATTTTTCCATTAAAGTCTTAGTCAGAATCATAAAAAAAAAATCATAAAAATCATACAGCACAGCCCTACTCTTAACACTTTCCTCACTGTGTGTTCACATACTGTCCCCTTATTAACATACATTACAGGCCAAACGTTTGGACAAACCTTCTCATTCAATGCGTTTTTCTGTATTTTCATGATTATTTACATTGTAGATTCTCACTGAAGGCATCAAAACTATGAATGAACACATGTAGGAGTTTTGTACTAAACAAAAAAAAGGTGAAATAACTGAAAACATGTTTTATATTCTAGTTTCTTCAAAATAGCCACCCTTTGCTCTGATTACTGCTTTGCACACTCATGGATTTCTCTCAATGAGCTTCAAGAGGTCGTCACCTGAAATGGTTTTCCAACAGCCTTGAAGGAGTTCCCAGAGGTGGCTCATTGAGAGAATTCCAAGAGTGTTCATTTATTTCACCTTTTTTTGTTAAGTACATACAGTAACTCCACACGTGTTCATTCATAGTCATAGTTATCACACTTCCATTTCACCTTAAGTTCCACAGCTCAGGGAGGAGGAACATTATCACTGTCAACACAAAGAGAGGAATGCCCACGGTTAATGTTAACCAAAGTCACACAAAGTCTTCTTTACAGGAGTCTGAACGTCTGCCTGCGAAAAAGTGTTCCATTTGGGATCTAAAAAAATGGGATTCTGCATTGCCTACATGAGAATTCCTGTTGATGTTTATATTGAGGGCATTGAGGGAACGACTGATTAAACTGGGAGAACGACTGATTAAACTGAAATTAAAAGGTTTGTTTATTTAGCAAAAAAAAGAAGATATTTTTACTTTATTTTCTGAACTCTTGTCCAAAAACAGAGCCCCACAGCTCCCTGTTTACTACTACAGACCTGACTGTGGCCTTCAGTGATCTGACCATCTGACCTTTTATGAATGAAATAGAGATAAATCAGTATCAGCATTTGTTCCTCTGAGGTAATGTTTCTAATCTGCTTTTAACAGCTAGTGACCTCTCAGTCCTCTCAGACTCAGCTGACTGACCAAGTTAAATGTAACATTGAAGTTAGCTCCGAGGCTAACCTGACAAAAACACCGCTTTCATCTGATCTGTTAGTGAAACAACTCAGAAAAGAACAGAATAAAGTCAGACGACTATGAAACTCTCTGACATATGGACCCGAGAGTTTCAGTGATGCTCTGTCTGTCTGACCGGAGCCGGACTGTCCCCTCAGGATCGGAACCAGAACCCAAACACAGCCCCTCAGTCTGTCTGACCTGAGCTGGACCAGAACCCACACACAGCCCCTCAGTCCGTCTGACTGGAGCCCGACTGTCACCTCAGGATCGGAACCAGAACCCAAACACAGCCCCTCTGTCTGTCTGACTGGAGCTGGACTGTCCCCTCAGGATCGGACCCAGAACCCAAACACAGTCCCTCAGTCTGTCTGACCTGAGCTGGACTGTCCCCTCAGGATCGGAACCAGAACCCAAACACAACCACTCAGTCTGTCTGACCTGAGCCGGACTGTCCCCTCAGGATCGGAACCAGAACCCAAACACAGCCCCTCTGTCTGTCTAACCTGAGCTGGACTGTCCCCTCAGGATCGAAACCCAAACACTCCGGATTCGCTTCACTAACAGCTTTAAAGTCCACGCCGAAGTCGCCCCGCCGTCTCTGTCGGATGAAGCTCTTGTTTGTCAGGTTTATTCGGACTGTATTAAACTGTTGATTAAATGTTAAAATCTCACCGTTTTTCCGCGCTTTCAAATTTCCTCCCCACGCGCCAAAACAGACGGTGACGTAATGACACGTAAGGTACGCACCGTACGCGTTTTACGCAGTTACGACGATAAATGTGCAGGTTACGTTTGTTATCGCTACGCTTTTCCCGCTTTTATTTTGCTTTTTTAAAACAAAAAATTACAATTTAAAAGTTAAAAGTTTTACAATTAAAATATTGGTCAAACTGAGGATCACACCCACAGTGTTGATTCGGTGAAACGTTAATTATTACATATTTTAAAGCATGAATTTGTGGTGAAAAATGAATTGTAGGCTTTAGTTTTCTGTGTGAAATGTGATAGAATAGAATAGAACTTTATTGATCCCTTGGGAGGTTTCCTTAGGGAAATTCTGGTGGGGTAGTTTGGTAAATTAGGTTCAGTATTATATAGCAGTGTCTCAAATTTTGTTTTAACATCATACACACAGTGAATTTGTTCAAAATTAATTTAGAAACTACATGAAGAGATGAAGATAGGGAAATAACGTTTGGGGGGGTTGATCTGTCAGGAAGGATTTTTGTAATCTTATATTACTGGCACGGTTAATATTTTGTCACTGGCATAAAGAAACCTGCATGACAGGGAATTTCATTTTTTTAATTTATTATTTTATTTTTTACTTTATTTACATCTGGCAGTTTTTCTGTACTTTATCATATTGAAAAGTAATGTTTTTCCCTCTTTTTCTGTAAAGTCATCATTTTAGAGATTCACAGGTTTAACAGTGGCGATGAATGCTGCTCAACTCAGAATGGGAATGTGAAAAACTGTTTGTACTACATGAATATTGTGTTGAATATTTTACAAATGGCCAACTCATGAAGACGTTTACAAGATGTGATAAATACCATAAATCTCTTACTTTACTTCATGCTTTCAGATTTAACTGTCAGACATTTTTATCATGAAAGTTTTCTTTCTTATATTGTTGTTGTTTTGTTTATTGCTCTGTAACAGCACACAGACCTTCTTACACAATCTCAGATATTTCAAAATAGTGATTGAGTCTCTAAATAAATAGACACGTCAAGAAAGTATCCATTTATGCAGTGCTGAAGGACATGTGTTGTGTGTGTGTCTGTGTATGTATGTATGTGTGTGGTGTGTATGTATGTGTGTATATGTATGTATGTGTGTATGTATCTGTGTGTACAAAGTATGTATGTGTGTGTATGTATGTGTGTGTATATGTATGTGTGTGTATATGTATGTGTGTATATGTTTGTATATGTATGTGCGTGTGTGTATGTATATATGTATGTATGTGTGTATATGTGTATGTGCGTGTGTGTATGTATGTATGTATGTATGTATGTATGTGTGTATTTGTGTGTATGTATGTATGTATGTGTGTGTGTATGTATGTATATGTGTGTATGTATGTATGTATGTGTATGTGCGTGTGTGTGTGTCCGGGTCTAGGTCCATGTGAAAGGGGAGAGTTAATGTTATTAGTCAGTCCTGATCAGGCGCCTAGTGCGCTGTGCGCGTCAGTTACGCAGTCGGCGCAGTTACGCAGTTGGCGCAGCTGTGGGTGGAGAAGCGGAGCAGCGTAAACTTCAGCGATGGTAAGGAGCCGCTCTGTAAAGCCGGGATCGGCGCTGTAAACAGAGAGGACTGTAGCAGGAGCCGCAGTGCGACGTTGTTAATGTCCGGGTAATGGTGTACCGGAGTTGCAGTGCGGCTGCTGGTGTTAGTGGGGCCGCAGAGCTGTGTATTGGGCAGATTAGCTGAGCTGCTGATTAGCGTTAGCTGTGTTTCGGTTACGGTGGGAGCTCCGGGCCGGGAGTCCAAATCCAGTCCGGCCTGCGCAGCCGCAGCGTAGCCGCGCGGGCGCGATAAAGCCGCTGTGGATTCCCACCGTGTGGATCCGGATTCAGCTGCTCCGAATAGAACCGGGGAGAACCCAGCGATGAGAACCCACTCAAACACACCGTCTGCGCCCACGACGAGCCTGTCCATCTCACATGCTGTGTTACACCCGTTTAGCCTGTTTCACTTCTGTTTGACTGGTCCTGAAGGAGGGGGTCAGTTCTGAAACCAGCAGATTACTGCTCTCCTCTCTTAGACCACCACCAACACCACCACCATTATTATTATTATTATTACTACTACTACTACTTCTGTTATTATTATTATTATTATTATTATTATTACTTTTATTATTATTACTTTTATTATTATTACTGTTGTTATTATTGCTGTTATTATAATTGTCATTATTATTGTTTATTACTATTATTAACTATTATTGTTATTATTATTATTATTATTATTATTATTATTTTCGTCTTCTCTGTCTGTACTGTACTGATGCTGCTGCTGGAATCCTAATTTGTCTGAGGGAGCCCTGCCAGAAGGATCAATAAAGCTCTATCTGATCTAATCTCTAATCAGAAGTGGCCGGGTTTTGGTTTTCTAAAAAAGAGGACTTTTGAGGACACCCATAACAAACTTCCTCTGTAGTTAGGATCTTGTAGCCTTGGGGGTCCGTGTACCCCTAAGCTGTACACTGTGACAGTAGAATGATGCAGCTGTTATTGAACAATAATACATAAACCCATTTACCATCATTAATGACCTTAATAGCCTGAGCTGCTTAGTCAGATTATATTTGAACTCATGAATCTCTGATAAAATAATAAATACACTGATCAACCAGAATCTCCTTGTCTTTACATTCACTGTCCATTTGATCAGCTCATCTGGCCACACAAGCTGTACTTTATAGTTCTATCATGACCAATTGTTGTCCATCTGATTCTCTGCATACATTATCAACCTCCTTTTACCCTGATCTTCAATGTTCAGGATCCCACAGAGCAGGTATTATGTGGGTGGCACTGCAGTTGCATTGACATGGCGGCGGTGGTGGTGTTCGCATATGTTGTGCTGGTACGAGTGGATCAGACACAGTGGTACAGCTGGAGTGTTTTGATAATGTCCATTGCCTTGCCTGGACAAAATGAACAGTTTTTTCCGACAAAAGTAGGATAAAGTCTTGTTAATACCTTTAGTTTCAGCAGAAACAGTGAATGAGCAGGTGTCCCAGTACTTTGGTGGTTGCTTTGATATTGTGTAACACATACAGTGGTTTAATAAAAACAAAATTTGTTCTGCATATGAAGCAGGATGCTGTGTTATCAAGTAGAATTAAAAATGTAGTGGAGAAAGTCTTGGATTGTTGAATTCTCTTGATACTTCACATGAACAGTGACTGAAATGCAGAGGTCAGCATTCAGTTTGCTGTATGATGAACAGTGTTTTTGGTCATGATTGTACAGCGCTGCAGTTTTACAGTGTTTATTTGGAGAGTGAAAAGACATTTAGTGGCCCAGATTTTGTATTCTTATCCAGTGTTTTTCTGATAAGAGTGTAGTAGTGAGGAAATATGTCCTATAAAATAGAATAAAATATAAGCATTTCGAGGTTATTGTATACATTCAGTTTGTGGCCTTGAGCTGTGTAATGAGAATTGAGTTGCATTATACAATATATGGTGTTAAGATGAGTTTAAGGTGGTTTTGGTTCATTCTTAATTCTTTCTTTTTCATCTAGGACGTGTTTTTAATGATTAGGCGTCACAAGACGACAATCTTCACAGATGCTAAGGAGTCCACTACCGTTTATGAGTTGAAACGCATTGTTGAGGGGATCCTGAAGAGGCCGCCGGAAGAGCAGAGGCTTTACAAGGTATGCATTCAAACAGCAGAGGGCAGATGTAATTGGTCTCTCTGTGCTCGCAGTTTAGTTCAGGTTGACTTGAAGAGTAAAAGCACTATACTGTGCAAGAATGTGGCTCTCCATGACCAAGATGTCCTGTGCCTGATTTATTTGAACAAGCATCCATACCTGTAAAGTAGAGATGGCCCAATCAGTGTTTCTGGGGTCTGTGATGCAAATTTGGAAAAGAATGTAATCTAGTGCATTAAAGCCACGGTACCGCTGTTAGATAAGGCCGACGCAACACTAAGCAATGCATCAATGCTAGTTAACTTCGGTAATGTTCTGATGTTTGGGTTGAGCCTTCCCATACAATGACTCACTCAATTTTTCATCATGACAAGCGGACATTCTTCCAGAACCCTGAAGGAGTGAGGAAGAAGGAGGCAGGGCTAAAAGGTTTTGCTCTTTAATGGATTTCTGCAGCCGTGATTGAAGTGCCCTGTGATCTCACTCAGAGCTGCAGTAATACGCAAAGTATGTATAGGATTTTTCAGGGTCGTATATTTGGGCTGAAAATCTGCCAATTCCAATAAATCACCAATCAGTCCTTCCATCTCTGTGATTCAGATTTGCATCAGTTGTCATGGAAGGCTTTTGTTTGGGCCCTGTGTTTGTATGAATGCTGTCTTACAGTGAAGAGTAACAAAACACTAAGCTGCTGTCCCAGCTGAGGCTGCTAAATATTGGACAAGCATCAGATTTCAGTTTCACATTTGAAGAAGAGAATCAAAGGAGCTTCTGCACCAAGATATTACAATATATCCAATGTATGCATCCAGACTCTTTTCTGTTCTGGCACCAAAATGGTGGAACAAACGTCCCCCGGGGAGTCCGAACAGCTGAGTCCCTCACTGTCTTCAAACGCAGACTGAAGACTCATCTGTTTCAGGAGTACTTAACTCCATAAAGACATTTGTGTTCAACAGGATCTAAGTGTGAGGAATCTCTAGATTCTAGCCTCGTCTACTACCTAAGGATATTCTGAATGAACAGCAAAGCACTTTTGTAAGTCGCTCTGGATGAGGGCGTCTGCTAAATACCGTAAATGTAAATGTAAGTTGTGAGGTAGGACCACCATGAGCATCAATGAGCCTTGGGGCCTATGACCCTGACATTGGTTCACCAGTTGTTCTTCCTTGGTACTTTTTCTGACCGGTGTGGCTGTGCAGCCCCATACACAGCAGAGTACATAGACAGCATTGTGTTTATGATTCCTTCCATAGCCATTGTTAAACATTTCTTTGACTTGTGGCACAGAAGCCATACTGGCCAGAACAAAATAGCTTTTGTTGCCTTCATGCCAAAGCTTATTGCCAGGTCATGGTTTGTTCCCCCCTAGGACAATTGTTGGTAGGTACTCACTAGGAGGCCCACACAAGCCTTACCTTTTGGGATCCATACCAATGGGAGCCCCAAGCCATACTCCAACCCCTGCTTTTTGTTTCATATTGGTATTACAGGCAGAGCAGAACAGACATTTTATACAGTAGACACCAGTGCTTACAACAATAAGATATTTGGAAGTTCAGTTTAGATAAATTAACAACAGCTGTTGCTGCTGCAAAAAAGTGGAATGATCATGTTCCATCCAATACTTTTGGGATAAGTTAAGGAAACTGGGGATGAGCTGGGGTTTCAGAAGAAACCATGGATGAGCAGGCGTCTTAATACTGACAATATATAAACATTTGGGGACTTAATTTATGAGTGTTAGTCATTGCTGTACCTGTGATTTGTGAACAGAAAATCACTGTAGTGTTTTCTTGTAATTGAACCGTCCTGATGAATCCAGAAAGATGCTGTAAACCATTCTTTTATATCAGTGAAGGTGCATTGCCACTTAGCCTCTTTGTGGTGTTGTGTTTCAGGATGAGCAGCTGCTAGAAGACAGTAAAACATTGGGGGACTCCGGTTTCACCAACCAAACAGCCAGACCACAGGCTCCAGCTACAGTAGGATTAGCCTTCCGCATCAGTGGTATGTCTATTATGCTCTTCTTCATTCTTCAGTTGTTACATTAATATACAAACATCAGCCATATCATTTAAGACCCCTTTATCTATAGTGGCTCCTGTCAAGGGGTGGATATACATGTCAAATAATAACTGCACCCAGAAGGAAGTGTGGGATTGCAATGCTATTGGAAAGGAAGATAAAGGATACCAGGAACAATAAGCTATTAAAAATTGATATTGGCAATATTTATTGAACTACCCGTACAGAATGAGAGTCTCTTAGCATGGCGTTGGGTATAATGCTAGATGCCAGTCATCTTGGAAATGAGTTGTAGAGGTTCCTGATGGTATTATGTGATAATCCATCCCATACAGTTTGAATATTATCATTCAGTTCCTACAGATTTTTCTGTTGGGGTGGAATGTTGATAGCATCTCACACGTTTTCAATTGAGGATAGGTCTGGCGATGTGACTGGTCATGGCATACTGTCTGTGTCTTCAAGACAAGCGCTTGAGACGACAGTTGCATTCAGACAAGTATTGTCCTGTTGGATTAGCACACTGGAGGTTGGACCGCTGGTTGCGAGACCTCATTAATGTAACATTGGGCTGTCATAAGTGCCTGTAATGACTACCAAAGGTGATCTGGCATCATGTGAAATTTCACCCTACACCATGACCCAAGGCCTTTCGGACTCGTGATGCATGACAAAAAAACATTGATCTTGGCACTGACCACAGTGCCTCCACCGACATGTCACTGAATATATGTCTGGCACAACACCATTTTAGATGTCAGTTGATCCTTCTGTGTGCAACTATTTTTTTGGTGAGTGTAGATCCACCCCTTGACATGAGCCACTGTAGGTTCATATTATTTAACTTTACTTTCAGAGATGTATGGCTTGGATTGCTAATATATGGTAATTTGTCCTCTCTTTCTGAAGATGATGCATTTGAGCCCTTGCATGTGGAGCCCTTCTCCAACCCTCCCGAGCTCCCTGATGTCATGAAGCCTCAGGACTCGGGCAGCACGGCCAACGAGCAGTCTGTGCAGTAAGAGCAAACGGAAAAGAAGGATGAGGAGAGGACAAAAGGAAGAGAAGCAGGAGAAAAAACGATCGCTTTGTTACGAGGAAAGGGTGCATCACACCCGGACTGAGTACTTAATGGGGTTTAGGGGTTTAACAAACCAAATGGGGCATATTGTCACCTGCAGTTGAACTGAACTGATTCCACTCCTCGGTGTGTCCACACAGACCTTTGCAGAAGAAACCCAATGTAATGTTATTATTATAGGCGGTATAATTTAATTTCTTTCAGGAGTGACACTCACTTCAACCTCACTGGCTTCCAGCGCACTGGCTCCATTGACTGACCTCGTTTTTTTTCTTTAAAGCCAAACACTGGGCTTCGTTTGAATGTGGCTGTGCATACTGCTCATACCATCTGTGTTAGTTTGGTTTTTTTTTTATAACAAAAAAGAGGGAGAAACAGCGGTCTTTGAGTTCTGTGTTTCTGGTGTTCTTTTATCTAGGCCAGAGTAATCTCCAGGTTGTAGATGAGCGCTGGTACATTCAAAAGCTTGGTGTTTTAACTCACTGGAAATGTGTTTTGAGTCTTTGTTTTTGTGAACTGTTTCACTTCAGCTTTGCCCACTTCATGTCTCTCGACCTAGCCCCTAAACTGATCAATAGTGCATTATCTAATTTATCTGTTTGTTTGGTTTGTTTATTTTTTTTCTTCTTCTTTAAATGTGATTGAAGCGTTTAGGAAATTACCCTTATAGGCAGATATATTAAATCATAATTTTACACAATTCACATTTTTCTCTTTCTCTTCATTTTTATTTGTGCTCATCACTATATAGACTTGTTTGCATCTTCTCTTAAAACCAAAGGCCCGCACTACGAGCTTCATTAGTCAGGATTAGAGTAACTTAGACGTGATGCACATCGTAACAAACTTGACTTGCTGGGTGTTTACACTGCTCCAGGGTATCGACAGAAATGAGCGTACATATGGGCTTTCACTCCATCATTTTAAAATCATCCCAAACCAAATTTCTATTTAACATTTTATTTTGTTTTCAGTGATTGCATATTTCATAAGCTGCTTGTACCAATCAAATATTTTTCCACTTGGATTTTGAATTTTGGCGGGATTGATGTTCAGTATACCTATGTGGACCTTTCAATTGCTGTTCTTAATGATCATGGATTACTACTATTGCTCTCCTGTACCCAGGAAGGAATGATCCACTGGAGCATTTGAATATGAAATGAATGTTGCATACATCTGCAGTGTGCACTAGGACTGGGTACTGAAGTTTGAGAACAAAGGACACTGGCAGAGAGTACAGAAAATGCAAAGAAAATCTGTGCCTATTTTTGATATTTTGCATTAAACACAGGTTTAATTCAAATTTGTACTAATGTTAACAATGCATGCATAAATGGGCCCTAACTAGTAAAACAGCCCATATAAAGATGCTGTTTTCATGTTAGATACAGGAAGAGAGAGAATGCGAACCATGTAGAAGTGCAGGTTGTTCAGTACAGGTGTTCATGTGCAACAAGATGGTGTCGGAGGCTGTAACACAGCCGTTGGCCGATCACTCCTGATCCTAGAATGAGTTTGCATCTGAATTCCACAGTGCTGATTTTCATTCTTTTTTGTCCATTATGGTGTGAAAGAAATGCAGTGCATAGATTGAATTGTACACAGTAGGTGCTAATGAACAGAGTTAAATAAAATAAATAACCAGCATAGACAAGGTTTCGATTAATTTTTGGGTCTGACTTCTACTCATCAGCAAGTGGGGCTGATAATGCTACCAACCCACATATTGGGTTTCGAAGGAAAATAAAAAGGGAGGTGCTGTTCGCGGTCTGTGCCCGTAGTGCTCGAATTTCAGAATAAAAGTCCTGAGAAAGTGCAATACTAATATATACAAGTATAAGTCAAGGAACATAAAGGATATTCAGTGTTTTTAGTTTATTTGGACTATTGTTAAGTATTATGAAGAATGTATAAATATCCTAGTTAATCTGATTATTACAAATTGCTCATCAAAATGCAACTTGGTCAAATTCATGCAAATGTCTAAATCCTGTTAATATTTACATCTCAAATTAAGACATTAGACTAGCCTATGATCTGAAAATAATATCTGGGATGTGTGACAGTCTCCTATAAATACTATGTAATTAAAATGAATATAATTTGTAGGCAAATAAATGTACCACTATGAAAACAAAGGATCACATGAAAGCTAAGTTGCAAAAATGGTCCACGGGTCATTTTACCAGGGGCCCCAGTAGTTTCACCACTAACTATAGAATCACTTCAGTCATGAAGGAAAAGAAGGACACTAGCATGACCTCAAATGTTCAACCACATGATTCACCCTACGGTAAGCCTCAAGAACAGAAGGACTAAAATACACAGAAATATTCTGGGACAGAGTCTGCAGAATAAAATGAATCTTGAACTGTACTGGAATCTCTCCAAAGGACATTTCCAACACCAACGATTTTACTGAAATGCAAATGGAAAAATAAATGAATACAGGCAACACAAAATACTTGTCTTCTTAGATATGATCATATACAATCCATATCCCTAAAAAAGTCAGAATAATGTTAGTTTTAATTCGGGTGACATAAGCAAAGACAGGTGGCCCAACAGCTGTTTGAATCCCTGCATTCTACCTTCACACACTACAGCTACATCTAATTATATTCCCAGTGCATGTAAATATTATGCAAACATTCTTTTATAGTTTCTAGAAACACAACTTCTACAGTTCAATAATGTATGTATATGTATAGTGTAAGTTCATGTGTAAATACTCTATTTATACTACATAAAGGTATATTCTTATCTTTATTCTTATTTTTATTTTCTTCTGTGTTTTCTATGCAACTGTTTTACTGTAAGGGCCTTGCACCTAAGTTTTTCACTCACCCTTACACCTGTGTAATGTGATGTGACAGTAAAACTGGATTTGATGAAGGCAGTACTGGTGCTCTAATGCAGCAGTAGCGTAAGGTTGCCAGGTGCAGCAAACCAATCCAGCCCAAAATCGGTCTAAAACCCACCCTACAGACGCTGAATTTCCTGGCAATCTTACTTTGACTTAATTTTTATAATGTATTTTATACTTCTCGTTCAGCATTTTATTTAGTTACATTAGATAGACCTTTATTGATCCCTTGGGAGGGTTCCCTCAGGGAAATTAAGGATAGTGTTATTATGGCCATGAGAATCTCAGGCTACATTAAGAGCTATTTTGAACTACTGGACAGTTCTGCTATTGTCACTGAAGTTCAAGCTTATAGTTTTTTTTTTGTTTGCTGTTTATTTTTGTCTTTTCTTCTGTCAGAACTCTTCCTTTCCCAACTCTCCTCAGCAACTTACCACTGCATCAGTAACACGTTACAAAAAAAATCATCAATCAATTTTCATTTTTCTACTGTTTGTAATGAGTGGGCAAAAAAAAAAAAAAACATAACAAAGATTGCAATTTCAAACAAGCCCAATTTTGCAGGAAAACCATGAACCTGACAACCCTGGATACAGCGTGGGATGAGGCCCCTAGCCAGTATGCCAAAGAGTGGTTTTGGATGAAGGCTGTAGCTATAATGCCATTGTAAGGATGTTTTACTGTCAGCCCCTTGTTTCCTTAGCCAACTGATTGGGAATTGGAAATTTCTTGGGAAATCCTTGAAATTTCCTCCGACTGACTGGCGAAGGGAGAGAGAGAGGAGCTGAACAAGACTCCACAGTGGCCAATATCTGGACCAGGCGATGATAGGGGACCAAATTAGTTGTCTCTTTTAGTAAAATGTCCCACTTGTGATTACATCATAATTCCTCCAGAACCCTGAAAAACAGAGAAAACAAGAAAAGCTCTTTAAATATCTAGGTTGAACACTGCACACTGGGTCCTACAGATGGGACCCAGGTGAGATTAAGCTGGGCTGAGCAACAGTGGCGCCTATTCTAACAACACAGGTCCAGACCCCCTCAGAGCCCATGCCCATCTGGAACCTACCTAGTTCTCATGAGAAAGGTTTCAGGATCATGCAAGACCTCTACTTTCTTTAAAATACCCCACTCTCCCCTCCCTTCTGCTGGGAGCTAAATACAGAACTTCCCTCTTATGTTCCATTCCTCCTTATATTTCCTGTACTGGGTGGTACTTGTTGTTAAATGATGGTTAACGGCCTTTACTCGGGCTCTGTTTCAAATCGTCCCCCACTCCCTTGGTAGTGCACTTTTTAGTTACACTACAGCTTCTGCACCAACACTGAGCATTGTATCAGTCACTCAGACTGCAGGACTCTTTATTTAAGATTTCCACTCACTACTTGCGTGCAGAAGACTTGATTTCGTGACCTACTTAGTGCACTATATAGGGAGCAGGGAGCCATTCGGATTACAGCCCAGGACCCCGCAGAAGTAACAGCTGAGTAATGGCGAGTGAGCTGATTTAAGGTGATTTCTTGTTCGCTGCTGGACTGTAGGAGTTATCTCAGTGCCAGTAAAGTACACTAAAATGTAACCCGTCCTTTCTGTCCAACTAACACGGACTCACGCGGCTCTGCTCCTCAGTTTCCACCGATGAGGCCAAATATGGGCTAGGAATGTAAAAGCTGACGTCACTCGGTTGGGAACGGACGGGCGTGGCTACGGGATAAGCTCCCGCCTCTTCCCGCTGCTTTCCCCGCCCCTCACGCGCCGTTTCAACGGTTACGTTTACACAGTTTACCCTCCCGTTACGATTGAACGGCAGTTATAGCCACACCCCCTTCCAGTTCAAGTAATTGATCTCCGCCCCTCCGAACGCCGATGCGGTCGTTTGCCACGCCCCTCCAGTAATTTACCCGTTATACAGAAAATCCCCTGTGTTTTAGCCACGCCTCTCCGTTCGAACGGTTGGTCACGCCCTTCTGTCGGCGGGTTCTGGTTTTCACGGTAGTGGTGGGCGTGGCTGGGATGCAAACCCGCCCCTCTCTCTTTCTCTCTCTCTCGCTCTCTCTCTCTCTCTCTCTCTCTCTCTCTCTCTATCCAGCCCTAGAGTAACGGAGCAGCTCTGGATAACGGAGTTTCTAAAGGCTGAGAATAAAGACAGAGAGTAAAGCCTCCCTTCATCCAGACACCAGCTGAAGTTAAGAACTTGCCATGGAGGATCTGGGTATGTACTCGTTTTCTCCTTCTCCTGTCCACGAGGAGCACTGGGGCAGTTTCTCTCTGCTTCTCCACGACTCTGGTTGGCACAGAAAAGGATGAGGTAGAAGGGAGGGGGCAGAGAGCTGAGAGAAAAGTAGATGTTTCCATACCAAACTAGCAGCTTCTGAGCCCAGATTGCCATAGATCATAAGATCTTGACCATCAGACCGACCACAAACATCTGCTCTAACATGCATGGAACCTGAATCTGCTGTTTTTGCGTCTGTGGAGTGACCAACTATGTCTGAAATAAGTCTGATCTTCAGAACATGGAGGTCCATAGGACTCCAGAATAGAGCGAACAACCTGCCCTGGGCAGCACATCTGGTAGCATTTGGGAGGCACCAGAATAAGCCCAACACAGGCCAGGGCTTCCAGGACTGACCACAGCTCCACACAGCTTCAGCTGCAATCAAATTTGATCAAGCAATGGATCTTGGTTCATTAGAGCTTTGATGGAGGTTCATTATTTGGTTGCCTAAATTGGACATTGGCCATAAGCCTATATCACTATTCTTTCCTCTGTATGATCTCAGGGCTTCTGTTTAAATATGTCATAAACCCTAAAAAGGTGGTTCCTCAGGAGATATTCAGTAAACAATTATATATAGAACCTTGACATCTAAATGGAATGCACAGTTCCTTGAATTGTTCTCTAAGCTTGTTGTCTTAAAATCTCAAAAATTCCTCTGTATAAATGAAGAGTTGTTTTATGGTGGGGATCATCATTGGATTTCTCCAAATGCACCCTTGTTTTTAAGTGAGACTCATATATAGAAGAGGAACATAGAGGTCAAGAAGAAGATTTCATTCTGAAGCTCGGTGTCTCTCGTTGGTTCTTCCTTATACTCTTAAAGTATTATTCCTCTCAGCCATTTGCTCGTACTCTTAGGGGGTGTCATTTTTTTGAGATTTGATTCCTTTCAGGGGTTCTCCTTCTGAGACTCAGTTCTTCACTATGGTTCCTCCTCATACTTAATCAGGATCTGAAGCTTGGTTTCTTTGAGACATTCCTCCTTACACACTAGAGAGCTTTTCATTTAGAGTCTTGGTTCTTCTCAGTAGATCTTCCTCATACTCTCATGGATATTCTCCATTTGAGTGTTGGTTTCTCTCAATGCTTATTCTTCATTGTCTAAGAGAGGCTGTTCTTTGGCTTGGTTCCTTTCAGTAGATTTCCCCCATTCTTGTAGTGGGGATCTCCACCTGGATTCTCTTGGTGCTTGTCCTTCATTGTCTGATGTTGTCCTTCTGAGTCTTGGTTCCTCTCATGGGTTCTCCTTTTTGCTCATATGATCTCAGATCTTCTTGGATCTCCTTCTGAAGTTTGGTTTCTTTCTGTGGTTCTTAAAACACTTGTTGAATCTTGGTTCTTCTAAGTGGTTCTCCCTCATATTTGCACGAGTCTTGGAGTGGTTTTTCAACATACACTTAGAGTGCTTCTGATTTTGAGAGTTGGTTTCTTTCAGTGGTTCTCCTGCATACTTGTAGGGAGTCTTGGTTTCCACCACAGGTACTAAGTACTGATTTAGTTCTGAAACAATGCCAAGTTCACTATCCGCTACCTTAGAAAATCTAGATCACTATATAGAGCACTTATTATTGCAGGAACTGAATTCACGATTTCAGACACCACAACTTGTGTGAGAGTTCATTTCTGTGTGACAGCAGAGTGTGTTGCATGAGTGTCTTCCTCTGAGAAGCTGTGAGTGAAACCTGAACCCAAACAATGCAACGAGTTACGGGTGTTACATGTCTGCTGGGTACATTGTTTATACACGTACTTACTGCAGTGCATTGTGGGTCTTATAATTCTGTACTATGTTTATGGACAGTACTACAAAATGGAAGAGCTCCAAAGTATTGCCCTATGTAGTGTATAGGGCATTATAGAGTTTCAGACACACCTGTGGTCTCCTTTCGTGATGCTTCTAAGGGTTCTTTATTACCACATTACCAGATTAAAGCTGCCTTAGGACAGCTGCTGTTGTAAGAAACACTATCTACACTGAGCTGGTTTTTCAGTAGTGGGTCGCACATAAACCAGTAAACATTGATGTAATGTAAATTACATTTATTGTCTTGTTCAAATGATACCTGTTGAACCTGGTAGGTTTAACACATTAGACAGCAAGTAAACACTAAGATCTGGAAGTTGATGTGGTGAAACAGGAAAAATGGACAAGCATAAGAATCTACAGCACTTTGACAATAATCAAACTGTGATGTTCTAGACAACTGGATCACATCTCCAAAACATTAGGCAGGTCTTGTGGGGTGTTCCTAGCATGCAATGGTCAGTACCTACCAAAAGTGCTCCTAGGCAGGGCAAACAGTGATCCGATGACAGGGTTATGTGGCCCAAAACCCCTTGATGCTCAGGAAGGTCCCACCTTACAACTTAGAGGACTGTGGTGGTAGCTGACACACGTCTTGTTGGACACCTTTAGATCACCTTCTGGACAGCTTTAGAGGTCTTGTAGAGTCCCTGTCTTGACAGGTCAGATGTGGTGTTATGGCTGATTTGTGTATGTCTAATTTACCAATCAATTAGAGCTGAGCTTAACTGCTCATATTCTAAATCGGTGGCCTAAAGGGCAGGGAAATAAAATATTAAAAGCTTTGTGGTTCATGAGCGAGCATGAAAGACCAGAAAGATGCTGACTAAGCATTATCGCACATCTGGATCAGATTGGGCGTCTGCTTGGGCCACACTACTTTTCTTTGCTGTTTGTAAGTGTGTGCATATGTGTGTTTTCTGTCTATATTTTGGCCCGTCCAGTCACACACACTGGATGTAGGGCAATAGCCGTCAAGCCTGAGTATGTGTGTTGCTTGGCTCGGCCATGCCAAAAGAATCAGGCAGCAATCTCTAAATATGGTCAGAAATGCTATTGAGAGGAATTTAGGGCCTTATATGAGCACTTGTGTGTGTGTGTGTGTGTGTGTGTGTGTGTGTGTGTGTGTGTGTGTGTGTGTGTGTGTGTGTGTGTGTGTCAGAGTGTTTCACAGACACAGTATGAATCACTACAAGGCCGGCCGCCAGATGCTCTTAAAGTAAACAAATGAATGCGGCCTTCTTCATCAGGGCTAGACGACCTGCTAAAGCTGCTCGGTCTTCTGAAGCACTAACACTTGTGACTCAGTGAACATAACTGGACCTCTCATTGGTCACTGGAACAGCTGGAACAGCAGGATGATGCTATAAACAGTGTGTTTCTGTGTTTGTGCAGAATTAGACCCAAACAAGTAGTTGGCACACATGTTAACATGTCTACCATAAGCATGCATTTGGGGTCAAGCTGGACCTCAAATCGGGTTAATGTCACTATTTTAATTACACCGAAAAACCCTGGAATCTCTGGAGCAGATAAACACAAACCTATTGGCACCATGCCTAATGCCAGAAACGGGCTAGAGTGGTATTAAGCCCTTTGTATTATGCCTGTTGTCCCACCCCCCTATCTGAAATAGAGTTTCTGATTGGTTGTACTGCAGTATTTGACTGCCTGTTGTCCCACCCCCAGCTGAAATAGTGATTCTGATTGGTTCTGCTGTAGAGTTTCACTCTTTGTTGTTTGATTTTCATTTTAATTTTACTGGGAATACTTGTGCAAATGTTTTTAAATTAGCATTAATTGTTCTGTATACTGACACCCCGATCAACCATAACATTGGAACCACTGCCAGAATGATCTGGTTGTAATGGTGCTCGTAAAGAGGTGGATATATCAGTCAGCAAATGAACAGTCAGTTCTTGAGTTTGATGTGTTAAAGAAGGAAAAATAGACAAGATTAAGAATATGAGACATTTTGACAAGACGTTTCAGACAACTGTGTCAGAACATCTCCAAAACATCAGACAGGTCTTGGGGGTGTTCCTGGTATGCAGTAATCAGTACCTACTAAAAGTGCTCCAAGGAAGGGCAACTGGTGAACCAGTGAGAGGGTCTTGGGGACCATAGGGGACTCATTCATGCTCACAGGACTTAAAGGATCTGCCAGAACATCTCAATTCCAGATACTGTTGAGTCAGAGCTGTTTTGGTGGCATGAGGGGGACCTACATAAATCTTTCAACTTAGGCAGGGGGTTTTAATGTATTGGCTGATCTGTGTATAGGCCGGTACACTCCCTTTAATATCTGAGATGGTGCTTTTTTTTTATTAGGGAAAGGCTTATAGGAAACAATTACACATTCATGCTATCAGCTGGCCGACACACTTCCTTTTTTATGTCCTTCTTCGCTGACCCTTCTGTCAAACATTCTGCCACTTCCGTTGGTTGGCCCCAAGCATCTGGCAGCCCTTGCTCTGGCTCCCTGGAACATTTCTGGACCTCCTCCCTGTCTCTGGTGTATTTTGTGTTTCTCTCGCTCTGACTGGCCAGGCACTGGCGGCCCCGTCCTGTGTTGTGCCCCATTGGTTGGAGTGTGTCTAACCTTCTCTCCATGTGTGTGGTCACTTCTGTGTGTCTCCTTGTAGGAATGCCTGACCCGCCTAACTACCCCCTCAACCCTCGCATTGTTATGTTTGGTACGTAGCTGTAATGCCGCTGAGTCTGCCAGTCTGTTTGTTGCCTTCTTCTTGTCATGCTGTGACACACCACCCACTGGGCCGGCACCTATCTGAACTTTACAGGAGCAATCTGGTGAAGAATCATAGATGCCATAAGAGAAACAATTTTGGTTCCATAAAGAAACATGTTTCAGTAGTGTGAAGGATCTTTAAAGTGCTAAAGAAATTTTACATCTGTACAAGTTTCTTTAGACCTAAAGAATGCATATACCTACATATTTGAGAGTGAGCCTTGTGAACCTTTATATTGATAAGGAACCATTACAACAAATGAAGGTTCTTTAGACCTTGAACACGTTCTTCAGATTCATATCTAGATATTTGAGAGTGAGAAGTTCCTTTAAATTGGTTAATAATTTTTACACCAAATGAAGGTTCTTGAGACCTTTAAAAGGTTCTTCACACTCCAAGAATTCCAAGAATCAGTTCCAAGCAGCTCCAAAACCTAAGACCTAGGGACAGTGAACTGGCACAGTGAACAGTACCATGTCAAGTAAAGTAATAGGGATGTTCAAATCCAGTTTGTTTGTCCTCAATCCAGTCTGAGTACTTTAATGATGAGCATAATCCAACACTGATCCAACACCATCATTGCGCTTGTATGAATTCTCCAGCCACACAGTTCAGGTAGGAAGTGCTGCTAATTGATACAGAAGTAAAAGTATAGTTTAACAGTTTATACAGTGAGATTTATTTAGTTTGATGGCCATGTGTTTAAAACGACTGTTCTATAGGACGTAATTGCATTATTATCCTATTATCATTAGACACCAGTCATAATATTATGACCTTGTTTCACTTTCACTTTAATCAGCTCATATTACTATACAGGAGCACTTTGTAGTTCTATAAGCAACAGTGTTATGACCCACTCATACCAGAGCAACGCACACTAACACACCACCACCATGTCAGTGCCACTGCAGAGCTGAGAATGATCCACCACACATAATACCTGTGTATTTTGTAAAAACAAGGAGGTGGTCATAATGTTATGGTTGATCTGTGTATCAGTAGAATAAAAATCTTAAAATGACAATATTATCATATATATTATATTAATATCACATAATATTATCATTATAATATATAATTGTTTCTGATTCTATCACCCAAAAATATATCACCCAAAAACAACAAACCTGGGTAAAAACAAAGGATCGCAACTGGATTGTGCTTAAAATACCCTGATGATGTCTTGACTTAAAGTATATCTGGATCAGCCATGCCTTAAAACATTGTAACCAAAAAAACAATAACACAAAAAAAAAATCTAGATTAAGTAAAAATTTGTGGATACAGTATGTTCTGTAGAGTTGCTTTTAGTGCTGTTTTAGCTATTCTATGTATTTCTATGTATTTTATGCATGTTTTGTTTATTTATCTTAATTAATCCCTCCAACATTGGTCCTGTATTCTTTTGGACTACATGAGCTGCCTTAAAATTGACCATAAAGATAAAGGCTAACCTGTCTTTCGCCTTTACAGCATGTTCACATGTTACTGTTAATTTGTTGATTGAGTGTAACTCCTGTCCAGTGGGTTTTTGTACACCTCTCTTTTAGTTCATCCCTGCATGTCTTTTCAAGCTGTTTCTCTGTTTTTGTTTTGTTTGCTTTAGCATTAACCTTATTTAATCCCATCATTGCATGTCTGCCATCATAATCACTGCATACTGTAATTCAGATCATACCTATCATTTCTGAACAATTCCTGTTTCTCATTTGTGTTTCTCACTCTGCTCTCAAAGGGATTTTCCACAATAACTGAGGTCCAACTATTTTCTAACTTTGCATATTCTAGGTGTATAATTACAGACTGTAACCCATCTGTTGCCACACTCTGTATGAGCCCCCTCTACCCCATTCAGTAGTGGTCATTTTCTGACCACAGGAACACTGTTAACTAGATATTATTTGGGTGTTGGAACATTTTCAGCACAGCAGTGACACTGGCATGGTGGTGTACAGGGTACAGCAGTGTAACTCCACTGTTGGGAGTGGGTCCACCACCCAAAAATATCCAGCCAAGAGCAGCTCTGTGGTCAGAGACTGACTGCTGATGGAGGGCTAGATGATGACTAACACAGATTGTACATCAGCATATGGGGCTCTCTGAACTGGGATCCTACTGGGATCATTAGGCTGTGCACCATTTCTGTCACCTTTTCTGCCATAGTGGAGAAAAACACAGCACAGCTTTAGTTCATCTGTACTTCTACTCCACATTTTCAACCATCACCTCTTTCTACATCAGCAAACATGTTCTACTGTTCAACTGTCCACAAGCAGCAGTAGTTGTTCTGCTGTCTGCTGTACTGAGAATAGCCAAACTAATGGTCTGTTCAAAAGTCCACATTTCAGGTTCATTGTGATTGTGTGTGTTCATTAAGTTGGTGATGTTTCCAGTTTAATGTCCTGTTTCCAGTGTTTTGGAAAACAGAGTGAACATGTCATCAGCCTGTTCGATGTGGGAGTCAGTCACCCGAGATGTGTGAAATTTTTGGAATGAGAGATGCTAACACTGCCAAGAAAAAAAAAAAACAGTCAAATAATCTATTGATTATTGAAATATTGATTAAGATTTGCTCATTTGTTTCCAAATAACTCTTAAATAAGCTTGTTTTATGTATTTGCTTCCTAACAATGAAGAGCTCTACCCCTTGGGTTGCTCCTTCCCCCGTTTGAATGCAAATAACTCCCTTCAGCAAGGAAGAGTGGAAACAAGCATAGGGACACACAAAACAAAGCATATGATCAAATCCCTCCTTCCCCAGGTTGAACATATGAGGACCCCCACTGCCCCATCTTCTCCCTGATGAAGACAGCAAAGATGAACCTTATTCATCTTATAAAACATGAATAAATTACAGTAAATATTTTTGCAGTTAAATAACAAAACTCCATGTTTTCCATCATTTTTCAAATGAGTATTTTGTGTCTACTGTATTTGTACTAGTGACTTTATTTTGTCTGTTTTTTTCAACAGTACTCTGTAGTACTGAATTTTATTTTGACACAATCCGCTGTTCACGTGTGTCTCGAACTGTTCCCTGTCAGCATGGGAAACATGCCTAATGATGTCACTTTTTTAATTAAATTAGTTGTCAACTAATTTGGTCATCAATTTTAATTGAGTAAGTCTGTCTTCAGCAAGTGCTGGGCAATATATCATAAATATATCATAAATATATCATAAATATTGATATGTCAAGATATACTTTATAGAAATTGCCATATCGTAATATGTTACACCATCCGTGTATGATTTCATTCCACAAAAGAGCGTGTGTCATTTGTGTGGAAATAGCTTGGTTTCCGGATGGACGACACTCTGCAGAGTACAGTGTTGTTCAAATGATGTCATAGAAACATTGTAATTACAGGTTACTGTTTAAATGTACAGCATGCTGTGTTTGTGCTGTTACAGAGAAGTACTGATACTTTCACATTATACTGTGTCCAGGTTTTCATCATATCGTATATCATCATTTCTGTTAAATGAATTGAGATATGAGGGTCATATCTCATGCATGTTTTTACAGTCATATCACCCAGCCCGATCCTTATTACTCTTACTTACTTCATGAGCATAAACGGAGCTATTCCTGTTGTAGCTTAAATGCAGAAACATTAAGCAACAACAACAATAATATCTATCCATTACCTTTTATTACATTGCATTTTAAAATGTATTTGCAAAGCTGTTTGCTGAAATTTAATGCAAATAATTAAAGATTATTATTATTATTATTAAGATTATTCATTATTAAAGATAATTAGAGATAGCACCTAGTCCAGTGTCTGTTACCAGTGTTAGCATCTCCTATTGTAAACGGAAACATCGGCCTGCCTGTCTGTCTGTCTGTCTGTCTGTCTGTCTATCTATCTATCTATCTATCTATCTATCTATCTGTCTGTCTGTCTGTCTGTCTGTCTGTCTGTCTGTCTAATCAGATTCCAATCCCATTTTGCTGATTGACTGCATACTGACTCAGTGATCAATCATGTTTATTTGATTTATTACCAAATTATTCCATTAACTACTGATCAAATACTTATGATTAATGCAGAAATATCTCATGTTAGTGTGCACATCAGCAAAACCACAGACCACAAGTGTGGACTTTGGCACAGGCTGTAAAATGTGCTGTTTAGTATGTTGAGATACAGTATTTTAAAATAACAGATAAGTCAAATTAATGTATTTGTTTCATAATTAAATATTTGTACTATTGTTATTATTTCTAATTATTTATTAAAATTATTGTTTTCTTTTTATTTAAATATTTACTTTTATTTGTCACATTTCTTTTAAACCTTTGTCATATCATCCTTCTATCCTCCCATCTGGCAGATGCTCTCTTAGCTGATCTTGAGAGCTCCGCCTCTCCTCTGGCCCGTTGCCCTGTCCTCTTGACCTCTGATCCTCCAGTCAACTCAGACCCTCCAGCCACCCAGGAGACTGCCCAGACCAGGCCTCCTCCACCTGCATACACACCCCAGCAGGTGTGTAACTGAACTACAAACCCACATACTCACACACACACACTTAATCCTATAACTTAGGTCTACTTGAAGCAAGAAACAGTATAGATACAAACAGCATTTTTTCCAAAATAGAATTAAGTTCCTTAATAGAACTAATAGAACCGACTCTTATTTCTATCATTAGAAATCAGTTCATTTTTCATTATTTTCATAACGTTCACACATTTTTATTTTTATATATCTTTCACAGACTGTTTCTGCTGCAATGAAGACGAATGGCTCTCAGAACCCAAACCCTGACAGGCTCTACAGGTATGTCTGAGGGGACTTTAAATTAAACTTGCAAGACAATTAATAAGAAAGACCATTAGAACCATTCAGATGAAAAACTTAGCCTGGACTCTGAACCTTATAACAACCCCCCTCCAGCCCCAACCTACAGGGTACAATGTAAACCCCCAAACATTCCCCACAAACTCCCCAGCCCAAGTCAAATGAAACCCCTTGTGAACTCTGGGCAGTATATAATATTATCCACCCCTCAAAAGGATATTTAAGTTTACAATCAAACTACAATCAATTTGTTAGAATAAACAACGTTTCCATATCCCCTTTCATGACCCTAATTCCCAGTTTCCACATCCAGTGACAGTAATCGTATTTGCTAACTGAATTAGTGTCTAAGCTGTAGAAGTTTAAACTGGGTGTGCTGGGCCTGGAGTTCCTGAAATTGGCAAACAGCAACATTAATGTGTAAGTGAATAAAATTTCAATTCTTTTGATGCCACCTCCTCTCTCTCTCTCTCTCTCTCTCTCTCTCTCTCTCTCTCTCTCTCTCTCTCAGTACTGTATGCAAACCTCGCTCGCCCCGCTCTCCGGAGCCTCCAGCCTTCTCCTCATCCTCAGTGCTTGGAGGTGGCCTCAGTGAACTGGACCATTTACTGCAGGAGCTTAATGCCACCCAGTTCAACATCACAGGTATGTGTATGTAGTTATATTCGGTAAATCCTGGACTATTTTTGTCTTTTCTGGACCTGGACTTGCCACCTCCGTTATTACCAGATGTTCAGTAATTGTGTGGATTTATATGTTCAGCAGTGATGGGCTCTGGACTGGGGAGGTGGAGCAGGCAGGCTTGATTTTCATTGCTGAGTAATTGAGTTATTGAGATTCAGTCAGTCAGGGCTGGGTTTCCCGAAAGCATTGTAGCACACAGCTGATTCAGAAAACGTCTGAACTAGCAGTGATCTTTAGCGGCACTTTCAGGAAACTGGGTAGAAAATCTTGATAGAAAATCTTTGATAGATTACATTACAACACATTACTAATATAGCCATTTGATTCACTATTCAAACTCACCAGTGAACCTATAAGTGCCTCCTCACTTTTATATAGAATATTTCTGTATGGAATAACCATAAATCTGAATAACAGTAAATCAGAACATCTTATTTAAGATTATTTTGCCTCCCAAGACCCTTTATGTATCCCTCCAACACATACACATTTCATAAAAATGCCTTTTAGGACTAAACACTCTAATAACTGATGTAAATAAGTGATACAATGTAATGTGAACAACTAATCTGAGGGAGCTTTTTGAACTGGTTAACCACTGTAAACAATTCTGACCCTAGAACAGATTTTCTGTATCCCTTGAAGATCAAGGAAAATCAGCAGAGGCAGCATCATTTCAAGAGTAAAAAATAGACTTTGTAAGATGGAGTAATCAAAATATTTTAGCCTTTTTTTGAGTATCTGCCAGCTATAGTATTAGCATTATATCTAATTCTTCAGGTGTTCCTACAGTGACAAGAGGAGAAATCCTTCACTGTCCTTTACTGGAGCTGTTTAAACTAACATCCACAATTAGCATAGTTAAGTAGTTTCATCCATGAACTGTAAATAAAGGCCCTGTATATAAATGCGAATATCTGGCAGTGAGCTGTTGATACCTTGGCAGTGTCAGGGCATTACAGAGGAATTCATCATTAACCTGCCTTGGAGACAGTGTAGGCAACACGGCATCAAGTCAGATAGGTTTTTCCAGTTTCAGGCCTGGTGACCTTCTCTGAGGAAGGCCAACAAAATGCTCACAGGCGTAGAAATCATTCACTACATTGTTGGGTTATGTTCCCTATAATATTGCTCTATTTAGATCTCTATGGTGCCTTGAAAAATTCTTTATACCCCTTGACCTTTTTTCCTGTTACACCCAAAAACTGAAAAAAATTCATTTGGATGTTTATGTGATAGACCAGCACAAAGAAACAAGCGAAAAGCAAAAAAAGTGTGTGTTGCATTTGTATTCAGTCCCCTGTATTCTTCTACCGCTAAATAAAATCCAGTGTGACCAACTACCTTCAGAAGTCACCTAATTAGTAAAATGAGTCCACCTGTGTGGGATTTATTCTCAGTAGAACCACAGCTGATCTTTGAAGGCCTCAGGGGTTTGTTATAGAACATTAGTGATCAAACAGCATCATGAAAACCAAGGAACAGTATGGAGAATGACAAAGCAAGCTTAGTTTCTAAAAAATGTCCCAAGCTATGAACAACTCATGGAGCACTGTCCAATTCATCATCCGAAAATGGAAGGAGTATGACAACTGTAAACCTACAAAGACCATCCACCTAAACTAGCAACCCAGACAAGGAGAGCACTAATTATAGAAGCAATCAACAGGCCCATGATCACTCTGGAGGAGCTGCAAAGATTCACAGGCGGGAGATTCACGTAGGTGTGATAATCTGTCCACAGGACAACTATTAGCTGTGTACTCCACAAATCTGGCCTTTATGTAAGGGTGGCAAGAAGAAAGCCATTTTTGAAAGCAAGCCATAAGAAGCACAAACAGTGCATTTCAGACTTCAAAATGTCACAATGCGAGTGAACGGGGACACACTGTCCACTCTTATAAACAGACTCTACAACACTGCTACTGTTGAAGTGATATTAAACTTTCCTCTGTGTGTGTGTGTGTGTGTGTGTGTGTGTGTGTGTGTGTGTGTGTATGTGTGTGTTTCCAATCTCACACTCCATCTGTCTGTTTTCCAGATGAGATCCTGGCCCAGTTTCCCACCACTAAAAAGGACGAGCGGGACAAACCTCCAAAGCCCACTTCCTCCTCCGGGTCAGTTTGCTGCCAGGATAAACATTCACTAACCCTTCTGTACACATTTACAGCTGTGGTACAATCATACAGCAGAACAGCAGAGGGCGCACCCTCACCACATCATCTGCCACGTGGGCAGATTTAAACTGGCACACTGGCAAATGAGTCCATCCACTTGAGTGGGAACATCTGGCTTCTCACTGATTGGATGCGGTGCTGACTGACCTGCCCATGCTCTGTACAGAAAATCACGAGTACATTATTCATTACAGTTTCCATTCTGTTTCCTATATTTCCTACAGTTTTTTAAGTAATGACCAGCATAGAGCAGGAATGTCAGCCCTGATACATAATGTCTAGTTTCCAATACTGGATAATAGAGAACATAGCTCTGAATTTAGTGTGAAATTCAAACACTTCATAAATGATCCCCCTGTATTTGTATTTGCATCTGCAGATCAGCAAAGCCATCTGCCACATCTGCTACTCTGGAATTGGATAAACTGATGGCGTCTCTGTCAGACTTCAGGGTTCAGAGCACAGTGAGTAGCTCATCTGTTGATGCACAGTGTGTTCTCTAACCTTTCATTAGAACATAGACATAGGCCAATGATAAACCACAGTGTAGGTGTTTCTAATAAAGTGGCCAATGATAAACCACAATGTAGGTGTTTCTAATAAAATGGCCAATGATAAACCACAGTGTAGGTGTTTCTAATAAAGTGGCCAATGATAAACCACAATGTAGGTGTTTCTAATAAAATGGCCAGTGATAAACCACAATGTAGGTGTTTCTAATAAAATGGCCAGTGATAAACCACAATGTAGGTGTTTCTAATAAAGTGGCCAGTGATAAACCACAATGTAGGTGTTTCTAATAAAGTGGCCAGTGATAAACCACAATGTAGGTGTTTCTAATAAAGTGGCCAGTGATAAACCACAATGTAGGTGTTTCTAATAAAGTGGCCAGTGATAAACCACAGTGTAGGTGTTTCTAATAAAATGGCCAGTGATAAACCTCAATGTAGGTGTTTCTAATAAAGTGGCCAATGATAAACCACAGTGTAGGTGTTTCTAATAAAGTGGCCAATGATAAACCACAATGTAGGTGTTTGTAATAAAGTGGCCAATGATAAACCACAATGTAGGTGTTTCTAATAAAGTGGCCAGTGATAAACCTCAATGTAGGTGTTTCTAATAAAGTGGCCAATGATAAACCACAGTGTAGGTGTTTCTAATAAAGTGGCCAATGATAAACCACAATGTAGGTGTTTGTAATAAAGTGGCCAATGATAAACCACAATGTAGGTGTTTCTAATAAAGTGGCCAGTGATAAACCTCAATGTAGGTGTTTCTAATAAAGTGGCCAGTGATAAACCACAGTGTAGGTGTTTCTAATAAAGCGGTCAGTGAATGGAAGTAGAAGGAAGGGGTATTTATATTTTTTATAAAGTCAGTTATTAATTTGTAGCCTCATTTTTCCCTTTTATCTGTGTTGCCCAATGTATTGCATGTTTTTTCTGCCCAGCCAGCAGCACCAGTCCATCCAGTGGTTACTCCTGCACCGCAACCAGCAGCCCCTCCCCCATCCTCTTCTGGCGGCTCACTGGACAGCATGCTGGGTCTCCTCCAGTCAGATCTGAGCAGGCAAGGAGTGCCGACTTCATCCAAGGGAAACTGTTCTGCGTGCCAGAAACCCGTTGTAGGACAGGTGAGAGCGTACGGTGCTAGAAAACTGACAGAAGACTTTTCATTTGATGGCATATTGATATATTCCATTTTATATTTTATTTTAATAATCAATTATGTATCTGTCTGACTCAGAGAAGTTTGTTCACAATTGTTATTGTTTCATGTATAAATTTTAAACTGTTAATTAATTTGTTAATTAATTTACTAAAATGTATTGAAATCGTTACTTAAAATTAAATATTTAAAAATAATAAATGTATGATGATTTATTATTATTATTATGAACTATATTTCATTATTATATTTTTTATTCATTATTCATTATTATAATTATATTTATTATATAATTTTATTTTACCCATAAACATATGTAATGCACATTTAAACAAAAACAATGAGTAATAAATAATTCTATATAGATATTTTATTTAGTATTACACAACTTAAGAATTTTATAAAGAATAAATATTTTATTTAGTGTTTAATTTTTATAGTTTATTTCAAGTTATTTGAACTTAAAGTATGTTAAAAATATGGACCCAAATGGTATATAAATTAAATTTGTGATATTTTAAGAGGCTAAATATTTGGATAATGTAATGTTATACTGTATTGATTATATCTGAAGTATGATTTACTGACAGATGTGACTGAAACATCAGAAACTCACACTCTTATATACTATAAACTGGGGACGGGCAGTATATCATAAATATTGATATATCTAGATAGATTTTAAACAATATATGACAAATTCATATTGTAATGTGACATCAGTTACACAGGTCACTATCTGTGTGTGGTTTAATAACAAAAAAGGAACATGAGTGGGTAATCTGTCTGGAAGTGTTTTGGCCCTTGGAATGCGACACTCTACAGAGTACAGTCTTGTACAAATGATGACAAATGATGTACAAATGATGACAAATGAAAGGTTACATGCTGTGTTTCTACTATTACAGACGAATAGTAATACTTTATCATTATAGTATCATATATCACCATTTCTGTTCAGCAAATAGAGATGTTTTTTTTTTTTATTCATATCACCCAGCTCTGTTATAAACACTGAAAATATTATTGACCAGTAAACACATAAACATAACTTTATATTGTGTACTGACTGTATATTAAAGGCAAAATATACATTAAATACAGAAAAAAAATGAAACGAAATAGAAAAGGTCTTGAAATTATAAAGTATAATAATGAGTCCATCCATTTTTAATTGTGATCAATGATATAATTATAGGAATCCAAACTGTTGCACAGTTGTGTTCATTACCTTCAATACCCTGTGCAGGTTGTGACTGCTCTTGGACGGGTCTGGCACCCAGAGCACTTTGTGTGTTCCGAGTGCGAGTGTGAACTAGGGAACCGAAACTTCTTCGAGAAAGACGGCCGGCCATACTGTGAGCCGGACTACTTCAGCCTGTACTCTCCGCACTGTGCCCAGTGCAACAAACCCATTCTCAACGTAAGTTTTTTTAATCTTTGGATGATATAGACCTTCAACCTGTGTCTCTATTTTTACTGTTCATTACTTTCTGACTTTCATGAGGATCTGTCAGTGTATTGTAAGAGTACTGAAATTCCTGGGATTGTGGTTTTTTTTTTTCCTTTTCAGAAAATGGTCACAGCATTGGATAAGAACTGGCATCCTGAGTGCTTCTGCTGTGTAAAATGCAGCCGGACATTTGGAGATGAAGGTATTTCGGATTATAGCTTTAGGAATGTCTAGATATTTCTTTGATAGTACAGCTGCACAGTTCTGATATTTGTTTAAGTTAATGGTTGAAAATATGCATTGTAATGTTTGAAATGACATATATTCCAGCTCAGTTTGTCACAAACAGTGAACACATATGTACAGATCTATAGATCTACAGATCAATCATGTATATTTGAATGTTTGTATGTATATGTTACGATTTGAAGGCACCACACTGACTTTTTAAGAACTTAATTTCTATTTGTTTTTCAGCAAATTACATTATAGTTTTACAAATATACCTTTCCTTTTCCAGCCATATCCCACATTCTCACATTCTTCACACTTACTCTCAAAAACGACAAAAACAGATCCATTCCAAAGGAAGTCACAGCCATATAAACAAGAGTGCATGACAAAAATCTGAAACAAGAATGGAAAGTAAAGAAAAAAATAACCAAAACAAACAGTTTTCAAAATCAAATTAGAATCCCTCATTGCATTAGCAGATCCGTGACTGGGCCCATGGCCTAGTTATTTGTTTTCACATCCCATAGCATTCACAAGTTATGTAGTGCATCCAGAAAGTATTCACAGCCATTCACTTTTTGCACATCTTATGTTACAGCCACATTCCAAAATGGATTAATTTTTCTGTCAAAATCTAAACACAATAACCAACGATGACAGTGAGAAAAGTTTGTTTGAAGTTTTTGGAAATTTATTAAAAATAAAAACACAAAGAAAATGTATATAAGTATTCACAGTCTTTACCATGACACTCAAAATTGAGCTCATTTGCATCTTGTTTCTACTGATCATCCTTCAGATGTTTCTATAGCTTAATTTGAGTACACTTGGGGTAAATTCAGTTGATTAGACATGATTTGGAAAGGCACACACCAGTTTATATAAGGTCCCATATTAAACAGTGCTTGTCAGAGCACAAATCAAGCCATGAAGTCTAATCAGTTGTCTGTAGACCTCTGAGACAGGATTGTATTAAGACACAGATCTGGGGAAGGGTACAAACAGAGTGATTGTGGTAGGATGACCTTAGTCAGGGAGATGACCAAAAATCCAATGTTGCTCTGTGGAGAGAGGAGAACCTTACAGAAAGACAACCATTTCTGCAGCACTCCAGCAATCAATCATGACAGAAGCCACTCCTCAGTAAAAAGCACATGACAGCCCACCTGGAGTTTGCCAAAAAGCAGCTAAAGGACTCTCAGACCATGAGAAACAAAAAGATTGAACTTTTTGGACTGAATGCCAAACATCATGTCTGGAGGAAACCAGGATCGGCTCATGACCTAGCCAATACCATTCCTACAGTGAAGCATGGTGGTGGCAGCATCATGCTGTGGGGATGTTTTTCTGCAGCAGGAACAGTGATGTACAGAGACATCCTTGATGATAACCTGCTCCAGAGCACTCTGGACGTCAGACTGGGATGAAGGTTTATCTTCCAATAGGACAACGACCCTAAGCACACAGTCAAGATAACAAAGGAGTGGCTTCAGGACAACTCTGTGGATGTCCTTGAGTGGCCCAACCAAGAATTTAATGAAGTTAATAATGAATTTAACCCATTTTGAAATGAGGCTGTAACTTAACAAAATGTGCCAAAAGTGAAGCGCTGTGAATAATTTCCATAAGCACTGCATTATGGAGGCTTGATTCATCCATTTAGTTGTGATACACTTCAAGGTTACTGTAAATAATATCCCTATGAGATATTTCTTAGACCTCCCCTCCGCACCATCAGGAATTTCTCCCAATAATGCCACCATAGTATCCTGTGGGACATTCTGTTGGAACACTTCCTTAAGAGCATCATAAACATCTTTCCAAAATAATTTGCAGAATATGTGAATATGATTTCCAGTATGGGCTCCACACTTTCTCCAACATGAATTCGTATGTGCTGGGTCCATCTTTGACACTTATTGACTTATTGACACTTTATTGCTGGTGTTTGAAAATACCTAATGATTACTTTCCATTTAAATTTCCTCCATTTCTTTGAATTTGCACTAGGTTTGCTTCTGTACAGTATTTCCTTCAGGGTATTCTGTGTTACGTTCTTATGTATTTCTGATTGCCATTGCTGCATCATATTCAAAGAGTTATTATTATAGTTTACTTATTATTTTTCCCTTCCTTTCCCTTTCAATTAAGTAATTTTCTATTTGAAGGACCCAGCAGTAGTCAGGGAGTGTCTGCCCACACTGACATCTTATGATCTCCAGCTTTATGTGCCTGTTTCTGCTGTTCCAGGTTTCCATGACCGTGATGGGAGGCAGTACTGCCAGCAGTGCTTTTTGGCCCTTTTTGCCTCCCGTTGTCAAGGCTGTTCTCAACCCATCATGGAGAATTACATCTCTGCCCTCAATGCTTTGTGGCATCCACAGTGCTTCGTCTGCAGGGTGAGGTTGAACTAGGCTAATAAGTGACTTTTTAGATTTGTGGGGGCGTCTAACATTACAGGGGTGGATGAGGCTTTGTGTTCTCTTTGTCAAAATAAAATTTCACATGTTAAATAAAATGAAAATAACACATTACTGTTATGTACAGAGCTCATGAAGTGGCATCCAACACAAATAAAAATAAGTCGTGGCCATGACTCAGTTAGACATGGGAACAACTTAGTACGACCTTGCTCCTGTAGGTTTGCCCAGCTGTTTGCTTATCACGCAAACATTTTTCAGGACCCATACACTAAGAAATTAAGTGTGGATTTCTACTTAAAAGAGTACAAAGCTTGTCACAGGAACTGTAACCTATTAAGGTACAATAAAGTACCTTTCAGTGAACTTTTTTTCTATAGCCAGTTAAGGTGCTATTATGTATCAAAAGCACAATATTGTAACTTTGAAGGTACATTTATGGAAGGTGTACAAAACAGTACTTTATACTATATTGTACCTGTCTGTTTTAGTGTGCACCCCCCCCCTCCTTCTCCATCCTGGTTGAACTACAAAGCAGCATCTGGTTTTGAATGCAGTTTGTCTGGGTTTTTATAAAGAACATATTTTGGAGAAGGTGGCAACCCTTAGAAAAACTCGACCACAACTTGGCCCCTTAGGGGCTCCATCCCCTTAAGATAGACTAATTATGCTGTATAATGAAATATGTAGTTATGCAGTGGTTTCTTAAGCATTTCTGAAAACATTTTCCATCATGATAGTGCCCACCCCTATTACAAATCCTGACTCTAGAGGTCCTAGAGTCCTGCACTAACAGACCACCTTCTACTCAGGAGGGACTTGCTGATTTGCTAATTAAATTAATTGGTGTATGTTTTGGCTTCTGTTTCAGGAGTGTTTCAGTCCGTTTGTGAACGGAAGCTTCTTTGAGCACGAGGGCCAGCCGCTGTGTGAGGCACACTACCACCAGTCCCGCGGCAGTGTGTGCCAGGCATGCAGAGAGCCCATCCTGGGTCGCTGCGTCACAGCCATGGGTGCCAAGTTCCACCCCCACCACCTGGTGTGCAACTTCTGTCTGAAACCCCTCAGCAAGGGCTGTTTCAAGGAGCAGGAAAACAAACCCTACTGCCACCCCTGCTTCCTCAAGCTTTTCGGTTGAGGAGGCTGCATATATGTGCAAGTGTAAGTGTGTGTGTGTGTGTGTGTGTGTGTGTGTGTGTGTGTGTGTGTGTGTGTGTGTTTGTGTGTGTGAGAGGGAGAGAAGGTAGGGTAGGGAGATCAGAGGGAGGCGGAATTTCATTCACCTATTGAAGTGCAGGCTTGAGTCATCACACACTCTCTGACCATGTGGAGGTGTTTAGCCTATCTCTAATAGGCTAGGTAATGTGGTATCTGACACTGTAAGACTCACTGTTGAGTATAAAAATGGAAAACGCTCAAAAGTATATCATATAGCTGGAATAGCAACTTACACAGTACCATAATATACACTACACACCAAGGACCACGACAGAGCAGGTCCAGTCTCTGTACAGAAGTATTGCTAATAGAATAGAACTCTTGCTCTTGTTGCTGAATGCAATCATCCTGGGGGTTGTTTCCCAAAAACAGTGTTGCTAACTATATTAGCAACTTACATAGTTGGAATGATGCAGTTGCAATGCAGGTGTTTTTGAAAACAATTGTTGGAACTATGGAGGTAACTAGGTTGGTAACATCTATAGACAAAATCATCGTTAAGAGATACAGATGTTTCCCAAAACAATAATTCCACTAATAGTTCCACCAAATAACTCCACTAAATATTCATAACTATCATTGTAAAATGAGTTGGAACTACAGCTCCAGATCTGTGGTTCAGATTGGAATACATGCAACTTTTACTTCAATCCAATTTGGCAATTTTGGCAACAACCAAAAAACAAAATCCATCCACATTTCTAATGAAATGGCCTAACGTGGCTGCAGGAGGACATGGCTGCAGCGTCAAAGTTAAACAAAAAGCTTATTTACAAAGTGTAAACTGTTCAGATGAATTTCGTAAATAAATAACATTTATAAGGTAGTGTGAACACCTCAAAAAGAAAGATTAGTGAAAGAAAGATTGGTGAGAAAATCAGAATTGTGCCACTTTTCCCACTATGTGTGAACATAGCCCCTATTGTCACTGCCTCTAGTGTGTGAATTCAATAGTGTGTATGTGTGTGGGTCTCTGTGTGTGGATCACTGTGTGTGGATGGGTTAAATGCAGTGGAAGAATTCCTGTGTGCACACACAGTGGGTCTATGAGCACCTTGATACTGAACATCTCCACATGGTCTAGGGTGACTGTGATCTGCAGATTGAACAGTGCTTACTGATGAGAAAAGGCTTCCATTGCGTGCTACATTTTGCCTCGTAGCAACACTAATGAAGCAAACTTCAGAGAAAACAACCCGTCTGTTTGGCTGAAAATGCGTGAAGGATAAGTTTGTGAATCGCTTTAACAAATGGGTTGTTAACAAATGCTGTCCTTCTTGCTTATTTCACCATCTTTGATGCAAATGTAAAAGAAAAGCATTATTATATCAGCAAAGTAAACAGATGTTTAAAACTACATTTGGTTTGGCCAAACCTGCTCATGAAAAGAGTTATTTTCATCATTTTAGCCCTAAAAATGAAAACCTCAGAACAATTACTCCAATCAAAAATACTGATCTTCTTCCAAGTAGGGCTGTTTTTGCTGTATTTGAATAGAGCTTGTAACTGAATTTTTGACATCCTACAAGGAAAACTCAACTGATGTGACTTTCTACTTCTGAGCACCACACATATCTCAATATTTTTAAAAACAGAGATTTCCCTCCCTCAGTTTCTTCGGAGGATGTCCATCCCCACAGATAGCCCCTGTATGGGATTATCTGAGTGTAGATGCTGTAGTTTTATGCCTTATGTAGTTCACTATATAAGGAGTAAGGAGGTATTTGAGATTCAGCCAGAAACACGCATGCATTGTGATGTCAGAGTTTTCCATAAAGCTTAGTTTTCCTCACCCACACAACAATGACAACAATCTCCACATCGGAGCGTTAACAAAACGTTCATTTTAAATTACCAAAAAATGACTTTTTCCTGTGGAAGGAGGGACAAGACAGACAAAATCTTCCATTTTTTAAAGAACCCGGATACATGTGAGCAGGCCTTCGATCCACCCTACCAACCACACACCTGATTGGCTCAATCACATAAACAAAGACACACATTAATAGAAAACCTTGGCAAACATCTGATGAGTATTACTTATGTTCCACGACAAATCTGAAATGTGCTTCGATGGTAGGCTAACATTGCTAACAAACAATGGACAGGCACCAAACCCATCTCTGAGCTGAAAGGTGGAGCAGTAACCAGAACCACTTTAACCTCATCACAGCATGTGATATCACTCTTGATATAGCAAAGGGAAGCAGCACTGCAGATGCTGCAGATTCAGTTTTAGCATAATTGTGCTTATTTGTGCATAATTCTAAAATAATTTTAGCATGAAAAGGATTTTATCACCTAATTGTTCCTTTTGTACCTTTTCAGTAGATGGAAGTTAGACATTATGGTTTCTGTATGTATTTATTGAATCTATTTATAAAAAAAGTGTATTTTTATACATTTTAAAAAGCACTGCATTTGTTTTCAAAATACATTTCTCACACTTAAATGTATTTTAGCATACATTGCCTATATACCACATTTATTTTGAAATATATGGGAAAATATAAGGCAGATATCTTAGCATATCTTAAAGTTTAGTTTGAGCAAATATACAGTATAATTACATGACAAAAGCAAATTTCATATGTACAGATACACAGTAAAGAAATAGTTGGATCATGTGATATATTTGATGTATTAAAAAGTATTTGTAAAACATATATATTTGATTGAGAACTTTGAGTATATATTTTCCATAAGAGATGTCTGTTAGCAACATTAGTCTAGCGTCTCCTGCTGTAAACTAAAGAAGCACATTTCAGATATTAAACACGTCGCAGCTGATTGACTGAATCTGGATTCAGTGGTGAATCACAATTATTTGATTTTTTGTTGGAGTGGCTTTAAAGTGAGTTCATGATAAACACTAACCTGCATTCGAACAGGGGAGCTCAAACTTTTGTTCTGGAGTTGGAGTTGATAGAGTGGTGAAAAAAAATGACTTATCAGAGCAGATGACATCACTAAAGCAGAGCTGTGCTTGACTAAATTGTTCCTAAACTCAAGGCAAAGCTGAAGCCATACTAAAAGCCAAAGACAGTATTTTAAAATCCATAAAACTTGATATATTAAAGAAACAGAAAGGTGAGAACCCACTGATATATCAGTAACTGTTCACCATAATCCCGACAATCACTATTTCTTCATTGGATTATATCTGTAAATGATATGAAGAGAAACGTTTTGGTCAAATCAGTTTAACTGTTCAAAATCACAGACATATCAGAGTGTTTTATATGAATGCTGTTTAAATGAAATGGTGAGTTTTATACAGAAGCCTGAAGTGAGAAACGCTTTTGTTAATATATTTGCTTTACACAGTGTATCATCGTCACTGTTTTCACCTTCTTTATATACATTTCTGTTTTCAGTTCTGTGAATTTCTTTTTTTTTTTACATAAAATACCAGATCTAAGATCTACTGCCAAAGACGTTACGCTTTACGCTATGCAATCCCCACATAAGCTGTATTTGTATGTTTGCATTGTTACTGCAGTGTTACAGGAAAAATAAACATTTTACTGCGTACTCAGCCTGTTCACCTTCTGTTTACTCACTTGTTTCATTGGTCGCACATGGTGGTGTCATTACAAGTTAGATAATAGCGTGACCAGACACTTTAGAATTAGAAACACCTTCTTGTGCTTCCACTCCAAACACATTTATAACATATGTACATATTTCTGGAATTCTAAATAAAGACGAGTATTTTCCAACATATTTTTGGAATTCGGAACCAACACCAGTGTTTTTTGGAATCAGCACCAGTATTATTGAATATTTATTGAATATTCATGCCTAAAGAGAAGTCTTAAAAGTCTTTGTTTACTTAAGAGCCGTTTTGCTGTTTTTGGCAACAAAACAGCAACAGAGCATGATGCTCCCAACACTGTGCTTAACAGTTGCTACAGTGTTGCTCTAATAAAGTGTCTGATGAGTTTTTCCTCCAAAATATATATCTGGTCATTTTGGTCAAATTAGTTTTTGTCTTATCTGACCATAAACAGGTTCCTGCAGAAGACTTTTTCTCTGTCCCAAGAAGCTGAGCTTGAAGTGGGGCTTTCTTTCCTACATCTCAGTCCTTTTAAGCATTACATGGCAAAGACAGTGAGGGAAATTACCTTTTTTAAACGGTTGTGTACTTTTTTATTGTTAATTTAAATTCATCACCTTTTACTTTAATATTTCTTGGTACAGAACAGTAAATTTATTTAATAAAAAGTGTCATGGATTTTGTAAATGTTATGTTTACTTCATAAAACTCTCCATGAAACTTCACAGACTAAATCAGACATCCTTTTATCAGCCAGCACAACCATTTGTCTATTCAGCACATTATACTGATCTTCTTTCAATCAACAGGTTTCTGTAACAGAGCACTGAAATGCCCCTTTAGTGAGTTCCCTATCTGGGGTATAAGGGTGCGGTTTGAGACACAGAGGTGTGAGACTAAATCTTCTTACTGCTCTTATTTGATATCTCTGGGTCTGGGTCTGGGTGAAGGTGAGGATCAGGGTCTGTGAGGGGCGTCTGAGACCCGCCCCTGCAGGTGTGGGCATTTAAAGGCGCTGACGGTCGCCACCACGTGTTTTATGGACGTTTGGCTGTCGGTGGGCCTGGAAGCGCGACGGTCCACGGAGTCTCATATCCCGGATAGATGAGCGAGTCCGAGCGGCCCGTAAGTAAACAGGTGTTTGTTTGGGTGGTGATGAGAAAGGACGGTGCTGGTGGAGATGAACCTACAGCGTTTCCACTCTAAAGCTGATTGACTTACATTTATTAATATACCGTAAAGCCACAAACTCCTATCACTATGTTAAATAAACAGTACGAATTAAAGTCTTCATTACTTACCGAAAACTGCTCGGAAAGGCATTATGGGAAATGTAGTTTTCTCCCGAGCCTGTTACACCGCCGACTGATTACCGCTGTCGGGTTGTGGAACTACAACTGTAATGTGGTTTGAACTAATTAAAGACTAGAGTTAATTAATTAGATTAGTGGTTATTTATTGATTGATTAATTAAAGACTAACGAATTAATATTTAAAACTAGTGTTAATTAGACTGTTGGTTTTGTTAATTAGTTAGACTAGTGTTTAATAACAGACATGTTTGCTTATTGAGTCATTAATTGATTAGGTAAACACTGTAATTAATTAATGGATTTATTGATTTAAATAATTAGGTAAAGACTGGTGCTTTTTTATTAACTTAATCACACTTGGTTTGTATATATTTTAACAGCTGGGTGTTTGTTTTTTTTAAACCGGTCTTGTATCATCTTGTTTTTTCAGGAGGAAAAGGAGAATCACACTCCTGAGGCTGCCTGGCCTGAAGATGGTGGGCAGTGGAGTGATGGAGAAGGAGAGCTGGAGGAATCTGGCCTTCTTCAGGAGGTGGTGGAAGAGGATGAGGAGATCGACCTTTACAATGAAGAAACCTTTGGATTAGGTCTTGTAACACCTGTTGTCCAGTTCCAGGCTGTAGTCACAGTTTTTGGTTTCTGTTTTAGAAAGGTTGTTTAAGTCACACTCTTCCTTTCCTCCCTTTAAGGAAACTTCACTTTTTAAAGGGTGACCTTATATTTTATTTGCTTATTTAATACTGAGATGTTTATCAAAAAGGTAAGTGAAGTGTTTATTTTGAGATGTTAATTGAGATTTTTGTGGAATTTATAGGAATCACATCCATACAGTGAAATTTCATTCTGGTCCGGAGCCTGTTTTTTCCAACCACAGCTATGATTTCCTGATTGATTTGTAATTATTTTGTATTATTTATTTTAAATAACTTAAGATTTAAGGACTGTCTCAGTTTTTACTTTTGTGTTTGGCTGGGATGGCCTTGCTTACATGGTAATTATTTATAGAATTCCAGAAAGATTTGTGATCCTATTATGGATGCTGCAAAGGTAAGATGTTTTCCCATAATGTTAGTTAATTAATGGGAGGATTATGTTTGTAACATAATTAAGGATTATTCAGTGAACAGCACAGAGGTTTACTAACTTTAATTCAGAATTCAGTTTGTGTATGGAGCTTAAACATGGCCCAGACACTGAGCCAGAAATTCCATCTGGAAATTACCCAGCAGAAAGACTTGCCAAGGTCAACCATGCATTTTGTAGACGTAGAAACAAAGTTTGAGTGTACTGACTGACGACAGTTTGCATATGTTTTGCAGACATTTCAGAAGATCTGGAAGCAGACCAGGTAGACCTCCTGTTCGTCAATGGCAACCAGCCCCCAGCACCACCAGCCTCACCCCTGCCATCCCAGAATGTGCCTTCTCCTCCCAGGCCTAAACCACAAATCCAGCCTCGGACTCCAGTGAGCCCAGCTGATAAGGCAAGAAGGAGGGAGAGGCCTAGTCAGAGGCAGCTGTTTGATGATCCAGCAGTGATGAGGACAGTAGAAGGTCCTCCAAGTCTAAAGGTTTGCCTTCTTCCTCATGTTTGTTTAGCTGTTTGTTTATTTATCTATCACCAGCTAGTGTTTCCTAACCATTGTCCAGTGATTTGTGGATGAGAATTTGTTGTATTTTGTGGTCACTGTTTATCTTCTGTGGAATGAGGCCAAAAATTATTTATTTGATTATTAAATTTAATAATCAATGATTCATTTGATTTTGCTTCTACTCAAATAGCTGCACGCAGAAGGAAGTGTGGGATTGTATCCTCCTTTTGGGAAGGAGGATAAAGGTTACAATTATTTAAAATGTATACTGATATGAGTGATTTTACTGAGCTACACATTCAGAATTAGTGTCTCTCAGTATGGCATTGGGTGGAATGTGACATGCCAGATCTCTCAGAATGTTCTGTCAAATGAGGATAGGTCTTGTAACGCGACATTTGGAATAATGCACATGTGGATTTGTTGGTCATCTCCACAAGACAAAAGATAACCTGCTGCCATTTTGAGTGACCCCATAATGGTCTGGCATGATACTAAGGCCTGTCCTTGCTTATGTTAATGTACAAATTTGTGTGAAACTTGTCTTGTGTCAGATCTACCAACATAGTTCATTCCTATTGGCTGATTCCTTCTGGGTGCAACTTTTTTTGAGAAGTAATATTGCAATTTTTGAAATTTGAGAATAGAATGAACCTGAGGCCACTGTGACTTGTGACGTATGTTCTGCCAATGTATACTGTAATTTGTGGCAACCACACATGATCTTGCTGGCATTTTCAGAGCTTGGACAGTGCGATTGTAGACTGTGGCAGGAGCTCCTTTTGGGGGGATCTGAACGCAAATACTGTGAGTTACTACTGCTGAGGTATCTTATTTGGGTTCATAACAAGGATTGTCCAGTCTAGTTCTGAGTAGGGGTAAACAAGGGCAAGGTCAAGAAAAAGTTAATCATAACTCATCAGTGTGTCCTCCCACAGTGGATGATGAAGCCTCTAGGCACACCAACCAGACGCGTACCAGCATCCATTTATCAGGTACACTGTCCAAATATTTTTGGACACCCCTTCTAATGAATCTTTAAGTTGCACTCAGTGCTGACACAGATGTTCAAATGCATGCACACACAGCTTGTCTAGTATCCACAGCGAAGTACTGCCAGAATAGGGCTCTCTGGAGCAGATAAGCTAACATTAAGTTATTGGCACCATACTTCATGGCAGGTTTGAGCTAGAGGGGTATAAATCCCCCCCAAGCATTGAGCTGTGGCGCAGTAGACCAGTGTTCTCTGGAAAGATTGTACTCTATCCAGTACTTTTGGGATGAGGTGGGATGATCATCCAACAACCTCACTAATGACGTTGTTGCTGAATGCAGTCAAAAACAGGATAAACTCTTTAATCCCCTTGATTTCAGAAAAAAAAACAATGGGCCTTGTTTAAGGAACGTGAGCATAAATCTGTGCGTACGTTGTCAATCACTTTTCGGAAGTGCCTGCATTTCTGTTGCTTTGCAGAAGTGGTTACTTAATTATTTTGTTCCACACGGTCAAATCATTCCCATTAAGTAAGGAAGCAATTTACCATAAATGCTGAGGGTGTGTAACTGCCACCAGTGGAAATAGTTGACCTTGCGCTGTTGGATTTTAGACAGTGACGGAGGGTTACATTTTGGAGCAGCTTTGGAGAGGGAGTCCAGCAGATTCATGCTGTTCCCGTGCCTGTTCAGGTGCTGTCCGTGCTCTGCTCCTTGAATACTGGACTGTGCCAGTAGGAGATTGCTAACAGACCAGGAATTTCTTGGAGCTGCAGCATTCCCAGAGTGAAGGCATAATCTGTCTCATGTTTTGCTATATCTGGGTCCCCAAAAGTGAGCAGCAGATACCAAATGAAAATGTTTTTTTTTTTTTTTTTAGTACCTTGTTTAATAAAACTTTGATTTGTGCATTGTTTGTAGAGATGAATATTTTTGTGACTCTTCAGACCAAGCACTTCCTTATATGGTGGACATTTTGTAATTTGTGAAAGGGGATTATGATAATTTTATGCTAATAGTAAGGGAATGTCTACCAAATTTGCCAAATATTAGCATACATTAACAAACACATTCTAATTAACCTGGTATTCGCGCATTAGTTGAGTTTTTAGGAAGGTTCATTTCGTTCATAATTTGCATTTGCTCATGTTTTTATTAAGGTTGTATGAATGAGACCCATTGGCTGAACTGATTTTTCAATATTTTTGTCCGTGTTTTGTATGAATGCTGAGGCCTCAGTGATTCTACCTTATGTAAGTCACCGAAGGCCATTTGAAATGTCAGTTTTGTATGATTGTACAGGTAACAGAACCATGTAGTGTCTTCTCTTCCTGGCAGGACCAAGCGATTATGGGTGTGATTGACAAGTCTGCTCGTGGTAGAATGCCATTCGCATCCCCCAACTTGCGATCGCCACTGCATCCAGTGGGTCACAGGAGGCTTCCTAAGGTAGTGCCACTTTATTTGTATTTTATAAAGAGCATGTTTACATTCACCCTGTGACCTCCAGGCCATTTGTACCAGTGCTTCTCAACTCCAGGACTGAGTACCTCCTTGGCCTGTACAGTTTCTGGTATTGTGTGTCTTAGGAATAGCTGGCTCTGTGCAAAGTAGCGGTTTCCCAGGACTGACGTTAATAAGGCCCTTTGATTTCCGTGACGCAGAATCATGAAATTGATGCATAAAAAATGTTTTTCAGATCTAAAGAGACAAATGTGCAAAATTAGAATGCTTTGTGTCCACCGAAACCTAAACTTATTCTTTTTACATCTGAGCTTTACTACACATGTCCACATGCTTAATTTTTTGTGCATGCATGTTAGAGTATAGAATACTGTTAGTTTAGAATGAAATGTATTTCATGGGGTCCGAAGTTAAGAAACTCTGTTCTGTCATTTTCTAGTTGCTCATTGAGTCTTACAATTATCCAGCCATGTTTGGGTACTCCTACAGACACACAACCTGGATCCTGCTGATCCTGAACCTGGATCCTCTCTCTGAGAACTATAGAACTTAACACTGAACTGATTTTTTTGCACTCTCAGTGCATTCCATCCACTCTAGTGAGGAGTCTTTCATGTGGTGGGTCAGTATGACTATCAGTTTTGTGACTAGTTGAACATTTTTATTAGTGGATTGTTTAATGAATATTAGACACAGCATTCGTTGGTAAGAGGTGCTGGAGAAGCTCAGCTGGCTCTGTGTTTTGAGTTCTCAATGTTGCTTCTGTCACATACTGGACTCCAATCACTGGCTCCAATCTATCAGTTCCTCCTTATAGTCCAAACATAATTTCTGCTCTTATTTGCTAAATATCCACTTTTTTTTTTTTTTTTTTTTTTTTTTTTTTTTTTTTTTTTTTAATATAAACAGCAAGTTCCATTGTCTCCGTTGGTATATAGTCCTTTGCGGGCTCACAGTCCCTTCTCCATGAAGCAAAGTTACAATCAGGTGAGTACTTTTCTGGTATACAGATTAAGAAATCAATCTATCTGTTCAGCCTCAATTTGCTTTTCTCCAGCACTTAGTGGTCATTTTCACCCTCAGTCTAATGTTCCGGCAACACAGGCTTGGTGCCACAAAGCCAGTGTTGAAAATAGACCATTTTGAGAAATTTTAGTTGTCACGTCAGTTGTGCTTGCAAAAAACACTTCAAAGGTAGGCAGGCAGGTATTATTTGGCTGGTGGGTCATTCTCAGCACTGCAGTGGTACAAATGAATCTCATAGCAGTGCTACTGGTGCACTGTCCACTTTACTGCTTGTTTCATCTGGTAGATGTGAAGTCAGACAGAAGCTCATCTTTTTCTAGTTTGTGTTGGTCCTCTGGTCCTTCAGTGCCCACAGGATATTCCACCAACCAGAAATAGCCAGCTATCCACAGTCCAGCAGTGAACCTGAGGGGGTTTAAACACTCCAGCAGCACTGCTGTGACTGATCCATTAATACGCACACCACCACCATGTCTCTGTCACTGCTGTGCTAAAAATGACCAGCCACCCACATCATACCTGCTCTGTGGGGACCTGGTGACTGAAGAACAGGGTGAATGTAGGCTAATGGTAAGCAGAGAAACAGATGGTCTGCAATCTATAATTGGAGAGCTACAAATGATTCCTTTTATGGTCAGTGGAGCTGATAAAATGGACAGTTGGTATAGAAACAAGGACATAATGTTATGACTGATCAGTGTATGCAGTATGTCATTATGGTCATATCAATACAATTCTGTTGTTAAATCTGTTAAATCCCCAAGTCAGGAGTTTTCCTTTCACCCTCCTCTCCTCGTTTCCACTCCCCCCAACCACTCGCATCCAAAATGATGCAAGTGAGGTTTGGGCCCAACTCGCCAAGGCCTGGCCCTTGCTACAGCCCTTTCTCAGACCCTGTCCAGCGATTCAGGTGAGGCTCCCTTTTTGACTTGCTCAGTGAATGATTAATTCCCTTCACATAAACCTTCAACACTGGAATTGATTCATGACCTTTGATAGGCTACCTGTGCTGGCAACACAGCTCCATCCACAGCACAAGCGACTGCTGAATCAGCGCCCCCTGGGCTCCCGCAGGTAGGATTCTGTTTAAAGGGGGGGGGAATTTTCTGGTTGTTCCAAATGCCTCTGAAATGACTGTCATTTTCAGAAAGTTAAAGAGTTGGGACCATTATGCTGAGATTATGTCTGCCAAAGAGAAAGAGTGGGTCATCAAACTGCAAATGATGCAGCTACAGAGTGAGAACCCATATCAGGATGACTACTATTACCAGGTACCTCACTGCTTCCTCAAAACTATTGTCTGAATTTTTATTTATTCTTGTCCTCAAATACTTGCACCCAGAAATCAACCAGTTGCAATGCACAACTGCAGTGTCTTGCACCAGACTGTTGTGAAAGCACTCGGATTCACCGGTCATCTCCCCGGACAAAAGTGGTACTCTTAAGAGAACGTGCAGCCATTCTGTTTGGAGGCACTGTGATTAGTGCCAAGCCCAACAGTTTGTCATGTGTCACATGTCCAGGAGGCCTGGCATCCTTGTGTGGGGTGCAATTTCATACGATGCCAGATCACCTTTGGTGTTACTCAGAGGCACCTTGACTGATCAACAAATACGTTAATAAGTTTCATAAGGTCTTACTTTTTCTGAACACACTTCAATGTACTAGTCCAACACAATGCTCATCCACATACTGTTGCAATCTCAAGAGCCTGCCTTGAAGACAGATATAATGCCATGGCCAGTTCCACCACGTATATCCCATATTGAGCATCAAATAGTATCCCATGCATTTTCCATCAACACTCCACACCTACAGCAACATTTGCAGGAACTGAGTGAGCATATTCAAGCTGCTTGTGGTGGATTATCACAGGACACCGTTAGGAACCTCTTCAACTAAATGCCAGACATTCTGGGATTTGCCATTATATACCCAGTGCCATACCGAGGGACACTAAAAATGTGGACTCGTATGGGCAATTGTTGATACACATCCAGAATTAATCACTTATTCCTGCTCCTTCATCTTTCTTCCAAGTAGCATTTCAATCCAACACTTCCTTCTGGGTGAAATGAGCTGCTATTTGGGTTTATTTTTGATAAATGGTTCCAAATTTGAGTATTGTAGCTGACCATTTTTTTCCCCCTTTATGGGGTTTTGAGTTTAATAGAATAATCCTGAAGGATTGCTAGGATAGGATAGAACTTTATTGATCCCTTGGGAGGGTTCCCTCAGGGACCCCTCCCAAGATGTACTAGCTACATCTTGTAGAGCAGTGTTCTGTATGGGTTTGCAGCTGGCTAAGGAGTATGCTGGTCATCTCATTCCTTGCTAAGATTGTGATGCATATAGAATGGGCAGACAAGATGGGTGAAATTGAGTATTCCTGAAAAACTAAATCTGGTATTGGGATGCCCAGTCATAGCTTTCAAGAGATGTTTGCTCCCACTTGTTTCCTGTATCTAAAATTCCATGCATGTTACCACAGGAGTACTACCGTAGAATGGAGGTAAAACTGGCTGAAGAAGAAATGCTGGGTGACCGATCAAAGAGGGAGCCACCTAAACTCACCACGCCATACGTCACCAAAACTGTATCCTACGCACCAGGTGTGCCTTCTTGATCTGTTTTGAGGTGCAAAATTCTGTGAAGTTCCTCCAGAGTAACATTTGTGATGTTCCAGTGGTCCACATTGAGGGTTCGCTGGGCCAGGTTGCAGTGTCCACATGTTACTCCCCACGACGGGCCATAGATGCCGTCCATGTGCATGCCCCTGAAGTAAGAGCAGCCTTATTGAGTGGGTCTCGTAGGAATGCTCTTATGTGTGGCTCATCTTATCTTTGTGTTTGTTCAACCAGGAGCAGAAAGACACCAGGCAGCAGAGGCTGGAGGTGCTGAACACCATTGAGAAGGTAGTTGGAAGTTTCTTTTTGGGCGCTCTCCGCACTGACTTGGGAGTCTTACCCTGTTCTCATGTTTACTGGTTCAGGTCTTTTGGAGGGTTCTGTGTTCACGTTCTCTCTTATGCTGCAGTGTTACGTCGTTCTGTTGGGGGTGGAGGAAGCAGAAAGGACAAAAGTGACTGTGTCTGATGAGGAAGAGAAGAAAAGGCTGATGATGACCATGCAGAGAGGGGTGGAGGAGATAAACAGCCAGCTACACAGCTCCAGCTCACTGTAAGAATGACCTCCAATTGTCAAGCTGACATTTCCATTCACTTGCTCCCTCCTTCTCCAATATTACTGATCTCCACAGAGAGTCCACAGAAGATTTTTTGCAGTGTCTCTTGGTCTCAAAAGGAAAAAGGCTACTGGCCAGACTGCTGCCCTTCCTGACACAGGATGCTGCCCGCCATATCCTGGCAGTAATCACGACACACCTACCAGTGCTGATGAGCAGAGATGCAGATGAGGTGTGTCAGTTTTTTAAAAGTAATATTTTGGCCTAAAAACTTCACCCCATATGTAGTCAAACTAATGGGTGACCCACACTACTGAATTGTTTCAGCCTTTCCGAAACTTTCCTCCTCACTTAGGGCTTGTCCCAAGTCTCCATCCAGGACTAATGCTTGGCTTGGCTCTAATTTTAACTGGTTTGCTTTTTCACAGAATAAGTATAATTTAAGTTGAAACATTTGTGACACAATGAACCAGTTGGGCGTTCCCACACATGGCCCACACTAGCAGTAGATGGAACCAGAGCATGCTTGGAACAAACCCCAGACCACCAATTTTAGGAGTACAATGAATCGATAATATGGACTGCTCCCTGGCCCAAAACCAACTTTCAAACTTGACCAAACATACCAAACTCTCAGATTAAGTGGATGGTCTGGGGTGGAAATCCAGCTCCCACATTCTGCATTAAAATGGTTGTTGTTGAGGAAGCAGTGTAGGTGGGGTTAGCACTGTGTTGCACTGTTTGCTCCACGTTGAGCAGAGATCGTGTCCCATCTGGACCCATTGGTCCACACTCTAGAGCAAGACCAAAACCAGTCATGGAATTGGTGGGGATATGATTAGGTAGACATTAGGAGGAGCTAATGTCTCATGCTTCAAACAAAGCAGTGAATGAAAAACATGGGTGCAGATCTGACTGAGCTGTTAAAGAATGCAGGTTGGGGGGGAAAAATAGGGTTGGCATGTCCTCAAAAAATTGCACACTCAACCGATAGCTTTCAAATGTAGTGGGTGAGCTGATGTCTATTTCCAAAACAAGATTGTCATTCTAAAGACTGTTCTTTTCATTCATTTTGCATACAGAAACATCCCATACATCCCATCCCGAGAGATCTGGCAGGGTGAAATTTGATGGGTGAGGGAGGGGAACAAAACCTCACTGAGCAAATCATTATGGCTAGTCCAAGAAGCCTAGGCCAAGGAGTGTCTCCCAGACAATCCACCAGATGTTGGTGGTCATTTTATTTGCATTGGTTTCCCAATGCTCATTTAAAATGTGAGCTTTACAAGGGTGCCAGGGAAGAGCTACTGTGTCACAGGACCCACACTGTACTGTGACAGGTCCTGTAGTGTGGGCCAGGCATTAGAAATCTTTCTTAGGATTTGCACTGGACATATGCCAGTCTTCTGAATTGCTTTTGTAGATTATGTAGTTGAATGTTTAAATGATGTAACACTGCTCTAGCATTGATTAAACTAGAACTCTGGGTTTGTCCCCTTGCAGGCACTTCCTGTTCTGTACCCATCTCTCCGCACTGTGATCAACACCCTTACGTTCACCCAGCTTGTCGCTGTTCTCCAGGAATTCACCTCTTCCTTGCCTGACTCTAAAGACTCACGTCTGACCCTGGCCTGCCAAAATAAGGTTTAACTTTTTCTGTGTGTGTGATCCAGGGGCAGGAAGCCTAGGAAACTTCTAAATATGAAACTCACTTTATAGATTTATTACTTTGACATCTTAAGCCTTTGTTTTAATGTCAATACTGTTTGATTATTCTTAAAATTTAATTTGAGATTATGAATTTCTGATTTCTTAGTTCTAGGCCAAACTGATCAACACTTTTTACAAAAAGGCTTGGAATTTCACTTCCTGGTGAAGTGTACTGTAGTAGGTAACAATGCCTACTACAGACTAGGGTTTGATTATCCTGCCAGGCAGCCTTCCAGCTGCACCAATAACTAAACTTTTCCCAACAGTATAACAGATGTGGGTCAACTAAAATGCCATAACTGTAAATGGCTGAATCCTCTAATCTTCATCTGTCTGTTTATTTGTAGTTTGGCCTGTCTTTACTGTATGCCTTGCTGTCCCAAGGCGAAAGACTCCTCACATCAGATGTTCCCATGGAGCCAAGCATTGGTGACTTTGAGACCTGGTACTACATTTGTTAAAATTTACGGTTCTGTTACCCTGTGAAAATGGGGGAATCCAAATGTGTAATTCTTCTAAAATAGTTTAAATACTAGAGTTGAATAAACCTAGTTCAGTAGCTTGTTACTAAATTAAGTTTTTTTTTTTTGTTTGTTTGTTTGTTTGTTTTTTTTTGTTTGATTTTTTGTAGGCCAAACATACCACTTTTTACAGTCTGGTTTGCTTGAACAAGGGTCTGACTACATTTTTCCATTTACCTTAATTTCTCTGGATAATTTGTCATTGCAAGAATTTTTTTTTTTTTTTTCTTTTGGGGAGGGATGTTGGTCATTTCTGCAGTTATTCTCTAATCATCTTAAACTATTAGTGATTCAAACCTATAATTCTTTAATTTAACTGTATTATTTGGTAAAGTTTAAGGCTTCCATAGTTTCATGCTCTGATCTTCTGCATATCTCTCTCTATAAGGACGGATACGGTGTTCCATGTTGCCCGGCAACTGTCCCGGACATCCTTGGTGGAACCACTCTTCCTACCCTCGAATCTGCTTACATTGTTTTGCAGATACTTGGACAAGCGGACAGTCCAGCAGTTGAAGAACAACATGGAGTGAGTTGATGGTTGTGGAAAACCTGTAATGTCCGTTTCTCTCGGTGATACGATGGGTACACATAACGGAAGCTCTTGACTAACTGTAGTAATCTTCTCTTTGCTTTCCTCTGCAGGTCTTCAGCAGGCTATCTGGCTGTAGGCTCATGAGGGGATTGTCATCTTAGTTTTCCCTCTTTCACTTCCCCTTGCATTTTTTTTTTTTTGTTTTTTGTTTTTTTGTTTTATTGATCAGTCCTGTCCATTTTTACAGACGCCCCCTCTACCATGTATTTTTCATAGCCCCCACGAAGTGGTGATGCCCGATCAGCTACTTTTCCTCCATTTAGTTAGCAATCAGGCTGTCAGCTGTGGTGGTACAAACTCGCTTCAGGCTACATTTATGAGCTAAAAGGTGGAGTATTCAGGGATTGATTTTCACTGGATTTTGTTCATGAAAAAAATGGATGTAAGAAGTTTTCTTTACTCGAATAGAAAATTAATTTCTATCTGTATATTGTAATGCAAACTTACAGCACTGTATGCTACATTTTATTTATTGTATCTTTATTTAAGCACATGAATTATGTATAGCATTAGCAAAAACAAAAAAATGAATAAATGCAGTTTCAAAAATCGAATTCTAGCCTACTTCTAGTTTATTGAGTAGTCAGGCCATTTACCATTTTATATAAAAAAGCTTGCCTGGCTCTAGAACAAGATTCTTTGGACTGTTTTTATACCATGATTATCTCCATCTGTTAAGCATGATGGAGGCGCTGTTGTATTGCCTGTCAGACTAGGACACGTATATGTATATAGACTTTTTTCTGAACCTTTTGAGCCAGTGTCAATCTGCAAAGTTAAAACACATTTCTTAAACTGCAGTTACTTGAACTTGACCCAGCTGAGCATGGTTTCTACTGACAAACACTGACCATTTGTCAAACCCATGTCCTGCACTGAGAGCAGAGTGGCATGCAAGAAGCCTTTGCTCACTTCTGGACTGTTCATTGGAAGAGTGTTCTCTGGTCAGATCAACCTAGTTTCTGTCTATATGTGAATGATGCTGGGTGTTCATTGTAGACCACAGGAAGCTTCAGTGGGGACTTTGTTCAAGCTAGAGGGGCTCTGATGTTCTTGTGGTGTTTTAATTTTACGGAAATGGGACCTTTTTGATTAAGGTGACTGTAAATTTGAACCACGATTGTGCAGTTCACAGGGCTATGAATGTGACTGACTGGCCTGATAATCATTCAGGAGCATTCAGACATCTGGACTAGCCATGAAATCCTCATATTTGAATCCTCTTCAATCAGTGGAACTACCTGGAACAATGAGGCAAGGCATCCATGAAAGCTCACCCAAGTTCAGCCACTGTCTTTGATGATGTCTGTATGCAGAAACTGGTCCACTCCATGCCATTAGCTGTTACTGCATACGTAATGCTCTTTGGGGTGCTGACCATTGACAATCAGGGAGAAAGAATAACAAAGTATGCAGAGAAACAGATATACAATTATTCTAGAGCTACAAAGTTTTCCTATAGAGTTATAGAAGAGGAGCTGATAACGTGGCCAGTAGAAAAAAGCATGTGGTCATTTATGGTTTGTCTGGGTATGACGCTCTACATGTGTGAGTTTTGTCTCTGTGCATTGAAATATTTTCAAAACCAGAGGCCGGGAATTCTCTCTATAAAAATAGCCCTGAAGCAGAAAGCTGGAGGCAGCTGCTGTAAAGCACAATTTGAAGTTTCTCAAAGTAGGAAATGTTATTTGGTAATAATCATGGGTATCAGTCCTTGGCTGCATCTAGTGGGACGTCCTCCCTTGTCTGAGAAGAGGGAAGTCTGAGGTGGTGTGTGTAGCAATTGACCATTATGTTTATGAAGTAAATTAACCTGTTGAATGGAAGCTGGTGAAATAAAGCCTACTCAATTACAAGGTTACATTTTTATTTATATTTAATATATTTTCCTACTTATTCAGTTGATCTGACTCCAGGACATTTATTGTCATTGAATAAGTTCATGTCAACCATTTCAGCTTTTAGACATTCAGTTTTAAAAATTAAAGCTTTAAAAATCCTTTAAAAATTCAGTCTGTTAAAGTTGACCTTCTACATCCGGGACCCGAAGGAGCGGTAGCGCAGCGCAGCAGTCGCAGTAGGAACGGTTGTCCAGTAGGTGGCAGTAATGCAGCTTCAGGTGCTCCTGAAAGAAGCAGCGCTGTTGCACCTGATGTCCCAGAGCAGCTTCACAGAAAACGAAGATAAGAAGGCGAAGAACATGAAACAGAATAAAGTCATAAATCCCAGAGGGCGAAGAAAATCTCTGAGCTCATATTAATCGAGAAACATTCAAAAAGCAGATCTCTCCAAACCTCAACGAGTTAAACTCCTGCTTCTACCAGTCAGGCGTTCTTCATCTTCATCATCATCATTTTCATCATCATCTTCACTATCTTCATCACCATCACTACTTTCTGATCATCACTCTTGGGAAAAATAATAAACATGACTGCTGTTGACACTGGCGACAGAAATGAGACTTGTTAATGATGAAAACACTGGAGTTCTCAATACCAGCAGCAGGATATTTATTTATTAAAGAGGAAAACTTAAACTGGATACACAAAATCATCTTAATACATAAGGTCTTGCCCCACAACATCTAAAAGACCTTCTTAAACCATCCAACCCACTGCAGACACTTCACTCACAAGATGCAGGCCTACTGACAGTCCCTCAAATTAGAAGAACTGCATTCTCTTATAAAGAACCCAACTCTGGAATAACCTTCCTGTGTTCGGGACTCAGACACCCATGTCCTGAACTGCCCCTGCTGTCTGGTTGATGTTGGTTCATGCCCACTCATGATGCTTATCCTGAAGGATCTACCTAGATGCCCATTCATCCCACATTTGAGACTCCACTGCCAGCTTATGAATGTTTAACCTGCATAGATTTCTGTAAAGCTGCTTTGTGACATCTCCTTTGTTGTAAATAAAATTAACTCTGATAAATTTTGATTGATTGGTTGATTGATAATAAATTCTCTCTGCCCACAAAAAAGGTCACTTTCATCTAAAGATCGTGATAAAGAGGCACCAAGTGGTCCGAGTGACTCATTTGAGCAAAACATTTAAACAAACCCTTGACAAATGAAAACCATGAAACAAAATTATATGCCTGGTGTAAAGTATTTGATGTTATACTCAAGAATACGTGCTGTGGAATAAGGTCAACTGAATTATAAACATGAAAATAATTAAATATTAAAATTGCACTCAAAAATGTAACTCAGTAGGTTTATTTCAGTGTCTTCCTTTCAATGTTATTTTACTTCAAAAACGTTTGTCCGTAAAATACTTCCATAGACCATAGAGGTGAGAAGATAAGATGGCCTCTGCATGTAGTCTAAACTCTGACCTGATGGGCCCCTGCCATATGGACGTCTGTCTGTGTGTTTTTAAAAAAAACTACAGGCATTTTTGAGTTGAGAATAACTGTTTCTAGGACATAAAATAAACAGAGCCTCTGCAGAAACTGCCAGGATTTCTAACTTTGCTACTGAATATGAGTGACAGCAGCTTCTGCCCTAATGCTGCATTTAGTTGATGGAACTGATGTGCCTCTTAGTGGATCTGTAACAGATGGTGGAATGCAACCTTGTGAACATAGCGGTGCTCAACCTCTGCACCTAAATCACCACTGCTCAAATTCTAAGTGTATTTCTTCAGAAGCTGAAGCTTCTATCCAATCATTTCTTTATTGGATACTACTCCACTAACAAGATGTTTCTCTTCTTAAAAAAAGGAGAGAAAAAAGCTCCATGAAGTGGTTATTTTAATTGATTGTTCTCAGAACCAATGGCTGTTGTTCTGCCTCAGAGGTTCAGTAGAAATTTGGCCAAATCGTGGGGTGACTAAACTTTTGCCCAAACTCTGGAAGCATATATGACTCAGTTGACCTTAGCAGCCAACACCTATACCATAGCAACATCATGCCAACTGCCTAGTGACACCTTAGCAACCAACTCGTATACTATAGCAACATTTTAACAACCAGCAGCATTACCACAGCAACCCTGGAGAGCTGAAATCAGACTGCAGGAGAGGCACTCTCTAGTCATACATCGGCACAGCACACACATCTGTATCAAGTGTTAAGTGTATTAACATTTTGTAAAGTCATGGTGTATTAATGCATCACTGGGTCTGACTGCAAACAAACATCTATAAATGCCAAACGGTGACCACCGTGGAAAGACTATCATTCAGTCTCTATTCTCTGTCCTCTCTGTGGGCATTTGTCTCGTGTTTTTATGCCCATGTGCAGGCTTGCTTGAAGTTCCTAGACAGTGTAGATAAACTGTAGTCGATAGACAGAGCCAATATTGTCCCATTGTCTGGAAGAGGACTGGTATGCTGGTTTTGGTGGGGGTCTCTCCCAGAATGACTGAAGCACTGGAATGGACTCGGAGGGGAGAAAGAGGTGGTGTTATGTGTGGAATGTTTGAACAGAAGGGCACTGTGAGTTTGGGAGGTAAAAAGTAGGTGTAATGGTAGTTAGTTAGGTGCAGTACAGTGGAGAACGTTTTTCCTATTTGACTCAGTGATGTTTCTCTCCAGTTAGTGTTGGTGGAACATCATACTGTTCACATGGTAATAAATGGAAAACTGGATGTTGGTGTCATAGGTGGGAACATTAAGCAGAAGACTCTAAGTACTAGTAATCTTTCGGCACGATTGTTGGAGACATGTTGTTGGCAGGGGCCAAACCGAGGGGAAGATTTCTCACAAGAGGGTGATAAGAGAAGAATGAGTTCACATCTCTATCCTCAATTTATCTTCGTGTGCTTCCTGACCCAACTGTAGCCAGTTGTGCCTCTGTTCCATTGCCCAGATACGGACGAAGTCATCCCTGTCAAGGAATAGCCTTTGATTTGTCTGTCTGGGGATGCTAGTAGAGGTCAGCATGACATGATTCTACTGGCCAATGTTAGTCTAATTAGGAGAAAGCTAAGATTAGTTTAATATGAACCTACTGTCCAATGTTAGTCTGAGGAGACGGAAGCTAAGATTAGTTTAATATGAATTAACTAACGATCTTGCTAGTTAAGAAAAAGTTAACAGCTAAATTTCAGGTGAAGATGCCATATTTAACCTGCGTCACGTCTATGAAGTGCTTATGTCTTCTGGTTCAACAGTGTTCTTTCAGAAGCTGAGCTAATCATCTCTCTCCTTACAGAGCCATGCAAGTGCACACACACACACACACACACACACACACACACACACACAAACACACACACACTCTCTCTCTCTCTCTCTCTCTCTCTCTCTCTCTCTCTCTCTCCATCTTTTTGTACAGATACAGATGAGTAGGCTACCACAGCACAGTGCTTCAGAACATGTCAGTAACATGTGTGTGCCTGTCACACTGTGGAATCAGTGTATTCTCTGGAGCCCAATTTTCTGCACACTACGTGGAGCAATAAGTTAACATCCTGTCAACCTGTGGTTCCCCTGTGGTCCATCATTTGGCCCATAAATTCTTCTTACTCTGAGTAGTTACTCACGTCCTCGCTGCTGTTTCTCTCAGCACTGAATGGGTTTTCTACAAAATATACTTTGAATGGCTCGTACAGCCATTACTGGTGTAGTGTTTTATCTTATACGTCTCACTCTGAAACAGTGGCACTCATAAACAGGTCTGGTTTTGTGTAAAAACAGGAACATCTATACGCCAGCACTGTTCAATCTTCAGACTGTATTATTAGGTCAGTTCTAGTGCTGGGTGATTTGTGCGTAGTCCAGCTGCTGTTAGTATCTTTTAGGCCACATTTACACAGCAATATTTTCTGTCACATGTGACGCAGATGTGTGAACAGCAAAACACTCTGAATCTGACTTTTCCATATTTATTTTGGGCCACTTTCATACGTGGTGCTGAATTCAGATCTATATCCATTTCATGGCAATGCGACAATTTCCAACTCTGTGTTTCTCATAAATGTGCTCAGAGGAGAAGGGAAAATGGACAACAGCAGTGAGGGAGGTGTCCAGGGGTGGGATAGTAAAGTTACAAACCTCCTAAATATTTGGGTGATGTCTCTGTTCAGACTACATTAGAAAGAGACCTTTCTTTTGTGTGTGTGTGTGTGTGTGTGTGTGTGTGTGTGTGTGTGTGTGTGTGTGTCCTTCAGAAATAATGCCAAAACACTGGACCACACATTAAGAGTTATTTTCACATATACAATTACTTATTTCAGGTTTTGATAAGTACTTTATTTAAACTCAAAAACACAGTCCACTGGGAGTCTATTTCTAATATTTCTATTATTACAGGTCAGATTGTTCAGTGGTGAGGCCGAGGGCATATGAGGGACTGATGTAAGGTTCTGGTATCATTAAAAAATATTTGGGCCTTAATTTACTTAATAATCTAAATAAAATATTTTGTTAATGTGCCTAAATTTCATATGAATAATTTTGTTTCATTATTTATTCCAGTCAGCAATATTGGGATGACACCTGGAGGAGTTTTAGTTATTCATAAGTAAGTCTAGTAAGTAAGGTCTTGTGTTTTTATTAAAATGAAAACTGGTGTTAGATCATTCTTATGTATCAGGTGAACCTGAAGTAGAACAGTGACTGAGCTCTGGACTCTGCTAGTACTGTGTTTTAACTGTAAATGTTAAAGAATTTTGACTTGATTATTTTTCTTCACTGTGTCTGGCCTGCTCTCATACTCCCACCATGTGTCTGTGTGTGTGTGAGAGAGAGGGGCTGTCAGTGTGGGAGGTCCCGCACATACAATAAACGTGTGTATGCACTGTGTCTTCTTGCGTGTGTTAACTGACAGATGCGTATCAATATTGTTTGTGATGAACCCATTTAAAGGCCAATAAAACCCTGGGACACTAACAGTCACCCCCAACATAGCAAAAAAATATACATAAACTCTGAACTTTAATATCTTACTGTGAAATTTATGTGTTCAATAGAAAATTTTAACACCCCACCAACACAACCAGACTGCCAGCTACATTCTAGGTACTTCTGGTCTGGGATTAGTGCAATTCTTCATGTGATGTCCCAAATTAGGTTGGTTGTATGTTCACTGCTTTCATGAATGACTGCTGTAGAGAAATTATATTATGGTGTTTTCTGGTCCTTCCCAGCGTTTGAACTACTGGTAATAATATGAGGCCTTTCTTCTCTGTGTTCAGTTTTTCCAAAAAAAGTTATTTTTGACAAATTCCGGAAATGTATGTTTGTGAGCAGCCATAGCTAGACATTTATTTTTGGTGTGTTGGTGCTGAGTGAGTCGACTCAACACTCCCTTCTCTAAACTCTACAGAAAGCTCTTGTCCTGTCTAAATCGGTCATAAACATTACAGACGTCCTGTGGTAACATTACGCCATGGCCATATGTCCAAAACACAAAGCTCCTCTGAACAGTCAACTGAGTCAACTGAGACTGGCCAGTGAGCCCCATCCAGGATGCCAAGGTCAAGCTCCTGTCCAGGTCTCTGGTTTTAACGGAGGTTTTAATGATCAAGTAGCACAAGTGAACTCTAATTTGAAGTGACTAATATGAGTTTATTTTCATGCCAACATCATGTACACTATATGGACAAATATTTGGGACACCTGCTCTTTCATTGTTTCTTCTAAAATCAATGGTATTAAAAAGAGTTTACCCTGCTTTTGTTTTACACTAAAAATTGTGTATTTTTTGTCACAGTTGAACTTAATGACATACTAACTCATTTTGAAAAGTATCTCAATTTAAAGCTGAAACCGTGTTTGGCTGTTGGTCACATGGCCTAAAAGCAATATTGTCATTGTTCATTTTTAATCTTTATCATCTTCTGTTCTTTGCAGTTTCCATGACATCACCTGGTTTTCCCTTGCTAACAGAGGGTGACACTCTGTGGGAAACCTAAAGAGAGGAAAGAACACAGGGTCCTAAAACATCTCACCTCTGGCTGACATTCCACATCCTGTACCCAAAGCCTGGGTACGTAAGGAAAAAAAAGAAAGAAAAAAAAACAGGCCAAGAGGAGTTCAAAGCTCTGGCTTCAACCCCTCAACTTCTGAGACCCCTGATACGTCTGTCCACTTTATTAGAACCCCCTAACTTGTAGCTCCACCTTGCTGGTACATATAGAGACTAAGCTAGTATCACATTGCAAGCTTCATTAATCAGTTCAGAATTTTTGCTCAGAAGTTCACATTTGTAAATGTAAATGAGCTGGATCTGTCTGTAATGTGAACACATCTGTCCAGAGAAGAGCAGGCAAAGTTATAGTAATAGAATGCAACTGAGGCCAGGGACTATATACTCTATACTATATCTCTTTACAACACAAGTCCCTCTCCTGCCCCCTCCAATCATATATTTTGAGAGCAAAGAAAATCTGACCATTTGAGGACCCTAATTTTTTTTTTTTTTTTTTTTTTTAGCGAAACTGACAGTTAATGGAACCCAAATAACTTCCCTCCATCCCACCTCCCTCTGCAGGTCTCTCAGTCAGGCAATGCCCTTAGCATGGAATATACTTGTGCTGCAGCTGTCATCTTTCATACCATTTATTCAAGTGATACACATATTCTAAACAGTTCCAATAAATTGTTGAAAGTGACTTTCTATTTAAATTGAAATTACATATTTTTTAATAAAGAGAGTGAAGTACCCCAAAAAAGTACCTTTGAGTACCAATACTGAATTCCAGGTACCAGTGCCGATACCATATTAGTTCAAAAGTGGACGGTACTCAACCCTAAGAGAAACCCCACCTATTGCAAGTGAAGTAGCCTGAACAATCTGAAAAATCACCTTTTATTGTGCATTAGTGAGTCAAATGCTACAAACTATTCATGGCCACTGAGTAAACGGATTTTCCTATTAGTAGTTACAGCCAGTTCTGCTTCACTGTGCTGACATATTGAGATGTTCAATAAAGTCATGTGTGTTTGTGTGTTGTTTTTCAAACACATTAGTGGGTCAGTGATATATGCTTGTGTTTACGTAGCGTCTGTCTGCGAGTTGCTTTTATATGGCTTTACTGGCCACGTGATTTAAACGTCTGGCTGTCTTTAGGTCATTTTAACCCCCTGACCACACCAAAAACAGTAACATAGAAGTACAGAGGGTATTCTGTTGAAGCTGCTGACCCTCCCTCATCGTCACGCTCTAATGGTAGAACTCAAAGAGAGTGCCTGATATTTCCCTGCTGGCTTTGCTCCCAGCGATGGAAGCAGGTGCAGACACCTCCAGCACGCTCTGGTTTCTGATCCCGTGCAAAATGTCATATAAGACAAGGAGAACATGAGGAACCACCATATGTCACCAATGTAAAAAAGTAACTGTCTACTAAATGTAATAGCCTGTGCCACTATTATAACATTTTCCCCTGAAGGAAGTGTGGGATTCCAGTGCCATTGGGAAGGAAGATAAAGGTTACCAGGAACAATAAATGATAAAAAATATACACTGATATGGGCAATATTTATTGAGCTACAGACTCCATATTTTTTATAATTAGACCTTCATTGTGGGCATTAGTTTTAATACTACTACTACCACTACTACTACTACTACTACTACTACTACTACTAATAATAATAATAATAATAATAATAATAATGAGGAAAGGATGTACAACAGGTTAGGCTGATAAAGGAAAGAGAGGGAAATGTATTAGTGAGTGAACAGAGAGTGTTGAGTAGATGGAAGGAGTGCTTTGAAGAGCTAATGAATAAGGAAAATGAGAGAGAGAGGAGGACAACAGGGGGAGAGATAGTGGATCAGGAAGTGCAGAGAATTAGTAAGGTTGAAGTGAGGGCAGCTTGAAAAAGGATGAAGAATGGAAAGCAGTTGGTCCAGATGACATACCTGTGGAGGTATGGAGATGTTTATGCAGAGGACTTTTTGACTAGGTTGTTTAACAAAATCCTGGAGAGTGAGAGGATGCCTGATGAATGGAGAAACAGTGTACTGGTTCCCATTTTTAAGAACAAGAGTGATGTGCAGAACTGCAGTAACAGAGTTATAAAGTTGATGAGCCACACCATGAAGGTATGGGAAAGAGTTGTTGAAGCAAGGCTAAGGCGAGAGGTTCAGATCAGTGAGCAGCAGTTTGGTTTCATGCCCAGAAAGAGTACCACAGATGCATTTTTTGCATTGATAGTGTTGGTAGAGAAGTACAGAGAAGGTCAGAAGGAGCTACATTGTGTCTTTGTGGATCTAGAGAAGGCATATGCTAGGGTGCCAAGAGAGGAACTGTGGTACTGTATGAGGAAGTCAGGTGTGTCTGAAAGGTGCAGGACATGTATGAGGATAGTGAGACAGCGGTGAGGTGTGCAGTTGGAGTGACAAATGGTTTCAAGCTGAAGGTAGGGTTACATCAGGGATCAGCTTTGAGCCCCTTCTTGTTTGCAATAGTGATGGACAGGTTGACAGATGAGGTCAGACAGGAGGCTCCATGGACCATGATGTTTGCAGATGATATTGTAATCTGTGGTGAGAGTAGAGAGCAGGTGGAAGAGAACCTGGAGAGATGGAGGTTTGAACCGGAGAGGAGAGGAATGAAGGTCAGCAGAGACAAGACGGAATACATGTGTGTGAATGAGACGGAGGCAGGTGGAAAGGTGAAGATGCAAGGAGTAGAGGTGGTAAAGGTGGATGACTTCAAATATCTTGGGTCAACCATCCAGAGCAATGGACAGTGCAGAAAAGAGGTGAAGAAGAGGGTGCAGGCAGGATGTAGTGGGTGGACACGGGTGTCAGGGCTGATGTGTGACAGAAGGATAGCAGCAAGAGTGAAAGGGAAGGTTTACAAGCCAGTAGTGAGACCTGCTATGATGTATGGTTTGGAGACTGTGACTCTGTCTAAAAGACAGGAGGCTGAGCTGGAGGTGGCGGAGATGAAGATGTTGAGATCTTCTTTGGGAGTGACAAGGATGGACAGGATTAGAAATGAGCAGATCAGATGGGCAGTGAAGGTGGAGCAGTTTGGAGATAAAGCCAGAGAGGCCAGGTTGAGATGGTTTGGACATGTGTTGAGGAGGAATAGTGGATATATCAGACAAAGAATGTTGGAGATGGAGCTGCTGGGCAGAAGCAGAAGAGGAAGACCTCAGAGAAGGTTTATGGATGTAGTGAAGGTGGACATGGAGATAGTTGTTGTAACAGTAGAGGAGGCAGGGGATAGGCCAAGATGGAGGCAGATCATCCGCTGTGGCGACCCATGAAGGGAGCAGTCGAAAGACGAAGAAGAATCGTGATGATGATGATGATGATGATGATGATGATGATGATGATAATAATAATAATAATTATTATTATTATTATAATAATAATAAGATGTGTAATAAGTGTAATAAGTGTAATAAGATCTTCATTCTTATTACATTTTAAAATGCTTTACAGCTCTGTGCATCATTGATTATCATAATCATTATGTATATTGTATGGGTGTGTGTGTGTCTGTGTGTGTGTGTATGTGTGTGTGTGTGTGTGTGTGTGTGTGTGTGTGTGTGTGTGTGTGTGTGTGTGTGAACTTCTAAAGGAGGCGGTGCTAGTGGGCAGCAATGACGCTTTAAAAAGGTGAGGCAGAGGCAGAGTGTGTCCACTCCCAGAGCAGCTGGATCTTAGTCTCTGCTTTTTTGATCATCATAGTGTCCACCATGCAGGGATGGACGCTTCTCAGGATGGCACTGGTGCTCTGGTTGGCCAGGCTTACACTCCAAAGGGGCACAGGTAAGTCCAAGAGGAATGTGTAACACTACACGCAGAGGCTCCACTGGCCTGATTAGTTGAAGTGATGCTGAACGTGGAACTTCAGATCTGATTTTATTCCATAACTCTGCACTGATTGCTGGCTTAGTGTGCTGTTTTGATTGTGTATATGCCACTGTTATCCAAGTATTGCTGAGTATCAGCTGATACCTATCTTTGTGTTTGTATTAATAATACAACTTCATAGTTTAGATAAGATGCTCCAGGGTAGATAAGATGCTCTGCTCTAACTAATGTTAATTAATACTGAAGTGAAATCACCTTATTTTAGTAACAGTTCATATAATGAGACATTTTATATTGGACACATGATGAACATGTACTTTTAAATGTTTTGTGTCATTATTATGAACGGCTTTAAATTATGTCTTACCAGATTTATTTTTATCACTGGTAATTGCCTGCTCCATCTGGCCATACACTGACGTCCTGTACACAGACTAATGCAGATCAAGGCTAACTGTGGTTCATCACTGAAAATCCACCATTCCGGCTCTCAGATACTGACTGACCAAAAGAAACCACTAATGGGCAAATGGGCTAATAGTCAACATATAAGATTAGCCCAGACTGGACAGAAAGGTTGGTCCATCTGATATGCCTGCTGTCTGACAAATCAGGACATTGCCTTGACGTCCACATTTTCATGGCAGCATGTGAAACAAGAGCTTCTTCTATTTCTCTCTTTGCTGAGGGCTCCTCAATGCCAAATCAAAGGCAGGCAGGCTTTGGTGACAGTGCCCATCTAAATTTCACGTTCAGCTGTAAGAATGGGATTTTATTACTTGTACACAGTCACTCCATTGATGGGTTTTCCCCTGCTGTCTCAATGAATCTGCTCTTCTGTTTTTTTATCCAAGAATGTCGAACATTTTGGCAAGGGTGCAGTACTGCTCAGAAGTTTTAGCTCTTTATTGTGACCAATTAAATGGTGTATGAAGCCTTCATTAAATAAACCAGTCTGGGGCACTCAGTGTCCAGTCTTCAGTAGTCTAAACAGCTCACTCTGTGTTGAATGGTACACTGTTTTTGCCTTGTACCTTAACTTGGCATTATGGCAAAGTTATACTATAGTAAAAATTATAATATAAATAGAGTTATAAAGATTCAAGATGAATTAATACTTAAATATTCTTATGTTTTAATAAATGCACATCTAGAATCAAGGTTTAATAAAACTATTACCTGGAACTACAGTCTAATAAATGTATAACCAGGGAAAATCAATAAATCATGTCCAGGACACATTCCAGACAATTCCAGAAAAACTGAGCACAAATAAATTTAAGGTTATAATGTTTTTTTTAATAATTAATTTGCATTTTATTGTATGAAATGTTTTTCACCTACCAACCAGCAGGCCTCCTACTCTGCACTCATTACCTGCTTTAATTGCACCTGTTTAAACTAATTACCTGTATAAAATACACCTGTCCACACACTCAATCAATCATACTCCAACCTCTCCACCATGGCCAAGACCAAAGAGTTGTCTAAGGACACCAGGGACAAAATTGTAGACCTGTACAAGGTTGGGATGGACTACAGGACAATAGGCATGCAAGTTGCAACAAATGGTGGTGCAAGTATTAAAAATTTGAAGAAACAAAAGATGACTGTCAGTCTTCCTCAGTCTGGGGCTCCAAACAAGATCTCGCCTCATAGGGTAAGGATGATTCTGAAAGGAAAAGAATCAGCCCAGAACTATATGGGAGGGCCTTATCAATGACCTGAAGAGGATGACTGGATGGTATTGGAGGGAAGATGGATGGGGCCATGTATCGTGAGATTTTGGCCAACAGAGCTGTCCATTTTTGTAGGTGGGAAAACTTGCAAAATCAGCAGTGTATCAAATACTTATTTTCCCCCACTGTATCTTGAATGAAGTTCTAGTAAAAATAATATCCATAATGAAGTTTTAGTAAAATTAGTATCTGGAACAAAATTCAAGTAAAATTATTATCCAAAATGAAGTTTTAGTAAAATGAATAACCAGAATTCAAAGGGGTTATTAAATCTCAAGGTGAAAATTTGACAAATTAGATTACAAATCAATTATATAGTAGCATATTATTTAGAAAAAACATTTTTCTTCAATTTTCCTAAAAGTTTTATACCTTTCTTTTCAGGGTACCAGCCTGCCAATGGTGGTGTGGGCCAAATGTTGATACCATCCAAAGGTAACATCAGTCATATTATGGGGAGCATAAAAAACATTTTTATATTAAATTATATATGTACATATATATATATATATATAAGAGACAGAAACCTACATATATATGGTTGTAAACCATCATTGTAAGACCGGTACATTTTTTGTATCTTTCTAGGTTATGGCCTTGGTCCTCAGGCAGCTAATGGTTACCCACCCAATTTCAAAGGACAAGGTGAGAAAGACTGCAACTCCAATAACCCAATTTTATTAGCATGTTGTTCAAAATTTAGAATGTTGGGCCTGTCATGTTTAGTAAAACAGATATTGCCAAAGATGTTGGGAAAATGAAAACAATACTATAATTCCACTTACTGTAGTAAAGTATTAAAATGTCTTTTTTATAGAATATAAAAGTGGACAATTTGGTGATGAGGGTTAACATACAAAAAAAATTGGAAAAATATTTATTTTTGTGAATTAAATTGTATTTCATATAGTTGGCCTCCAAAAACAATACAAGGGAAATACAATGTCACTATTATTTGTTCATTTTAGATAAAATAATTTTGCTGGCTCTTTTTTTTTAAAGGTTATGGTGCTCAAGCTCCCAAACCCAATGTAAATGGGGCTGTGCCAAATGGTATGTAACACTGCTACCATTTTAAAATCAGTAATTATGAGTTTAAATAGACTAAATCTAATTGTTTAAAATATTTATTCAGGTTATGGTGCTGCACAAACCAAAGGACCTGGTGGTAAGCCCAATGGTAACATCTATATTGTTGCATTACCTACATTTACTTTAATTATTTACCAATTTTTGAAAGTCCATTTACATAAGCTAATATTAGAAACATAATGATAAAAACACCACCAGGCTTTATTTTCAACAATTTGATTGGGCTATTATGAAGTGGCTGTTAGCATAAATAAATATAAAATCTAAAAAAAAAGAATACATTTTATTAAATAAATTTAAATTTAGTAATAAATAACATTCCTGTGTTTTTATGAAATGCTTTTCAAAGGATATGGTGTTGCATCTGCTGCCCTCGGAAATGGTGCCAAGCCCAATGGTAAATATCTTGACTGCTATCATCATACAACAGCTAGATCCATTACTAACAGATGTATGAAATTAAGCACACATCCAGATAATCAGTAGAATGGGTCATGCTGGAGAGCTCAGTGACTTAATGGTGTGGTCATATGATGTTTTTTCTGCCCCAGTCAACTGTAAGTTCTCTTATTTTGCAATGGAATCATCAAGGAGCAACAATAGCAATAAGCAAACAATGCGAACTTGTAAAGTGGGGAAACTCTCTGGAGATATGAATCACTATTCTTAAGTATTATAGGTGAATCTGAGTTTGTTAGATGCCAGAGGAGCTATCTTTAGGATAGCATTATGGCACCAGGTTGGTGGAGGTCTGGGAATCTTTTAGGGTTCCCAGTTAAGGTTAAAGCTTATAAACTTTGAGGCAACAGTTTGAGGGAAGACCTTTTCTGCTTCCAGCATGACTGTGTTCCTGTTCACAAAGCAAAGTACATAAAGACATGTGTGAGGAGTTTACATTTATTGTAGCATTACTATTACCCCTATATTTATATATAATAACAGAATTAATATATTAATAGCATTTTTCATTTAAAGTAACTGTGTTCAATTTTCAGGTGCACATGCCACTCCAGCAGCTGTCAAAGGAAATGGAGGTAATTTTCATGATAATAAATAATGAATTTATCAAAGAGTATTCCACCTGTAACTTCACCAACCTGATGTTCATAATTCAACTTATGCTAACAGGTTATGGTGCTGGGCTTGGTGCATCCAATGAACAGCCTTCCAAACCAAATGGTAAATAAGGCTTTTCATCAGCCAATCATTATACATGCTTTTGTGGAAAAAGAAAGTACTCAGCAAACATACAGGGATGTAGGAAATGTAGGAAACATTGGGAGCAGAGTTGGGGAGGGGCATGCTCTAATTTCTAAATGTATCCCTAAATATACTCACCAATTTACTCTATAACAGTCATTGTAACACTGGAGAACTTTTTTTTTGCTATCAGATTGCTATTAAACCTGTGGTAATGTTGTAAAAGGGTATCACTGCCTGAAAGCAGTGGAAAAAAGTGAAAGTGTATTGCTGTGATTTGGATCTTTAGACATTTACTTCAAGTTACACATCAATTGAAGAAAAACAAAAAGATTGAACTTTCAAGGTTTTACACCAACTAACAAGTACAGGAGTTGGACAATGAAACTGAAACACCTGTCATTACAGTGTGGGAGGTTTCATGGCTAAATTGGACCAGACTGGTGGCCAATCTTCATTAATTGCTCATTGCACCAGTAAGAGCAGAGTGTGAAGGTTCAATTAGCAGGTAAGAGCACAGTTTTGCTCAAAATATTGCAATGCACACAACATTATGGGGGACATACCAGAGTTCAGAAGAGGACAAATTGTTGCTGCACGTCTTGCTGGCGCATCTGTGACCAAGACAGCAAGTCTTTGTGATGTATCAAGAGCCAGGGGTATCCAGGGTAATGTCAGCACCACCAAGAAGGACGAACCACATCCAACAGGATTAACTGTGGACACAAGAGGAAGCTGTCTGAAAGGGATGTTCGGGTGCTAACACGGATTGTATCCAAAAATGTAATTCCCAAAACACATTGACGCTATTCTGGCTGCAAAAGGAGACCCTAGTACACCATACTAATAAATTATTGTGGTCTACAACCAGGTGCTTCAGTTTAATTGTCCAACCCCTGTATGTTTTTGATGAATGACTGAAACAAGACAACAAAATGTATCTCTACCCCAAAAAGATGCCCACCAAATTGGACAGTACATTTAGCTTAGTCTAGTTCAGTTTTCTTGATAAATTGAATCGCTTGTGTTTTACTTCAAGACTGGCATATATTTAAAGCATTTTACTTTCTATAATTTTCTTTGCAATACAACATATAAGCTAGAAGTACAAATTATGAGTTATGAGGTCATCATAGTTGAGCCTCATTGAAGAATATGCATTGTATAGCCATAACTACAAGTAAATAGGTAGGTAGCTAAAAATGTCAGCATCTCCTCTGACAAACATAATATTTATTGGTGGCTGTAATTGAATGAAAGGAAACGTGTCCATGTTTATCACAGTAAGATTGATTATATTCTAGTTCATATCTAGTTATTTTGTATTACAGTGAATGTTCTGTAATATGTGTTACTTCATGTCTAGAATTACTGGCCAAGTCAATCAGCTGACTGACTTGCGTCTTCCCAAACAGGCCATGTGGAAAAAAAACAAGTTGCTAAATATTTGTTAGTGTGACTTTATGAATGAATGCGACTGATTTTACTGAACTTTAACAGCATGACTACTGATATTGAAAGGTGGGGCTTTACATGTGTACTGATACTAGACAGCACTGTACATATGCTTGACCTGAGCTCGATCATCCTTATACTTATATTCATTTTACAGGAGGTTATGGGTCCAAGCCAAGTAAGCCAGGATATGGAGGAAGGCCTTCTTATGGTATGTGTGTAATTTAAAGTGGATGTGGGCACTCACCTCTCCTTCTCAACATCTATGTTTCAATATTTGCATTGTCTTGTTTTGTGAAAATTAAATATGCATATTGTGATATTTGATGTGCTTTCAAAATTTTATAGCAATAACAATTAAAGACTTTGCTTGCTACATTCATCCAAACAGTTCATTTACATTTACATTTACTTTTATGGCATTTAGCAGATGCCCTTCTCCAGAGAAACTTACAAAAGTGCTTTGCTGTTCATTCAGATATCCTCAGTTAGTAGAAGGATAGAATTCAGAGAACCCAGAGATTCCTTAAGCTCTAGACAGTCATAGTCATAAACTGTCACCTCACTATCCCCGCGTTGAAAACCTCCATCGATGCTTTCATCCATTCCCCTTTCCCTTTTCCTCACAGTGCATTTATGAGGAATGTCAAGTTTCCCACATATCAGATGTGTATCGTATTTCAGTACTACATATGAAAGTGGCCCAAATCAGAACTGAAAATTTCAGATTTCGTGTTTTTGGCTACTTTTAACCCTTGAGTGAATTTAACCTATGATTGCTTATCTACACAAGTTGTTCCATAGAACACAGAATGAATGACATTTTCCAGAATCTTCACTTCATTTATTCATCTTTGCTGTCTTTGCTGACTATTAGGATCTCAGGATAAATCTCAGATTAATAGGGTTAGACTAATCAAAGGCTTGAGTTTTAACATTTCTACCTAGCTAAATTAACATTATAGCCTAAAGTTCTCCATTGTTCTTGCCATACAATATAGCACTGACTTCACAGCAGAGATAGTGCCACATAAGCATAGATCGGTCAAGCATGGAAATGTTTTGTCACAAAATATAAAACAAATGACACAATATAACCTAAAATCAAAAGTTATAGCTCTACTGATTTTCTCTTATTCGATCGTGAATTTTTTTCAACCATGTTTTAGGTGGAATTGGAATCGGCATGGTGCCCAAGCAGGCAGCTATACCCAGAGGAGGTTAGTGAATGAGTTCTTTTACACATTAAACTGAGTAGCTGAACTGACCTTTATGCATTCTGAACCTGTACATCAGGAACCAGCCTAATAACAGACCATTTCCTTCTGCAGGCTATGGAAATGGAAATGTATATGGCTACAAAGGTAATACATTTGGAGGTAAGTTTATTATATATAGATATATATGTATGTTTTGTATTTGTAGAAGCTTTAAATAGCCATATCATTTGTATTTAAGGGAACAGAAAGGGTCCAGGTGCCTATCCACAAGCTGGAGCAAGTTTAGGTAAGTCTCATTGCATTTTTCCTTTCACAGAGAGGATATCACTTTTGGATAAATATGTTTTATTTTGCTGACTTGCTACAAAATCTTTGGATATTGTTTCAATTCATAGGCGGAGGATATTCAAATGGAGCAAAAGCTGCCAAACCTGGTAAGTTACTTGTTTTACCATAATTTCTTGGGTACTACAAGGCTAGAGTGTCTAACATGTAATGCCAGTCTACTAGTGCATCCCATGTAATTTATGTGAACAATTTTAATTTGTATAAATATATATTAGGATATCTTTTTTTCATCATTTAATAGATTTTTTTTTCTATTCATTACATTTAAAGTTAATATTGACACTGTCTGACTAGTCATTTATTTAAACTTGGAACTAATAAAGTCTGAAATTCTGCTTTTCTGATTTTCTTGAGCTGTAAGCCAAACTGACCAGCAGTGAAACCAACTACTGTATATTTGACTATATGAAGTGAATACACAGTACATTTTGAACACAAATTAATTAGGTCCCCGACACCTAATTAATTAATAAGTAATAAGTAATGCTATTAGCTTATTACTTGGTATATGAATATTTCAGGTTTTGGAGCTGGTTCTGCAATTCAGAGTGGGCAAGGAGCCAAACCCAAAGGTAATCCTGCTTTAAATGTGATTGTACATAAGAAATTAGAAAGGGTTGACAACATGTAAATATTAACATCTGTTTTACAGTCATGGAAATATTATTATTATTATTATTATTATTATTATTATTATTATTATTATTATTATTATTATTATTGATGGTTATCAACCAAAATTCTTCCATTTTAAAATGGAATACAAAGTTAGAAAGAGCTGTCATAGTAGTGTAGCAATTTTAACAAAAAAACCCATAGCTACAGGTCTTTCTAATTTTTATTAATCTTTTATTTTCTGGCAGGTGTTGGAGTTGACAGACCTGCACCTAACTAATCTCCAAAGCTTACGTTAACTTGTCTAAAACTGTGAACTAATCTTTAATACAGTAGATATGCAGAAAATGTGCTTTTATTTAAGCATTAAATGTGATTTTTTTTTTTACTGTAGTTATGCAACTCTTATTTCTTCAGGTTTTAAGTAAAAAATAAAAGTCTGGTTCTCATTTCTAATGAGGGAACACAAAAGAGCAAATCTGAAATCATTAACAGATAAGCTGACAATCCTGTTCAGTTAACAAACATAACGTTGGTTTTACTCTTCTTTCTTCAGGCTATGGTGCAGGAGCTTCTCCTAATAGCCAAGGAATTAAACCTGCAGGTAAATCTGTTTACATTTCTGCTTTATACACTGAAACAACTGGAAATATAAACCCATTACAGCAAACATACCAGTTCATTACAGTTCTATACAGTTAATTACAGTTTACCAATATTTTTCTCAGGGTATGGGGCCAAAGGACCTAAGCCAGGTGATTTTCACTTAAATAAATCCAGCTTTAAGTTCAGTTTCACTAATCTAGCACCTCCAGCTTTGTTTCAGTGAAACTTAATGCAGGTAAATGTACTGATCAGTAGATATTTGTGTTCTCAGGGTATGGCGGCTATCCTAACGGAGGAAATGTTAAGGGGCCAAAAGCAGGTAAGTGCATTCTCGGTTCTGTTCCTGGGTCTCTTGGAAAGAATTCTGAGGCTAATAGAAGGTCACTGTATATGTTTGACATTGTGATAGGGTATGGTGGTGTCCCCCCCAGTTTTGGAGCCAGACCCAATGGTAAATAAATCTTAATTTCACCACAGGTTTAAGCACTGCCACATGGGGCACACAAGGATGGGCACCTAATTTGATGCTTCTCTGCTGTCTCTTATAGGATTTGGAACTTATCTTGGAGCAGGCGCAAAAGCACCTAAACAAGGTAAACTCTTGCAGTCATGGTCAGAATCGGTGCAGTCATTAGTTCAGTGGACCTAATGAACAACTGTGGCTATTATTTACTTCCCAGGTTATGGTAGTGTTGCTGGAGCTGGAGCAAACAATGGACAAGGAGCCAAACCTAATGGTAATCTGCTGTGATCACGTCAGCACTTGGATTTTATGATGCATAAACAAACAGAGTGAAAGTGTCTGAATTTAGGCCAGGATTGTGAATTTCAGTTCTTTAATCCACTGCTCTCCAACTCTTCATATGGAGAGCTTCTACCTTCATCCAACTCCTAATTTGGTGCTTCCCTGCTGTTTCTTCCAGGATATGGAGCTTATCCTGGAGCAGGTGCTAAAGGACCTAAACCAGGTAAATGCTCTATCTTGCAGTCAAGCTCAGTATCTATGTAGGTCAGTGAACTTAATGAATAGGTATGTCCTAAAAAGAACAACTGTGTCTATTACTTCCTTCCCAGGTTATGGTGCTGTTGCTGGAGCTGGAGCAAACAATGGACAAGGAGCCAAACCTAATGGTAAACTACTGTGATCAGAATCAGAATCACAATCACATCAGCATTTGAAAGCACTTGCATTTACACTCCTTACTTCTCAGTGGTCTCTAACTTTCTACCTGGAGATCTTCCATCCTGCAAGTTTCAACTCCAACACAAATCTTTTATGTTCCACCTACGCTTACACAAAAGATTCCCAATCCTAGTCCTGGAGACGTTCCACACTTCAGAGTTCAGCCAACACATGTAGCTCTAATACTCACAGGCTGCAGAAAGTCTTTATTACCTGGATCAGGTGAATTAGATTAGAGATGGTGCCAAATTCTGTAGGGCGGTAGATGTCCACCATCAGGATTGAGTACCTCTGTCCTGGAGGTTCCCTGCAAAGTGGACTTTAAACAATTAAGGGCAATTTCACACCTGAACTTATTAATCCAGTTAAATTAGAATGGGGTTCATTTTTATCTTTGTTGTGATTCATTTTGGGCAGGCGTGGAAACCATGATCCATGTGGTGTCAGTCTGATCAAATGAACTTCAAAGTGTTTATTTTTGTGCTGAGAATGTGATCTGACTATCATGGGTACTCCACAAGTTTGAGATAAACAGCTCCCATAGTTAGACATCCCGTCTCCTTGTTGAATGAGCAGGTGTCCCACTACTGTTGTTCATATTATCTAACTTGCTGTCTCTTACAGGATTTGGAACTTATCCCGGTGCAGGCGCCAAAGCACCTAAACCAGGTAAACTCTCTTTCTTGCAGTCAGGGTCACTCTCTTTGTAGATCAGGGAACCCAGTTAAAGGGTAGTATGTCATCAGAATAACAAATCTGGCTATTATTTCCCAGGTTATGGTAGTGTTGCTGGAGCTGGAGCAAGCAATGGACAAGGAGCCAAACCTAACGGTAAACTACTGTGACCATGTCAGCACTTGGATTTTATGATGCATAAAACCCTTCCACAGCTTAACTCCTAGAACCTGAGATCCACCTTTTGAGGGCAGTTACATACTGTTTTCTAGGCTTCATAACTCAGGATAAGAGTAACTTACAGACACTATTAGATATCCTAACAAACTAGGAGACTTGCCTTGTCTAACAATCAATGTGTGATGAAATATCACTGAGCAATCCAGCTAAAATTCATTCCTTTCCACCTGAAATCAATCCAAGTTTAAAGGAGCCTTCCAGGGAATGTTTACTGTTCTCTCCATGTGTACATGCTCAACCTGCTTGCAGAGCTATAGGGGCGGGGCTAATTATGCCCTGATATTGGGATTATAGTGGAAAAGGAATATGCTGATACATACATAACAAAATAATAAAACACATTTAGGTTTGTTTTCTTATTTTATTTTATTTGGACTACTGTCAAGTATTTTGAACAACTATTGTACATATCATTGTCAAATGCAATACTTGCATTTTCAGCTCAAAAATGGAAATGCCCAAGGAAGGATTTTCAACAGGAATTCTGAGATGTACAGTTTTATTTAGTCCTTATAAACAAAAAAAGAATTGTAGACAATTTTTTTAATCAAAACATGGTCAAATTCATACAGACTTTCGGTTCATTTCTACATCTCAAAAGAAGACAAATTTGAGTAGCTTAATATCTCCTGTTCCATGTAAACAATGTTTTAATGTTCTGGTGAATAAACTCGAACTAGGAAAATATCCCACAAAATTAGTTGAGGTTTCTAAAGGTTTAGTGCCTGACTTTACATGTGTGATTTAGGACAGGATTGTGTATTTCATTGCTTTAATCCAGTGCTCTCCAACTTTCCACTTGGAGATCTACATGTCTTCCCCCAACTCCTAATTTGGCATTTCCCTTACAGGATATGGAGCTTATCCTGGTGCAGGCACTAAAGGACCTAAACCAGGTAAATGCTCTGTCTTGCAGTCAGGCTCAGTATCTGTGCAGCTCTGTGAACCTAACGTATGTCCTCAGAATAACAAATATGACTGTTCTTTCTTTCCCAGGTTATGGTGCTGTTGCTGGAGCTGGAGCCAACAATGGACAAGGAGCCAAACCTAACGGTAAACTGCTGTGATCACATCAGCATTTAGATTTTTGGTGCATAAAACCCTTTTACATCTTAAGAGTCTGAATGTACATGTATGATTTAGGCTAGGATTGTGTATTTTAGTACTTTAATCCATTGCTCTCCAACTCTCCACATGGAGATCTACCTACCCTCCTCCAAGTCTTAACTTGGTGATTCCGTGCTGTTTCTTACAGGATATGGAGCTTATCCTGGAGCAGGGGCTAAAGGACCTAAACCAGGTAAATTTTCTGTCTTGAAGTCAGGGTCAGTATTTCTACATGAACGTTTTTGCACCTGTGAATAAACATGCCTGTCATTTATTTCACAGGTTATGGTGCCACTGCTGGAAATGGAGCACTAGGTGGACAAGGAGCCAAGCCTAATGGTAATTTACTGCGAACAAATCAACATTGCAGCTTAAGTGTATGAAGGATGAGCTAGGTAAATAAGGTGCATTCAAATACACCCCTATCCTGGTTCTGGAGACCTTCTACCACTCAGAGTTCAGGTTTGACACACCTGGCTTTAATATTCGTTATCTGGATCATTTGTATTAGACTACTTTGGAAACTTGGCAGGGTGGTAAATCTCCAGGAACAGGATTTGGAACTACTTTAGAGGTTCCCTGCACAGTGGATTCCACCCTCCTGTGACTCCAGACCATAAGGCATAATCCCGTTAGCAGAGATCTACCACCCTAAAAAGAATCTGGAGTGTAACTCCAGCCCTAATATTTTACACCTTCAGCTTATGAAGCTAACTTGTAGAATCTGAACTCCGGGTGAGTTGTATGTTCTGGTTATAGGGAATTTAGACTTAGACTTAAAAACTCTTTTGTTCCACACGCTATCAGACTGTACAACTCCTCTCTGAGGGGAAGGAGTGGTAACAGGAGGATGGGAGTAGGAACCCACAACCCAACCACCACAACACAACTAGACATAATAACAAATAATAAACAGCTAAAAAGTGCAATAATAATGTGCAATACCCCCTCCTACTATATTTTATATTGTAATATATTCTTATACATTCTTAAAAATTGATATAGTGTTTTGTCTTATATAGTATAATTATTATCTTATCTTTCTACTCTTTTCTGTACTGTACTGATGCTGCTGCTAGAACCTTAATTTTCCCGAGGGAACCCTCCCAAGGGATCAATAAATTTCTATTCTATTCTATTCTATTCTATTCTATTTAAATGCTGTATGCAGTATTGAGAAGCAGTTTATTACTTAACAGGGTTTTGCAAGAAATTCACTATGTATGAGGATTTGGAATTTAATCTAATATTTGATCAACAACAGAAATCTTCTGCCAGTGTTTCTCAACCCTGGTCCTGAAGGCACCCCTGCCCTCTGCATTTTAGCTTTAACACACCCCCTGCCACTCTGAAAGGCTTGTTAATCAGGTGGGAGCATGGAAAGCTCTAAAATATACAGGGAAGGGGTGCCCCCAGGACTAGAATTGAAAACTATTGTCTTATGCTATGTACACACTGCATGACTTTCAGAGTAGTAGTACTCTGAAACACACAACACAACTTGTCTTATAGTCAGGAATTTTAGTGGGTGTGTTTGCAGCCAATTGCACAATTAGCAACAGGGGGTCACAAATCTTTCACCAGGAGGATCCTATGACAAGTCTGTCTGTTTTGTCACCAGAAAACACCAGAAAACTGATACAGTGCCATGCAGGAGACACACTTTTTCCTTCAAAATGAGAATTGAATCAGATATTTTGGGAAAGGGAAAGCACTAATGTGTGCAGGCTTGTTGGTGATGTATAACTACACCCTGAGCTTTCTCCTCAGCCTGTTTCTTGTGCTCTCATTGGCTGTAGTTAGGAAGCTGGAAGCTATCTTCCTATTTCAACACTTTTCACTCTACTGGATTTAGAGATGCTGACAGGTACCAATATAAAATCTATTCGATTTTTGTTGGAGAGTGTATAAGGCATCGGCAATCACTCTCAGATTGTGCTTTTCAACAATCAGCGTGTGAATGTTGATTTGCTTTTATCAGTAATCAAAGATGTATCAGGCGAGTCTTTGATAGATTTGATAGTCGGCAGAATTTGTCATGAATTGCATAATGTTTATTTTCTTTGACTTGACAACTTTTTCAAAGTAAAGTTGCTTTTGTGGTTTTCAGGTTATGGTGTCCCTGCTGGTCTGCCTAAAGCTGGTAAATGATGATTCATATTTATATAATTTGTCATGTAATTCTGAGTTTTATTCCTTATGTGCGTGTAGCATGGTGCACTGAGCATGGCTAATGGCCAATCAAAAAACTGTCATTTGTCATTATCTTTGCTAGTTTGCAGTAAAATGACTTTGATTTATAGGATATAACCCTGTACCAAATGGAAATGGGAAAGGTCCTAAAGGTGCCAGTCTTGGACCTGAGGCACCCTGGGTTCCAGTTGTGCCAACATACACAAAGGGAGTTGTACCACCAGCTGAACCTGAGCCAACCAGAGGTGTACCTGTAGCACCAGAACCTACTATCGGAGTTCTCTCACTGATCACAAGTGGGAAGGGTCAGAAACCTTTGTTGCCACCTCAAGTTCCTTTGATTCCACAAGGCAAAGGACCAAAACCAGTAGTCCCACAGCTTCCACAGAGTAAAGATCCCAAACCTGCAATTCCTGTATCTGCTGTCCCACAAGCACAGGTTACAGTAGGACCTGAGTATTTTGCCAGTGATCTTCAGGGAAATGCTCTTACACCTGCACAGGCAGCTCCTGCACTCCCATATATTCCACAAGGGAAAGCACCAAAACCTGTTTCACAGGTTCCTGTTTTACCGCATCAAGCTGTTTCACCAGCTGAAGCTCAGAGACCAGTCTATCCTGCACAAGTTCCTCAGGTTCCACAAACCAAAGGTGTACAGCCAGTAGCAGCGGAGTCTCTTGGGTCACTGGAGACAGTGGGTCTACCACCTGCACCTGAGCCAACACGCATCACGTCTCAGTTGAAGGGTCCTAAAGCAACAAAGTCTGGTAAAGGCATGCTGTTTACAGAAGTTCTCCATAACCAGCATGCTAAATGTTAAGCCAGTGGCACCATTGGTTCCTAACTCTGGTCTTGGAGTATTTCCTGTCCCATATGCTTTACTGTTTCTGTTCTCAGCAGACTTGCTCCACCCGTCCAGCCAGTTAAAAAAAGTTTCTCAATTGAGACTTAGAGCCAGGGGTAATAAACCATGAAAATGTACAGGACAAGACATTCTCCAGGACCATGGTTGGGAGCTTGTGTCTATGAATTCAATATGACTAACTGATTAAAGCCCTAATTGGGACAGGATTAGTTGTATATATGGAGTTGGGTTAATGTAATTATTGTCCTAGAGTTTCTCAGGGATTTAGTTTAGATGCAAGAAGCCCATAGGTAGCCTATAGTCATCTATATAATGAGCCATAAAACCATTATATATATATAAAACCATTATAATTTTTTTTCCCCCAAGTACATTAATGTTTGAGGAAGCATATGTGGCAGAGATACATACTGCAGATGTGGCAGGACACTTTTAAGGGATGCATGGTAGAGTGTGTACATGCTGGTTCATACCTAGTGCAGACATGGACACAGCATAGCATGCACCATATCCACTCCCATTTATGTATCTGTGATACATTTCACAATGGCCCGTAGTAAATTTACATTACTCCACCTCTTCATGTACAACTAATCCTGTCCCAATGGAACTTTAGTCAGGTTCTTTACATCCTTACCTACATTTTCTAATCCAGGTGCAAAGCAAGACTGTTAGACCTAAGCCTTCAGTTCAAGCAGCTAATGTCAATCCTTCCTTCAATGGGGTGGAAAACACTATTGCTCATTTCTGATAGTCCTCCTATAGCATTCTTCTAGTATGTTAGTACTAAAATAAACTATTGGATGCCTAATGCCAGGCATGAGCTAGAGGCCCCCAGCAGTTGTGGAGCAGTGGAACTGTGTTCTCTGGAATGATGGAGCATCCATAATTTTTTTTATCTTGGGGAGTTTGGGATGAGGTGGGTTGCTGATCATTCAACATCCTGACATCAGTATAAACACTTTTATCACTGAATGCAATCAAATCCACACAGCACTGCTCCAAAATCTTGTAGAAAGTTTTCCATAGAGAGTAGAGACAGTTCCAACAAAAGCAAACTCTCCTAAACTCTAAACTCTATTTAATTTCATTTAATCAGAAGGTGCTCCAATACATTTGGTCAATTTAGTGTATTTGAAATCTAGAATTAAAGCTTTTGAATAAAATTAAACTAGAGATGTTTACCAGTTCTCAGAAATCATTAAGCCCCAGTGTACTGAAACCAGGCAACCTGTTACTGAGCTCTGAGATTATTTGCAGTGTACTTTGTCTTCTTGTTTTTTTGACTGTTTTTTGTTGATCTTTTATTATGACATCTTCTGTCATCCTTAGAACTGACAGGGTACGGACAACCTAACGGGCAGGGGGCTAAACCGGTGAAGCCTGGTAAATCTAAACCTAGTCTATAAATTTTAATTTAATTTACCATTGACTAAAACTTTTAAACCAAAATAGTGAAAAAAACAAAGCAATACACATTTTTAATAATGCTTTTGAAATGGATTTTATGTAGACTGCGGTCCTGGGGGAGTGTCTGGACAGTGGATTAAGCTGCCCAGTCCTGGTAATCCAAGTTCATTACTGGTTATTTTGTAATATTTATAAACACCAAGTAAACTGCTTTTGTCTAACATAATAACAAACAAACTTATCTAGAACCAGTGGTTGTATTAATTATAAAATCCAAAACCTGTGGTGTTAAATGTGATTAATAAAGTGATGTGTTGTATGTGTTTACATTAACCTGGGTTTGTCAATTTAAATGATGTCTAAGGGAGAGTGGGACACATTGATTTTACACCAGCAAATATCAGCACCATCAAACTCAAACACAAAGGCTTAGCTATAACAGTGTGTGAAACTACCTCCACCATGTTTGGAGGCTATACAGTGTGAGCTAGCCAGGCTAACTCACACTGTGAGTTGTTTACCTGCTATAAAATGATGCTGCAACCAAAAAGCAGATTCAATTAAAAAGTACAGACTCAGTAATCAAACACACAATTAAATATCTGTTTGATTACTGTCTCTTTTTGCAGAATACTAAGATGTAGAATGACCAGAAGCTACTTCAATCTGCAAAAAAATGCTGTTTTGTTGAATAAAATATGAACATAAGTGTGGATTTAACATTTTAATCCCATGTGACCCGCTTTCTCCATCCTGACCTCAGTGGTTAGAGCATGTTAAGGTTTGTCTCTGTTTATGTACGTGTATGTTGTGAATGTTGATTGAAGTTCCATGTGTCTGTTTCCACATTTGTTCATTCCTGTGGGTGGATCCTGTTTGTCTCTGTGTTTGTGTGTTAAATTGAGAAATTCTAAATCTGATTGTTGTTAATGATTGGAAAAGGAATAAGTGTTTCCCAGCCTAGTACTTTGGGACACCCTGATTGGCTACACTTTGTGAAGTCCCACCTATGGCAGGGTGTGGTTGTTTAGACTGGGAAATGCTGGACTTTTCTAAATAATCACTTGTATTTGATTGTTTGTTTTTTACACTAATTCCACCATTTGTATGTTTAGAGCTACTTATAAAATATATTACATATATATATTATTATATTTAAAAATATGTCTTGTTGACCACTGTGATGGTAATACTAACACTATTAATAACAGCTGCCTTCATCTGATTTGTACTTTATTATTGTGGGGAAATGGCCTGTTTTCCCATCCTTTGTTCCAAATAATAATATGTGTATAATATGCAGCATGCATGTTACAATTAATTGATTTTAAAAACTCTTCAGTACAAGATGTCAATTAAAAATGAATTTTTTTTAGAAATGTTAACAGTTCATAATGATGCATTTGATCCACAGGTTTTGGAGGCAGGTATCCAAACAATGGAGGAGCCAAGACTTCCAAATCAGGTAAAAGTCACCAATATAACATGCATCTACCTGCATCAGAGAACAGGCCTCTCTTCTCAAACACACACACTTATTCTGCTAATGAAGTCATTATCAGTAAGGAAATCGCTAAACTGTACTGAACAATGGCTCTCAGAGTCATATGGTCTAGCCTGTCAGTGGTCTTATACTTGAAAAGCAACTAAAACATTGCTGTCAATGGCATCTGAGATTTCTTTTGTTAAAAGAACCTACTCACATTATGCTGAATACAAATACACCATGCATGTGTGTTAATGTTTACTAGTGACTATTTCCAAAGCTCTGCTGAATGAATAACTTTACAGGTAATGTCTACTTACATTACCTTTAGGGTTAATATAAGTGTACTTTACCTTAATATTAACATGTTCTACTCTTTCTAGAGGGCAGTTAGATAAAATAGCAAAATGATAGAAATGGACCAAAAAATGACTAAATAAATGGTGTACACACTCCATAAAAAGCTGTATAAAATCCAAAACCTGTGGTCTTAAATGTGATTAATATGGATATGTGTTGGTCATTTGAAATGATGTCTGGATAAAATCTGTAATTTAAACATGTATAGGGGGATGTGTACTTTTCTCCTTTTCTACTGTTAAAGTCTTAGTTCTTTTCTTCGCATTGTGAGTTGTTATAAAATGGTGCTCAATTATGTGTTGCTGTATCATTGCGTGCGGGCCTGAGATGAATTCTGTTTATGTTGAGTTTCCCTTTGAACAGAGTTTGGTCTCGTTGCCAATGCATGGTTTAGAGGTAGCTTAAAATATAACTATGGGGCAGGTAGGCTAAACTGCAGTGTGCTACCTTAGCTTTGGTCTTTCTAATGTTTTGCAGTTGTGTTTTCAGTATAATGGGAAGAACAGGAAGTGTCCAGGCACCTCATAACCTGGTGTCGTCCCGTACTCTGTTCATATAGACAGGTTTCCCATTTGCAAACATGATGCCTTTGCATCCCTGGGGCAAAAGCATTATCATAGTATTATATAAGCAGTCTCGCAAAACATATCAGCAAGTTTTGTTAAACGAGTTTAGTTTACTACAAAGGTGCTAACATTTAGAAGTCTGTCTGTTTTTGTCTGATGTCATTTGATTGCCCAGGAGTGTTATCCTGCTATTAACATGGATTTAGCATTATTTATATTTTGTATTAATGTTGTTCTTTAGGCATTTTAGTGGCATTCGGGATAAAAACCCTCACGGAATACAACATTTTGAGTATTTACCACAGGACATAAAAAACATTCCATCTGCTGTTTATTGGTAGCCAAGTTGACATACTGCACATCTAAACATCTGTAATGTGTCTATCTTTTAGGTTACAATAATGGCCAGGGGATTCTCCCAGTCACAGGCTATGGGAATGGTAAGGCATTTAGGAACTGCTTTTAATCTGTAAACAACACATTGATGGTGTCAGATATTCAGTTGCTTCTTTATTCTCTTTCTTATTTGAACATTTAGGTCCAGCCAGCCTTGGTGACGCCATTAAAGGAAACTCACAAAGCAAATCAGGTAGGATGACACCCACAGTGTGGATTAGTTTTAGGACACACGTAACGTAAATTAATCAGTCAGATCAAATATCTAATAAGAATTTTGCTTCACCATATGTCTAAATACATGTTAAAAACAATCATCTAATAATCTAAATCACCCAAAAACAGCCTGGAAATGTGAAATATTTAATAGTAGTTAGATTTAAGAGAATTTCTTGTGTTACTTTATCATGTTTGCAATTAATAATCTTAACATGCAGCAATTTATTCTAATGAATACATTTAACTACTTTAAATTGCACCCATTGCTGACACAGATGTGCAAATCAACGTGGGTATCAACCTTCCAGACTGGTTCCCTAACCACCAGGCTACGGCTGCCCCATGGGACAGTGATAATCCAACATCCTAACCTCACAAACACTCTTGTCACTGAATGCAATCAGATCCTCACAGCGATGCTCCAAAATCTAACAGAAAACCTTTCCTGGACAGTAGAGACAGTTACAGTTACTCTTTAAAACTCTTGATTTCAGAAGAAACTATGAGCAGGTGTCCCGATACTTTTGTCTATATTGTATATCACAGCTGGTGTCAACATTGGGTTGGTAAAATACAGTATTTTTGTTTGAACAATATATTTTCCCCCCAAAAATTGCAATAAGCAGTATTATTTATTAAGAATATTCAGGCATTGGAATTGAAATTTACCAGATTATTCTCATTACTGTGATTGAGAAAAAAATAACAGGCAATATCATGGTCAGCAAAAATGATTGAGGCCGTCCATGTATAATAAGTTGATTGTAATTCTCTTGACAGGCCTAGTGTAGGTGCATGTGTTTGTACATTTGTTGAACTTACATCTGTATCCCTGTAGGAGGAACTGGACAATTACCATACAATGGAGCACCGATCGTTCCTGCTGGACTGGACGGTAATAATACTGCAATGTGATAAGTTTATCAGTATGATCTTTAGTACAGAAAGGATTTTCCAACCCTTATGCTTCTACAGGAACAGGTCAAATTCAGCCACACACTGCAGAACTTGGACCAGAGGCAAAATCTGCTGGTTTTTATGGTACGTTCTCGCAACATGTTGGTACATTTGATGAAGAATAAAAGTTAATTCTAATTCATTCCTTCAACCATTCATTCATTTGTTCGTTGGTTTATATGTTTTATCTCATCTTGTTTCATTTTAGAAGCTATCATGTGGCTAATTTAGAATGTGTGTGTGTTCCACTTAGGGCCGTATGGTGCTCAGCCTGCAGGATTGAGCTCTGAGGGAAAGTCTCAAATGAATTCTGGTAAGCAACTTTAAATAACTCATTGAAAGGTGTGTTAGTTTAGTTTAACTGTGTGGAACTTTTTTTTATCAAAGTTTATTCAAAACCTGCCTGATTACAATTAAACTTATTTTTCAAAGCTAAAAGTGTAAATTTCATAAGAATGTAATGATTCACAATATACAGAATATTTTTATTATGAATTATTAGGTCAATACTGGCTATTGAACCTATTTGTTATTGTTGGTAAATGAGTAAATGTGTATGTATTAATGTTCTTTATCATAGCTGCATGATTGATAGCTTCACTCACTCTCACTCACTCACTCACTCACTCACTCACTCACTCACTCACTCACACACACACACACACACACACACACACACACACACACACACACACACACACACACACACACACACACACACCGCTGTGTTATAACTGTGTTAGTGTCTTCTTTGCTACTGGAATGATACTCTGACCCTTATTTTGGAACAGGTCTGATTCAGCCACAGACTGCAGAACTTGGACCTGAGGCAAAATCTGCTGGTGCTTATGGTACATTCTCACAACAGTCCATTCCATCCAGTCTTTGTTTAGTTCTGGAAGAGGTCCTACCAAAGCGTGGCTAATCAACACTAGGTTAATTTAGAATCTCTGTTCTTCTAATAGGTGGGCCTTATGGTGCTCAGCCACTGGGGGTGGGCTCTGAGGTAACCTCTCAAATAAAATACGGTAAGCAACTGCCTTTAGGAATTTGGTTTCTTTTACATTTACTAATGTACTAATAGTTTGTCTTTTGACAAAAAAAATTTAATATTTGAAAATATTTTTGTCAGTGCTGTTAGCTAACATTTTCTTCACCTTGTGAATGCTTGGCAGTTTACTCAACTCATACATGCAGGTTACTATAGCTACATAATAATGTTACCTACTAATATCATAATTAACTAGTTCGCTAAGGTAACTCTGAATGAAATAAAGTAAATTACCTTATCTTAATGTTAAGGCATTAAGTTCAATGCTTTACTGAAGGTCAGACTGCTATGTAGAGAGCACAGGATGTTACTGAATAGCTCCTAAGGTCACATCCTGCATATATAAAAATAAGTTGTGGCCACATTTTAGTAAGGTGTGGAAGCAAGAGAGTTGAGTCATAGCCAAGATATAGAAAGGCATGGAAATGACTTAGTAAGGTGTGGGAATGAGAGAGTTCAGTAGTGGCTATGATTTATTAAGGCATGGGAATGGGATGAATGAGTTGTTTTTTGTTACAAGAAAAGGGGAAATTATATTCAGAGGCTGCTTCATTGTTTGACGATTCATGTGTTTTTAGGGGTGAGGACCCTTCTGTGGTCAATTCCTTACCAAAAAATAAACCAGTGGGAACAAAGTTGCCTTGGTTGTTTATTGAGGTTCCCTTACTAAGTTGTTTTCAGTAAGACTTATTTGTATTTATGTATGATGTCACTTTAGAGGTTCTGTAGTTATGAGCTTCAAAATTATGTATTTAATTTTGTTGTGAATCATTATTCCCAGTGTGGGGCAGTGCTACCTAACATAATAGCATTAGTGTTTAGACTTTTTACATTTAAATTCAGTTCATTTTAATGTTATTTTTATTCTTTCTTATTTATTAACAAGGATTTTCATGGTAACACTGTTCAGTGTGAAGTATATTTGCACAAGATCACTCTCCCATCTCTTTTGGAACAGGTATTGGTGGTCTGCCTTTTGCTGGGACTCCCATGGGATATGGTCCTGACCCCTATGGAAAATATGGTGCAAGTCTTATTTTGATTGCTTTTAATTCTGTCTATACTGATATGCATTCATAAGCATTCATCCACCTGTATCTTCTGTTCCCTTAGGAAATCCATATGCAGCTCAGCCCTATGCAGGAAAATATGGTGCACCATACAACCCTAAACCTCTCGGACTTGGCTCTGATCCCAGATCTGCCGGCAAATATGGTTAGTTGGTCAGATGCCAGTATACATTGGCATGCAAAAGTTTGGACATCTCAGTTATAAGTTCTTTTACTGTGTAAAAAAAATAGTAGATGATGCACTGATCTCCAAAAGACATGCACATAACACAAAATAACATTATTTTCAACATTTTAATCAGGATTAATGTATTATATTTATTTATTTAATGTATTAAATCCCAGTATTACCCATTTCTGAATGCATATTAGGAATAAAGAAATGCATATTACTGTTATTGCTAGCAACATGGTAGCATTATTAACATTCTGTCGAATATTCTAAAGCAGAGGCCACTAAAGGGTGGACTGCAGTCCAGGTCTGGACCCAAGCTCTAGAACCAATAAACTACTATGAACTGTTTAATTTTGACACTGGTGTACCATTAACTCACAGACCAATCACGTGTTCTACATATCATGTGACATTCATCCATTCTAATATCTTCATTATGATTTCCATTTACATTTATGGTATTTGGCAGACGCTTTAATCCAGAGCAACTTACAAAACATAAATGCTGATAGAACTATTACACCACTTCAGTGTACAGGATATGACACTAAACCATTATGCAATTAGATATTATGATGTTCTGGACTTCGGCTTAAGGAAATTTGTCCTGATCTAAAGACTGCACTTTTTACAGGACATGAAGGGATGGTTAACCTTTGGAGACCTTAAATACTCAATAAATGATCTAGTAGTGACTGGTCCAGTATTGCCTATAGTGCTGTGAAAAGCATGGTTTATTCCCTTGAACACGTTGGATCTTTCTCCTCAGGGTTTGGAGGATCACCATATGGTGGACAACCACAAGGATATGGTGGCAAGGCTAAATCCTCAGGTAAATATGGTGACCACAATGCCATGTACTTTTTATTCTTTGTCCCTTTCTTTAAGTGCTAAAACACTCATTTCTACTCGCTTTCTCAGGATCTGTACTGGGAATTGGAGGACTGCCTTATGGTGGACAGCCACTTACCGTGGGCACTGATGCTGGGAAGTATGGGAAATATGGTGAGGCTCAGAAACAAGCAGTCTTGAAAACACCTACGTTGCTACTGAAACTACGTTACATTACACTGATCAACCACATTATGACCACCTTGTTTCTACACTCATTGTCCATTTTAGCATCTTCTCTTACCATACATGAGAACTACACTATGTAGTTCTATAATTACAGAGTGTAGTCCATCTGTTTCTCAGCATGCATTAGCCTCCTTTCACCCTGATCTTCAATGGTCAGGACCCCACAGGACTACCACAGAGCAGCTATTATGTGGGTGGTGGGTCATTCTTAGCACTGCAGTGACACTGTTTAAACACTGTGTCCACTCACTGTCCACTCTGTCAGACACTCCTACCTATTTGGTCCACCTGGTAAATGTAAAGTCAGAGACAGAAGCTCATCTGTTTCTGTACAGTTTGTGTTGGTCATCCTCTAGTTCCATCAGTGCTCACAGGACACTGTTAGCTGGATATTTATGGTTGGTGGCCTGTTTTCACCAGTGACACTGAGGTTGACATAGTGTTATGATTGATCAGTGTAAATGCTAATATCTTTGTTTCTCACTCTCTAGGCCAACCTGCTATGCCTTATGCTCCACAACCTGTAAACTATGGTTATGGGAAATCTGGGAAATATGGTAAGGTTCTTTGCCACATCTTTGCTGTAGATGCTTTTAATAATATTGATTATCTCCAAAGAGTGGGGGATTACAGTGGGATATACACTGGATAAAACCACTGACGTGAAGTGAAGTGAATAACACTGATGAACTCTGGTTCAGTGTCTTCTCTCAAGGGGTGGATATATTAGGCACCAAGTGAACAGTCAGTTCCAGAAGTTGATGTGTTGAAGCAGGACAAACGGACAAGCATAAGAATCTGCGACATGACAAGAACCAGACTGTGATAATCAAGACAAATGGTTCATAGTATCCCCAAAATGTCAGACTGATGTGTGGGGCATTCATGCAGTGGTCAGTACTGACCAAACGCGTTCCAAGGAAAGACAAGCAGTGAACTGGCAACAGAGGTACCTAGGGCTCATTGATGTTCATGGGGAGCATAAGCTAGCCTGTCTGATCTGATCCTACAAAAATCCCTTCTATTGCACACATTTCTGAAAAGGTCCAAACCTCAATGGATCAAAGCTGTTTTAATGGCATGGGGGTCCTACACATTATTTGGCAGGTGGTTTTTAATGTTGTAACTGATCAGTGTACTTTAATTGTAAACTGCTGACATATGCTGAATGTGGGAGAAATGGACAGTGTGAAGACCTGCGGAGCCAGGCAAATGGGTTGGTGCACTTCTGGAATTATAAGCCTTGCAAGAGGCTCTTCCAGTCAGCAGTGGTGTGTACCTTTCAATAATGGTTAAAGGAAGAATGGCCAGACTGGTGATGGTGTTGGGCTCACCAATTTCCAAGGGTGATGGTTATCGTGTCTGATCTAAACTGACCCATTAGAGAAAATGTCATAGGAGGTAGGAATGTGTCACAGCACACAGTGCAGGGCCCCCTGCTGTGTATGGGCTTGCGCAGACTGGTCATAGTGTCCAGTGCAACCCCTGTCCCCAAGAGCATCAGAACTGTACTTAAAGCAACGTAACATGGTAATATTGTCCAATGAGCTCTTTTTTCCACTCCATAATATAGATCAGGGAGATCAGGGGTGTCCAATCTTATCTGTAAAGGGCCAGTGTGGCTGCAGGTTTTCAATCCAACAAAACAGGAGTTTAACTGAAGACTTAGACCAACTGATTAAACAAGAAGAATCAGGTGTGCTTCATCTTGGTTGCAATTACAACTGGCCCTTTGGGATCTTATCTTCCTCGTGCTCCTTGGTGGCACCTGTTGAGGGCTATGCTTTTTTAGAAGTATGCTTTTGGACATTGTGGGCTGAATCGAGTAGAAATGAACTGAATTGAACGTATTCCATGATGTTTCAGGCAAACAAGCACTACCTTTTGACTCTGGAATGGGTGGTCCAGTGACAGATGGTCAGTCTATTGAGCAGCCTGGTATGTGCCTTTCTACCTTATGACACAATGATGTGCACACTGCATGCAGCTGAATGCAGCAGTAACATCCAGCTCAAAGGCTCAATTTTGTAATTTTGTAATTGTCAGTTGTTAAGTGAGTTGTGAAGGAATTGTTGTCCCATAATCATTTTGTCTTCTTTACACAGTTCTGCCTTATGATGCTCTGCCCAGGCCTCAGATCGATGGGGTCAAGTCTGTAGACCAGTTTGGTTAGTATTTGTCCCTTTTGGAATTGTGCTTTTGAAAGTGTGCCAGGCCAGCATGGGATTCATTTGTGTATATGTTTCGTTCAGGTGAAGGAGATATCCCTCCCCAGCCTGATGCTGCTCTGCTTGCATCCACAGGTACACACAGTATCCATATCTTTTATTGTCAAATATTGATTCTATAGTGAAAAGTGGAACTTCAGCTGTAAAAATGAATTACCTCTTTAATTATAAAACTACGAATGCATAATTTGTTTCATATAATATAAACATGCAGAATATTATCAAAATAATATCATATTTCGAATCCAGTTTGCTTAAATGTCTATGTGTTGTAACAAAGTGTAAGAGTAAAGCCTAGCAGCTTTCAACATAGACACACTTCTTATCCAACCTGAGGGCCATGTTGGAAAAATAGTGCTCTAGAAATAGTAGTCAACAGCATGTTGATTTCAGCATGTTGTTTATACACTATTTCCAATTTATTGACACTCCTTCTAGTGAATGCATTCAATTAAGTGCAACGCACATACATATGTCTAGTCCCTGTAGAGAAGTACTGCCAATAGAATAGGATACTCTGGAGCAGATAAACAACCATAAAGCTATTGGCACCATGCCTAATGCAAGGAATGGGCTCGAACAGTATAACCCCCCCAGCATTGAGCTGTGGAGCAGTGGATCTGTTTTTTCTGAAATAATGGAGCTCCTTCCAGTACTTCTGGGGTGTATTAGGGAGTTTGGGATTGGATGAGGTGGGGTGGTGATCAGCCACTATTGTAATCTCACGCTGAATTCAATCTAATCCTCACAACAATGCTAGTAGAAAGCCTCCCCTTAACAGTAGAGAGTTGATTCTCAGACCACTGAAGATCTTGGTGAAGTGGGGCCTTTTAAAATAGACAGAGTGTGTAGAAACATAGAGGTGGTTCTGGCTGATCAGTGTAAGTAAATCTGGACATCAACCGTATATGTCTCATTTTTCTTACAGGAACAGGCAGTTACCTTGGTGCAGGAATCCAACCAGAGGGTAAATTAAACTATTCCACTCTCCTGTTGTGCATACTGTGTTTTAGAACATGAGTTTTGTTCCCTAGCCAGAAAAGCCCCTTTGTTAGACATGTTTGGTCTGGACGCCAAACTGGCTGATTTTGCTAAGCTTTTGTAGTCGTACGGTTGCACATCTTTGTGCATATGCTTTTGTAAACGTGCTTTTTGTTTGCCTCTCTGACTGCATGCCTTTTATCCCTCCATGCTAGTTTGTTTTCCTTCAATGTTGTAAATATCTGACTTCACAATGACTGAATTGTCAGTCCTTTCTGAATGATTCAGTGCATTGTGAAATCTTACTTAAAGCACAAATGGGACTGGAAGAACAAGTTACACAGATATATAAGCAAGCACTTAATTAGGAATACTGAACTATTATGCTAATACTGGGTAGGGCCCCTCTTTACTCTCAGAGTTCTTTGTAGCATGGATATCACAGAAAATATTGCGTTGAGACACAACTACTGCAGATTTTCTTCTGATTTGTCATGCTGGGAATCTCCCATTCCCCCATGCTACCCATTTCAATTTAGTTCAGTTAAATTCTTTTTATTTTGCGCTTTTTACAACAAATGCTGTCACAAGCTCAGTGGTGTTGTGAAATTCCAGCAGAATAAATTGTGAAATGCTGAATCTAGTGTGGCTTGAGTGAACCAGTGTAAGGATTCAGAGCAAAACAGCATTATAGTGGGAAGCCAGGTTGGAAAGCACCAGGACAGAATGTTAGGACAGGGCATCACATTACATTGGAACAATATAGAAAGAGAAAAGAGAACAGAAAGGAAGAGGAAACAAGGGGGGTTAGGAGGGATGAGGCAAATCTTAGTGAGTTTACACAGCAGGAAAACCTCATCGAGAGGGTATGCAGGCAACAGCACCAAAACATGAGCTTGGGTTCACATCAGCATGGCACTGACAGCAGGGGCAGTCTAGAACATGGGAAAGAGAAGAAATGAAGAAAGGAAGAAGGGATTTAAGTGTAGGGCCTGCAGGATGAGAAAGAACAACAGTGTTAATGAACAAAAACCTGTAGTCAGAGGTCATGCAGAACAGTGGTCATATGTAAACAGGTTACAAATGAAAGCCTTGTCTCATGCATTGCACTACTGTCACCTGATCAGCTGAATACAAAACTGCATGAATGAGTAGGTGTTCAGGTGTTCCTAATAAAGTGCTTGATAATTTGAAAATAGTCTAATTATTAAAATCAATTTAAACTGTTTTTAACATCCCCAAATTGTCATATCTGCATTATGATTGGTCCATACATACATACACTCCTCCAGTCAGATCCTTTCTTCTTCAGCTGTCTCTTTTCATGCTTCTCCCACTGCTGGCCCTCCCCCTGTCTCGGCTGGGTCTGCATCCCTCCCCCTGGACACAGCTGTCATGCCTGAAGCTGGCCCTTCTGCTCTAGTGCCTCTTCAGGCTGAACCACACAGTGCCCAGCTTCCTTCTCTCATGCTACAGCCAGCTACGCCACAACAGATCCATATTCAGCAGCAGCTCAAAGTCCACCTACAGCCACAGGGCAAGACAGGTATGCAGTAATGAGTGGTCAGGGGATCCTTAAAGTCCCAAATAAGCAATGCTAACAGAAGAGCTCAACATCAGTCAGCAGGTGTTAAAGTTACCATGCCACCATGTCAGTCACACTTTTCAACATTTATGTGTCCTCTGTGGAGGTCCATTAATGTCCACATGCTCATAAGTGAATGTATATTACTGACCATTGATTTTGCATTAGTGTCTGTTTGAAAAGATGTGGTTAGTGACATGGCAACCTGGTGGAGGACAAAAGTCTGTGATGGGGTGAGAATGTTGAGGTGTCAAGAGTGTCAGAATAAACACAAGCAGAACCTGAGTGTAAACAGAAGGAAGCTGTAAAAAATGTCTTTTAAATTTAGTTTGAGTCATAGCAATTTTAAATATGAAACATTTTCTCTCTTTAGGAGGAACGGAAGGCAAATATGGCCTTAAAGGATTCCTTGGGAATGGATATCAAGGTAGAAATGATCAAAAACAGTTTTGTCTAATTCATCAGTTTAATATTATTATTTTATTTTATTTTATTTTATTTTATTTATATAAAAATTGTGATACCCCATGAACTAAACAAGTTCCCTTGCTTTCAAAAAAAAACAAAACAACAACAACAAAAACAAACAAATGAAATCAAAAACTCATCAGGGTAAGACTAGAACGTCTGGACAGGACTTCTGGAATAGTGTGCTTTGGATGGACGAATCCTAAGCAGGACCAGAAGACTTGTTTTGTGCAAACAGCTACCAGCTGTGAAGCATGGGGGTGAAAGTATCTTTGACTTAGTACAGCCTGGAGAGCTTTCCATCACAGAAGCCACTATGAAATCTTTATTGTATCAAAAGGGGTTTGAGGAAAATGGAAGGTGTTTAATGTGTTTAGTTAGATCATCTCTCAACAGAATACAGAGTATTTTAAATGTCCATATGTTCAAGTCAAAAGTGTGCAGGCAGTGTCCTAACTTGAAAATGTGTGTGTGTGTGTGTGTGTGTGTGTGTGTGTGTGTGTGTGTGTGTGTGTGTGTTTATGTGTGTGTGTGTATTTATTACTGGCAAATGCATCCAGTTTAAGCAAAGACATTATATTTTTTATTAGCATGAAACCTTCTTCTTTAAGACTTCTGCAGTTTCACCTCGGCATGCTGGATATCAGCTTCTGGGCAAAGTCTTGAGTGATGGCAACCCATTCCTGCCTAATCAGTGCTTAGAGATTCTGCCATTCCTAAGCAAGCTCTGCATTGGTGGTGACCCAATCTTGTAGCTGCATCCTCTTTAGGAGATGGTCCTGATGCTTGCTTGACTGTCTTGGGCGCCTTGAAACTTTCTTTACTGCAATTGAACCACTCTCCTTGAAGTTCTTGATAACTGGACAAATGGTTGATTGGGGTGCTATCATACAAACAGCAATGTCCTTGCCTGTGAAGCCCTTTTCACCTCCTTTGGTAAACATGGTTAACAGAAGACAACTTAAAAGCACCACTACCTTCTAAAGCAACCAGTCTGCTCTTCTAATCAGCATGACTGTGATATCAGCTGTCCTGAGTTAGCTCCTGAGTTAATGAGGTAATCACTGAAAAGACGTTAGTGGGTCATTTTGTAGGGCTTGAATGCAGCCATTTTTGTGATAAGGTCATTTTCATGGCAGGGAAAGACTTTACATCCATCCATCCATCCATCCATTTTCTGTACCGCTTATTCCCGAATAGGGTCACAGGGGAGCCGGTGCCCAGGAAAGACTTTACTATTAATTGCAAATCATCTGATCACTCTACACAATCTAGAGTTAATACAAATTGCCACCATAAAACTGAGGCATTACTGAGGTGTAAAACTGAGGTGAAAACCAGAATCGTGCCATTGTCAAAACACACAACGGTGTGTGTAGTATTAGTAAAAGTACTGTTGTTAATATTAATATACAGTTAATTATTAAAATTCTTCCATTCTCTTTTTTTTCCACAGGATGATGCAGAAGAATGAACATATTGAGAAAATGTGTATCTTATTTTTTACTCTGTTGATGTTTGTAGTACTTTTTGTATATTTATCATTTTCTCGTTTTTTTTGTGACACATTTTTAAAATCTCATCCAATATTTTCCACATCCTATAATTTTTATGTATAAATGTAAAATTTGTTTAAAAGTATATTCCCCATTCAGAAATAAGATGCATGTGCTGTATAATATTAATAGCATAAAAATGGTTTTATGATATACCTGTGCTTCATTTCTTTGACTCTCGCAAATCTTTCAAAATCAACATTTTTGTGCTCTATGATCACCTGAAACTACTGCATTGTGCCTTCCAGGCTCTGCAAGATCCATGTTCTTTTTGTGTTCTGTTACATAACTGAGGTCAAGATAATTTATTTAGCATGATTTAGAAAGATCTTTGTTTGTCTGATTTTTAGAACATGTCCAGTTTTTAATAAAAATGGGGGGTGTCCTGAAATCTGCTTCTACTTGTTTTATGCCTGTTTTCTTCATTAACCCATTTACATGGATCTCCTCTAGAGGGCAGAATAGATCTTAACACAGCATTCATACCATATACAAGTTGGTGGAGTAATTGGTTTACACATATTAGAGTGGGAGGAGTCATTAATTTGCATGCCACAAAATAGTTGAGGCCATTGGTTTAACATGATGAAATGAGCAAGGTCATTGGTTGTACACCATAATGTTGGTTGCAGAGGGTGGGCTCATTGGCCAGAGTTATGGAGAGGTCACACGCCATAAAATGGTCAAGGCAATGGTTGAGCATCTTAACAGTGGGCATGGCCAGGTTTTCACACCACAGAGTGGGAGGGGCATTTGGTTGCACACCAAAGTGCAACAGGTGGACTGCTGCACAAAGCCCAGCACTGTAACTACAGCTTACACTTTGCAAAGCCTTCTGGACAAAAATGGTACAACCATATCCTGCAGCATTGGACAGATTACCCTGCATGTCTTGAGGTGCTTGAGTAGAAGTCACGGACCTACAATGGCACCTTATAAGGACTCAAAACTCATTGATTTCCACAGCTCCCCACCTCATCTGCAGTTCAACAAATATGTCTTGAGGGGTTACCGTCCTATAGCTACCTCCAAAGGATGTCTTCAGAGCCTCTTCTACCTGCATAATGAATCTGGGAATATCTACACACATGGTAAGACACAATGCAGAACAGCATCTAGACCTAGAACTATTTCTGTCACCTGCTCCAGCAAGCTTTTGTCTATTAGATGGACTTGTTGGCCACCTTCCTTATCTGGGCATGTGGCTGGATATGTGGATATGGAGAAATTTTTGCAAGATTAACTGAGTTCAGTACAGACAAATCCCATATATATACCCCTGCAACCATCCAAATGGATCATTTAAGTCTACTTTCTCTCAAGAACACTTGCAAAAGCATGCTCTACTGGGGTGCATAATTGGATTAGGCAGGATAAGCACTAATCTTCAGTGTGTGGGAATCCTTGTCCTGGAAAAAGGATGCCATGATAATGAGGCACAAGGGCAGTGTGCACAACTCTTCTTGAAAATCTCATATGGTACACGGTTGAGGTTCATTTGTGGCTGCTTTGCCAAGTCACAACATGAGGCTGGATGCCACTGTCGGTGAACACCTTGACAACCTTGGGCTGACAGTATTCACCATGGCCTCTCTGGGTTACCTTAAGAACATTAGCAGGATTAAGAGTTTGAAGCTTCCACGTTGGAGCACATAGAAGGGAGTACTTGAATGGCAGATGTGCAAAAAGGACAAATTACTAAGTGGGAAGAATAACCTTGATTAACAGTAGAATTGTGTCAATGAATTAACTGCTGGGTCAACCACATGGGTGATCTGTTTGGGGTATCCAATGGGATACCCAGTCTACAAGTGATGATGTTTCCCTGTAACTGATCGCTGGCTTTACCATATGGGAGAGGTCATTGGGGGTACTCAATGTCTAGGGGTACCAATGGTTTCTTGTCTGGCAGGGAAGATCTGTGATGTTATGTAATAAAGAACTGACAAAACCTTTATCAGGGTACAGTACCTCTTCAGTCTGGAGCAAAAAGTATCATGAGATGCCCACAAATGGCAAAACTACCCAAGTCAAACCAGGACTCTCATGTTTGTTTTGGTGCTTCTATGGTTCTCCTGGTTCTGGGTGTATTTCAGAAAACTTGATCCCTACATCAAATGGTCTGACAGGACTGAAGAGGGTAATGGTTTCTAATGCTTCTTAATGCTTCTAGATCTTTTATCTGGCTATTTCATGAAAAACTGCTCAGGGAGTGGTTGATCTTAGACAAACAACTCTTGTCCATTCCTGTCCTGAAGCAGAAGTCTTCAAATGTTCAATGAAATGTTCTTCTCTCTCCTCCCTTCTTTCTTAAAACTGTAATTGATCATTTGTTTGTCACTTACATCTGTTTTACCTGTACCCCAACCCTTTAGGTATCCCATTTGTGGGATTCCTGCTGCTCTTGCCCCTAAGCATCCCTTGGTCAGAAGTGGATGAGTGGTGGATCTGTGTGGTCCATTACCTAGCCTGCCTCTCACCTACAGTTGGGTCTGTCCTATACCACATCTTCATGAACCATGAAGGAGGAGTCCACATCTATGACACCCTCCTATCCTTTGACATGTTCGGTGTCTGCCTTGTCAACACACTGGGTGAGGCCTTTATTTTTTAGGCAAATGGTTTTTAGGGAAAGGAACAGTTTGAAGTACTATGTAAACTTTGTTACAATCTAAACAAGCCCGTAAAGTTTTGCTGCTGTAATGACATTGGTGTTACAACCTTTTCCTTGAATCAAGTACTGCAGAGTCCTTCAGTACCTTTCATTGTGGTCTGAACACTTACCTTCAGCATGCTCTTCATTTCAGAAATGAGCTAATAACCTAATAACCTAATAACCCTAATGCAGCTATTTGCAGGCAGTACATGATTCCTATATGATTCCTATAATCAGAATGTAGGCATTAGTAAACAATGCAAAACCTGTGAAGAATAACAATACATCATAAGTACAATAAAAGTTGTAATTGCTGTTATCACTCTATTAAGTGCTCTTAAAAAAGGCCTCCAGTTGACACTCAGGGGGTATTTGTTTCACCACCTCAATACCAGTACTTATAATAGTCTGGATGCTACTCTTCCATGCATCCTTGAAAAGAAGGTAGCCAATTAAGATACCCCAATTAAGAACTTCTGAAGGCAGTAATTTTTTGGATCACTTGGGGTGGAGTAGGGTTGAATCTAAGGTCAGCAGGAAAGCAGCTTTCCAGGAGCAGGGGTCACCAACCCTGCTCTGTAGAACTTTCCTATGAACATGCATTCTTAGCAGCCTGTTGGACACAAATTGACCAGCCAATTGAGGCCGTTTGGTGATGTTACCAGAAATTGTGGTGCAAATACTAATACAAACCAGGACCAAAAAAGTTGGGACACTAAACAAATTGTGAATAAAAACTGAATGCAATCATGTGGAGATGGCAAATGTCAATATTTTATTCTTAATAGAACATAGATGACAAAAGTAAATGTAACAGTAAATGTAACATTTTAAAGGAAAAATATGTTGATTCAAAATTTCACAGTGTCAACAAATCCCAAAAAAGTTGGGACAAGTAGCAATAAGTGGCTGGAAAAAGGGAATTGAGCATATAACGAACAGCTGGAAGACCAATTAACACTAATGATTGCATGACAACATGATTGGGTATAAAAAGAGCTTCTCAGAGTGTCAGTGTCTCTCTGAAGCCAAGATGGTAAGACAATCACCAATTCCACCATTGTTGCGCAGAAAGATAGTGCAGCAATACCAGAATGGTGTTACCCAGCATAAAATAGCAAAGACTTTTAATTTATCATCATCAACCCTGCAAAACATCATCAAAAGATTCAGAGAATCTGGAACAATCGCTGTGCATAAGGGTCAAGGCCGTAAAACTGTACTGGATGCTCCTGATCTCCGGGCCCTTAAACATCACTGCACCTCAAACAGGAATGCCACTGTCAAGGAAATAACTGAATGGGCTCAGGAACACTTCCAGAAAGCACTGTCAGTGAACACAATCCACCATGCCATCCGCCGTTGCCAGCTGAAACTTTACAGTGCAACGCTCTGTTCAGAAGCCTGCATCACTGATGGTATGGGGTTGCATGAGTCCTTGTGGTATGGGCAGCTTGCATGTCTGGAAAGGCACCATTAACGCAGAGAACTATGTTCAGGTTCTAGAACGACATATGCTCCCATGTAGACGTCATCTCTTTCAGGGAAGACCCTGCATTTTTCAACAAGATAATGCCAGACCACATTCTGCAGCAATCACAACATCATGGCTACGTAGGAGGAGGATCCGGGTACTGAAATGGCCAGCCTGCAGTCCAGATCTTTCACCTATAAAGAACATTTGGCGCATCATAAAGTTAGAGGCCTATATTAGACATGAATGGGAGAGCATTCATATTTCTAAACTTAAGAAACTGGTCTCCTCTGTCCCCAGACGTCTGTTGAGAGTTGTAAGAAGAAGGGGGGATGCCACACAGTGGTAAAAATGGCCTTGTCCCAACTTTTTTGGAATCCAGTTTGTACTATAACTAGTAATACTATAACTAATAATTGAAGTATGTGGAAAAACTTCTTTTCTGCCATTTTCATTGTGCTGTTTTTTTCCCTTTCTCTTCATATGCAAAGAGAACTGTGCATAATAGTGGGCCTGGAATGCAAGAGCAATTGCATCTAGCATTTCTTGGTTGTATTCAAATAGGACTTCACTTTGTAACAGCCTTTTGTCATGTAGCGGTCAAGAAATGCAGCCTACCTCCAGGCTAGGTACAAGGTGCTAGATACAGCAAGCCAGTGAAACCTGGGTGTTGCAGAGAATTCTGAATGGCAATGTCAGAGCCATGAGCCAGAACAGGCGATCAACTACACCAAGGCTACATGCTTCAGTAGATGAGTGATCAGTGAGTTCTCAAAGGAGATTGAGATTATCAGAAACAGTTATTTGATCAAATTGTCTCGGCTTTATTGTTAATCCCCAAGAAAAAGATAGGGTATACATTCTTGTATCATTTGTAGGTAGTTGTACTAGTTTGGGGTTCTACCATTGGCACATTTCACAAGTTGCTCTGGATAAAAACCTCTAAATCTACATATTAAAGCAAGGAAAAGAAATGAAGATGCACACTAAAATAACTGACTCCACTTTTTTTTTTGCAACTGCAGGTGCTCTGCCAATAGTTCACATTACACTACTCTGCCACCCATCTTCCAGGAGGACTGCCATGTTGGCTTACCTCTTACTTTCCTTTCACGGTATCTACTGTGCGGTTACGGCGAGGAGCAATGTCCGACGCCTTCAGTCCTTCGTCTGGCAGGCCCTGTTCCGTCTCTTCCTCTTCATCCTTCGCTGGACTGGTCGAGGAACAGGAAGTCCCAATTCACTGCACCTGTACTTAATCATGGATTTGTTGGCACTGCTGGGAGGTCTGGTGAACATCTCCCGTGTGCCTGAACGCTTCAGCCCAGGACGCTTTGACTACTGGCTGAACAGCCATCAGATTATGCATGTTATGGTGGTCCTGTCCATCATGTATCTGCACTGGGGGATGCTGGAGGACTTGGCCTGGTTGAGGCAGTACCAGTGCCCTGAGGACCTGTAGTTAAAGTAAGAAGAACTTCCAGGTGGGATAAATGCTGCCAAGATGTATGGTTGGCCCACACCTTTAATTTAATTGACTTTTAACAGGGTACAATTTTCCTTATACTACTGGGTATAGAAATTACATTGCATCTGGAAAGTATTCACAGCACTTCACTTTATGCACAATTTATGTTACAGCCTTATTCCAAAATGGATTCAATTAATTTTTCCCTCAAAATTTTACACATAATATCCCATGATGACAAAATGAGAAAAATAAAAACAAAAAAACTCTTGTTTTGGGGAAGTTCCTACCATTCTTTGAAGAACCTCTCAAGCTCCATCAATTGGATGGGGAGCATTAGGGCACAGCCATTTGTAGATATCTCCAGAGATCAATCAGATTCAAGTCTGGATTCTGGCTGGGCCACTCTAGGACATTCACAGAGTTGTCCTGAAGCCACTCCTTTTTTATCTTGACTGTGTGCTTAGGGTTGTTGTCTTGTTGGAAGAAAAACATTTTCCCAGAGGTCAAGAGCACTCTGGAGCACTGTTATCATCAAGGAAGTCTTTATAAATCACTGCAGTCATCTTTCCCTCAACCCTGACTAGTCTCCCAGTTCCTACTGCAGAATAACATCCCCACAGCATGATGCTGCCACAACCATGCTTCACTATAGGAATGGTATTGGCTAGGTGATGAGCTGTGCCTGTTTTGCTCCAGACATTATGCTTAGCTTTGGGTCCCTAGCATCATGTCCAGACAGCCTTTTACTGAGCAGTGGCTTCTACCTGGTCACTCTACCATACAGGCCTGATTGGTGGAGTGCTGCAGAAATGGTAGTCCTTCTGGAAGGTTCTACTCTCTCCACAGAGCAATGTTGGAACTCTGTAAGAGTGACCATTTATGTACTTTATATTTTTGTGTCTTATTTTTAATAAATTTGCAAAGATTTCAAACAAATTTTTCACATGTCATTGTGGGGTATTGTGTGTATAATTTTGACTGAAATAATCATTTCAGAATAAGTAACAAAATAGGCAAATAGGGAATACTTTCCAGATGCACTGTAAATACATCTAATGCGTTTAAAAGTCTTTACAAATGGTTATCTACAGAAATCCATTCTTTTCATTTGTGGTGAGTGTACTGTGATTTAAGCAGTAGTTAGTGTGATGCTGATTAGTGATATATACTTATCAGCAAATAAAAAATAGTTGCACTCAGAAGGAATCAACCAATTGCAATGCTCAGCTAAATGGTGTCATGCAAGACTGTCATGGAGTCACTCAGAATGGGTGACTGGGGAATGACATTTTTTGGATACAATCCTAATTGAACCTTCACACTCTGCTCTTACTGGTGCAATGTGCAGTTAATGAAGATTGGCCACCAGGCTGCTCCAATTTAGCCATGAAACCTCCCACACTAAAATGACAGGTGTTTTTCATTGTCTAACCCCTGTACTTCTGTATGTGTAGCTCAGTAAATATTGCCCATATCAGTCTAAATTTGTGTTATTTATTGTTCCTGGTATCCCTTTTCCCAATAGCATTGCAATCCCACACTTCCTTCTGGGTACAACTATTTTTTTAAATGAAAATATACACATTAGCTCAGAGGCATACAGTCCTGGAGGGCCTGTCTCCAGCCAAGTTTGGTAGTTAGCCTACTCAAACAACTACCATTCTTTGCTGGAGACCGACCCCCTAGGACTGGAGTTGTACCTACAACACTGTAGCTCCAGTACAAGTCTTGGACACCTAGAGAGAGGAAGCTGTGTTCATTTGATTTCTTCCAAACTTTGCCTCAAGTGAGAGAGTGTTTTATGGTAAATGTGTCTTTTATGAGGATTGCACTTAAAAAGTCAAAAAGTGATACTGGACAATGCAGCCTGAATGAAATGACCTGACCAGCATCTAGGATTTTGTTCTACAAGAACAGGGGCTTTCCAACAAGGCCTTCAGAATTGAAACCATTGCAATATGGTTGTTCCAGACTAGGGCTGCCTAAATGTATGTATTAAGGTATTTAGCCTATTGTATTGGACAGAATTTTGAATAGCTGCACTAGGGAAATTCCTACTTTAGAATGAGCTGAATCTCAGTTTTGCTGTATGTTATTTATGGAATGATAAGGTACTCTCAAAACACACTTGAGATGGCAAAATTCATTTCAATCAATATCCTGACAATACTTGAAAATATATTAAATAATTTAGTTTATCTTTAAAGACATTGTTTTGTATCTGTATCATGCAGATACCTGAGCTGTTGAACTGACAGTCAGTAGTTACTTACAGGTCTTGCACTGTATTTCCAAAAGTTTGTGGACACCCCTACTAATGAATGAATTCAGCAATTTTAAGTTACATTCATTGCTGACACAGATGTGCAAATGCACACACACACTGTCTAGTCCCTGTCAATAGCAAATAAACAAGCATAAATGTCTTGGCTCCATGCTTAATGTCAGGTGTGGGCTAGAGGGGTGTAAGTCCTAGATGAGTAAAATGGTAGAGGAGTTGCAGGGGGGTGATCATCTAAGTCTTTTCTCTAAATGCAATCTAATCCTCACAGCAATGCTCTAAAATCTAGTAGAAAGCTTTTCCTGGATAGCAGAGACAGTTACTCCAACAAAGCAGGATAAACAAACAATAAATAAGCAGGTGCCCCAATACTTTTGTCTATATAGTGTATTTCCCAAGACTACATGTTACTTGGGGAGTAAAATAGGAATGTTTATAGTGTAGTCTACAGCAGGGGTGTCAAACTGGGTCAGAAACGAGCGTGGTGTGGCTGCAGGTTTTCATTATTAACAACCAGCAGCAACAGCTGACTCCATTCAAATCTTCAAACAAGTGATCGCATGAGCTTCTGTTTGGTTGAAATGAAAACCTGCAGCCACACCGACCTGGTTTGATGCCCCTGGTATATAGAATGTAGGCCTTGAGGTTTGATGGGCTCATATTGTGGAAGAACAAGCCTGATGTGCTGTGTAAACGTTGTAAAAATTCTGAATGTTACCTTCCACCCTCCAGTCCATACATTGAAGGTCTATTAAAACTACAGAAATGTAGATTGTCAAAAACATACAATATGGGCCCTTATGCAGTGGATAACTTGCTTTCCATAGTCTCTAACACTTAAGCATTGTATTGTTGAAACTTGCACTGGCCAACATCAGATAAGCAGCTATAATTCTATGAATTCAAGTGAGAGATTTGGCAGTATAGTTATTTTGAAATCTCAGCTGTGCAATAAACCTTTTTTTATACCAGTCTTGTTTCTGTGATTTGATTCAACATTCACACTGTTATGGTTTGTGTACAATATAATACACATATGGCAGGGGCTCCTGAGTGGCACACTGTCTCAAGGTTGGTCCTATAACTGGGTGAATATTGTGAGCCTTGGTGATGCCAGACATCTGCTGCCAGGAGAGTTCCAGAGAGCATAATTGGCCTTACTTTCTGAATGAGCAGGATGGTCCTCCCTCTTCTATAATTTATTTATAAAGTGATTTCCAACAAAGCTCTATGTTTTGCATTAATAGTAGTTGAAAAGGGAGTCAGAGTAAGTGTGTGGGAATTGGCTATGAAGAAACTGGGGAGAAAAGTAGAAAAAAAATCTGTTGGAAAACCAAAATAGCTTGGCAAACAAGACAGTCTGAAACTCTGCAGAAGTTTTATTGAAAGTAACATATGATTATGTACAATCAGAATGAAAAAAAGGCTACATTTTCTATCTGCATTTGGTGAATTACATGTCTTCCCATTTCATTTTTCATTTGGCACCCAAATATCAAAATAGGTTGATATTTTATTTACTCTTTTGTGTGTGTAGTAATACACTTCATCAGCCCATCCACAATCCACAGTTGAATGCACAAATCTGTGATTCAGTTCCTAAGATGTATATCAGGGTTCTTCAAATTCAGTCCTGGAGGTTCAGCAATTTCCAAACCCAAACTCACCTGCATCATATTAATTACCAGAATAAGCAGGTATATTTGGATGCTAATGCAGTTTCAAATCCCATGTCATGCTGCTTGCCATCGGCAGCCAACATCTGAGAGAGCAAAACTTCTTTCTCTGGGTGGGTAGATGGCGCTGTCTCCCCATATCATCCAATGCAGTGCTGGTCAGCACAGGCATCTGTTAGTCATTGCATCAGAGCTGTGGACCTGGTGCTTTCCTTCTAGCATGTTGGCTGCCCAGTTATGAGAAGGACAATTGGGATACAATTAAAATAAATTTAAAAAATAAAAAGGTTTAAACAGGGAAAATCACCAAAACCTTGCTGGACTTTAACCCCCAGGATCAGATGTAAAGATTCCTGACTAAACATCAAGCTGAATTACTGAATCTGAGTTATTATAATGACATTCCTTCTCTGTCAAGCATCGATTTGCCTTATCAACAGTCTCTTCTTTATTTTAGTCTACTCTCCCACTTCCAAGTTTGAACTTCAAATCCAAGCAGGACACACCACTGACACTCCGACAATCCATATTCAAAAATGACTGTAGGGTGCAGACACCCAAAACTGTGCCCCTAACTAATGAAACACTGGTCTCTCAGTGTGGCATAATCCGTACCTGACCAGACTGGGGCTAAGTGGACTGGGGTAAGTGTGACCAAATACACAGAGTGCATGTGTGGTGGCTGGCACTGATATCAGTCCATTATGTGGGGAATGTGGGATGCTTGGCTCCTTAGCTGATATTAACCAATATTAGTATTATGGGTGTTAAAGGCACGCTACTCAGGTTGGGATGGTGAAAGATGGGTGTAAAAGCTTTAGGATGGTTCATTTCATGATGCTTCCAATGCAAGTTGTTTCTTTGCAAATCTGCAGCTCTTGAAAGGCAGAAGCATAATGGTCACTCATCATCCGAACTGCTGTCCTCCTCCTCTGCCTCAGAGAGATCAGCAATGGGGAATCGCAAGATAGCTGCAACACCGCTAAGCTGACTGAGCTCTGAGGAAAGAAGTAGTAAGTAGAAAGAGCAGTGTTATAGACAAAGTAAAATAAGGTAAAGTTGGATTAGAGCTCGATTGTGCATTTCTAACATGGGCCTGGGTGCCAAATTCTCTTATCCACAGAAACTTACGTTCTCCAGATACGTGCAAGCTTGAGAATATCCTACAAAATAGCAGGAAAGAGAAGGTATCAACAAAGGTATAATCTGATTACCAATAGGGGAAAATTGTACAATTTTACAATGGCTAATTACACTATACTAAATTGTATTAATTGCATTGTATATAGTTGTTGGGATGTTTAGTGAAATAGTCAAGTGAAAACATTAGAACACCAAATGAAAACCTTTGTTTTTATATATAATTAAACATATAAAACTGAAAAAAATGTCTTTAAGGAAATGTAACCCAGCACTTGGGCACAAGCAACTCAGCAACTGTGGATCATTGAGGTTGAAATGTCATGATTTGGGGCAGCTTTACTGCAGCTGGGCGTGACATGCTCTCCAGTCAATCCTGATTTATCCTTTTTTGTTTATACCTGCATCCAGTTATGAAACACAAAACAAAAGTAAAGACAGGCTTTATTCAGTCAACTACCTGATGTTCCCTCCGTTGTCCCTCACATTGTCCACAAGCCGGACATAACGACTCCGGGTGGCTATGTCTTGATGTCTAGAAAGTGGAACATGAATTCAACCTATGGATTTTCCATCCAGATATGAACTCTTCTAGAACAGACATCATAAACCTTCATATTGTTAAATACTATACAATATTATTCGATACTCACCTGAACAGTTTGTCACTGATCAATAAAATGTCGATGGCTAAAGCTTCACTGGCCTTTTCTACATGCGCCAGTCTGAGGAAGGAAAACACTGGTCAGACATATACACACACCTGGGTAAAGATTACAAATACTACTAACAGTATAGAATAATAAAAGCCCTGGCTGACCCGTAGAAGGCTCTATCAGGTTCATGTTGCAACATCTTGTAAAAATCTTCTAAAGCCTTCACCTCTCCAGCAGCCTACGGACACAAACATGTCCAGAGATTTAATGTTGAGTTTGTGACTATATGTTATATGTGTATATATTCTGTGCTTTTAATAACCGTAACTTGAACTGTTACTACAGCTGTAATAAAATTGTCACCTTTGTGTCGGAGAGACGACTGGTAACTGCTGGATCAGACAAGATCTCTGTGGAAACAATATTCACAATCAAACTTAACATTTAGCATCTGGTGAGTATGTACACATGTGCAGAGCAGTAACCATGCACTCGAAGGCTGCTTTGGCATTTGACGTTTTCTGGATTACTTGCTTATATGTTGAAGTGATCCTAAGTGGTTTCATAGGGTGTGTGTGTGTGTGTGTGTGTGTGTGTGTGTGTGTGTGTGTATAATAAATATATATATATATATATATATATATATATATATACACACACATATATATACATATATATATATACATACACACACACACACACACACACACACACACACACACATGTTGTGATGACAATGCTGAAACAATATATTGTGCATCCCTAATTTTAATTTTTAGCAATGAAAGTTCTACCACAACACCACAGTAATAACACGTTTCCATTATCAAAACGTTCCTCATTAGGTTTCAGGTTTTTGTGCTTCAGATATTTGTTTACATCTTTTGATTAATCTTCAAATACATCAGTGTGCCAGGGGCTCTTTGAACAATTCTGACCCAACTACTGATCATTTTCAATTTGGATAATTATTCTCTGTTTTAAACAATTGAAAAATTGGTTTATAAACTCTGAAAAAAAGTTTGTACAGTTGCATTTTTTTCAATATCGGTATTAAACCAATATGATGATTTCAAACCATGGTACACCTTAAACCGGCAACTCTAGTGTCAATATAGCCTTAAAGCCCATATAGTGAATCTATGAGTCAGACTGATATTGTCTTTAATGTTAGATATTTTATATGTTTAAGGTGTGCACCCATTATAAAACAGAGAGATAACTATAAATACAATACTATACTATAGTATACAATAGTACATTATACTAAATTATGGCAAAACAATCAACAGTCTGAAGCTGTGGTACTGAGATAGCCCTCATACACTGGTGGTCAGTACACTCAGTATACATATTTATCACAAATCAAAGGGGAAGAGGAACACAGAGAGAGAGGGAGAAACATATGAAGAGCCAAACCTTTCAGAGAGTACTTATGTCCAGAGGAGGAGTGGACTAGCATGAATTTGGGTCGGTTCTCCAGCAGCAATTTGCAGTCTTGCCTCACAGCTTCTTTAAATAAGTAAGCTATGAACTGGTCCTTCACAAAGCCTGGACTGGCCACCAGGATGCACTTCACCACTGAGATAAACAAGACAACAAAAGGACACATTTCAAGGCTTTTAAACATACAATTCACATAATTTGGGTGAACGGCATAAAATCTAATGAAAAAACAAGAACACAAAGGAAGAATCGCACCATCAAAGTTGAAGTGTCTCAGAATGCCCTGCATGACTGCCTCGTAAAACCTTTCCAGTGCCTGAGAAAGAAAAGCAGAATGTGTGTTAGACATACACTGATCAGACAAAAGATTAACAACACCTGCCTAATACTGAGTAGATCCCACCATAACAGATCAGACCATTCAAGGCATGAATTAATTTGGCAAGACACTGTGGGAGACCTGTCTGTATTGAGGTGGGACCTTCATGAGCATCAGTGAGTCTTGGGCACCCATGACCCTGTCGCTGGTTCACTGGTTGATTGGATTACATAAAGATAATCAATGTTTTTCACTTCATCTTATGGCTGTAAAAGGTACTACTTGGGTCACTACTTGGAAGTCATCACTTCATGACTTCACACAGTGCACTACATAGAGAGAAAAGAGCCATTTGAGACTCAACCAAACTGGAATGTAGCAAATGGGGATAAACTAAGCCATTTCATGGCTGATGAACAAGGTCCGTCATTTTCACCTTCTCATGTTGGGCACAGCTGCCTCTCCTCTTGCGAGGAATTGTCACCTCCACCTTGGCCCTCAGCAGAGTCATAGCAGGAGTCACCAGCACCAGGTTGGCCAGACCCTCCTGCATCACCACTGCAGCCACATCTGCCTTCTGGGTGGGGTCACACGCTTGCTCTGTGGGTCAGGGATCAGTTGGGGGGTCAGCATGATATCACAATTCCATCAGCTCAGTCAACTGAGTAGTACTGAGCTACTAATACTGAGTTAGTAATATTTCGGAATTTGGAATAATAACAATAATAAAATACAAGCACACAGACGGTATAAGGGCAAACGTATCTCGTTCATTGTTTCTTCTGAAATCAAGGGTACTAAAAGGTCACTTGCTGACTGGTATGCAGACTGAATTCACCTGTGGTGGTTTTAATATCATGGCTGATGGCATAGATATCAAGTTAAATTTCTAATCTTGAATGTGACCATTTTACACATTCATTAAAATCATGGGTCCAATAATTTATGCGTAGGGTGCTTATTTACCTATTCTGTCCAACACCACACTGTCCCAGACTTTTTTGGCCAGAGTAAACTTCCTGTTGAGTTCCAGTTCAATAGTGTGATAGGCCCCCATCTAAAGAAACAAAGAAAGATACTTCATATTAATTTAAGAAGTACACAGAGTAACAACAAGGGCTGTGTATTTGCAAGAGCCTGCTGACATATGTAACTGCCATCATATGCATAAAATCTTAGTAAAAGAGAACATTACTTGTTACCCAATCAGAACAGTGGGATTTGAAGAAAGTGCAAAGCAACTGGAAAGTCAAAGCCATATTGAATTTTGTCATTCAGTCTTTACAGCAGGAGTGAACAGCTGAATGAGATTGCGTTTCTCCAAACTCCAATGTGCAAATTTAGACATAATCAAAAACATACAAGACAAACTAGTCACACAGTAGAAGAGACAAGACAAATATAACAGAATATATACACTGTAACAAATGTCATTCAGAACTCGAAATGTACACTTGAAATGTAAGCACTTGATACGTGCACGTGGTAAACTGCTTATTTATTACATTAAACAGCATGATTATTGGTCTGTGGGAAGAAGCTTTTGAAAGGATCCCCATTTATGTTTTAAGGCACTAATGAGTGCAAATTGTAAAGTGGAATCTGAATGTGATTTTGAGGGAACTATAATCTCTCACAACACATTTATAATTTATAGTATAATAATATTATCGTAATTCACTACACGCGCTAAACATGGATCCACTGCGACTCTCGTTACTTAGCCAAAGAGTTTGTTCATATAAGCAGTGACGATCCTGAGTCACTGTCATGTATTTTCCCAATTTTGTTCATGAATGGGTTTCTGAGCAGCATAACAGTCAAAGATTGGTCCATGAACATCTCAGAGCTACACTAACTTTAATTCAGAGTTCGGTTTGTGTGTATGGAGCTTTACACATATCAGACACTCGGGTTTATTTATGTGACTGGTGTTCACCTGTGTTTATTTATGACAACCAAAGACCTGTTTTTGTGCAACACAGCAAACTATTAACAAAGTTTTTTTTTTTACATTTTCTTCACTGATTTAAAATGTGTTTTTGAAACAGCAATGTGACCTTCTGTTTCCAGAATTTTGGCCTCTTCTCATTCCTATCGGTGGAAACAGAAGGTCAGATTTCTATTTGGGCTTTGGCCTCCTTCCCCAACAGCACTATGCAAATGAGTTCAGGTGAAAAGGCACATTAAATACAACCTGACTGTTCACGTTCATGTCGCTTGCCCACAAATTAGAAACATATTCATTCTAGGACCACATATGAAAGTGGCTCAAATCATCCACACAGCACTGAATAAATCAAACTTGGTACTTCATACAGCATTCTATACAGAGCAGTTTATGTGAACATTACAGCTCACTGACCTTAACATACTGGTTCTCCTGGATGTTGGTTCCTTTCACCCGGAGTTGACAGGCCTGCGAGTCAAAGTCAATGGTTTCGACGCAGAGGGTGAGTGTTGTGCGGACACGTGAGCTTCCCACACTGCCTGTGGACGACTCTGTTTGCACCTTCCTGTTAGGGAAACATGATGGCATAGCATAAGAAAAACAAAACATCAACACTGCAATGTAGCTTGAGCAATTTACTGGCTTTTCTTTTTCACTAAAAATGCCCATACTTTATATTTCCGTTGTCAGATTTTTTTAAACTGGGTTTTAGTTGGCTGTTGCTGATGCTTTGGATATGTGTTGGGAAGCTGGGGATGAGTTGGTCATCCAAGATCAACATTACATGCAATCAAATGCTCATGGCAAAAGAGTTCCTCCTACAAAAAATTGTAGTAGAAAGCCAACACACTCTCAAGCAACTGTGACAAATTTCCGAGGCAAATTGCAAGCTGCTAACCTGGCAGACAGGGCTGTTAAACACATTATCATACTAGCTCAACTCAGACACCCAAAAAATACTTTGTGCTTGGACCCTGGCATAGAAAGAACATCTGTAAACTTTTGTACTCAATGTCCTCTGACGAGGAGGATGGGTTCCTCTCTTTAGTCTTGGTTCCTCTCAAGGTTTCTTCATTCTAGCCTGAGGGAGTTTATCCTTGCCACTGTGGCCTGCTGGCTGCTCATTTGAGTCTTGGACCCGGATTTCTGTAAAGCTGCTTTGTGTCCCTTGTTGTGAAAAGTGCTATATAAATAAACATTGATTGAATGTTATTTCTGCTTTACCTGATGGTGGAGGCTCTCAGGCTGTCGCCCACCTGAAGCAGATTGTATGTGTGCCACATATCCTCTGCCTCCTCGGGAATCAGCGTCACCTGACTAAAAGAGAGAATGTAAATTTAGACACACTGTTACTGACTACATAATTATTTATAATGATTCTGCTCACATGATGGCCAACATGATGGCCAGTTTGTAAATGCTAACATTCAGTTTGGTTGGTTGGAAAAAATACTCTTTGTGGTGCAGATCTACATTATAATCTTCTACATGATTTCTATTTGACTTTCAGAAGTGAGTAGTTCATTACTGTATATGTATAAGGACACCCTATGAACAATTTGGATCTTTTTAGCATATTTAAACATATGGACATTTTAACATATTCATTTTGAGTATATTGACAGATAGAAGTGATATAACAACATACACAACTGAAGAAATGTCTTTTAAACATCATTTGTAAAATGTAATTAGTAGAAATTACATTTTCTTGTGAGGAAAAATATTATCTCATATTTTTTACTATTAAAATGCCTAAAATTAAAGCAGGTGCAGCACATCAGCTGCAAATGACTTGGCCATCAACAGAGAGGACTTTGGAGTAGCCTGTCTTATTTAAACCTCAAGCATTAGTTTAGTTTGCTCTTGATTGTTGAAGTGAGTGAGATCACGATCCACGATTGTAGATATAAATGAGTGTGAGAAGGGATTTAAAAAGATCTCAAAACAATAAGAAATCAGCAGTTCCACTGTCCAGAAAATCATTTGCAAGAGGTGAACATTTAAAACAACTGCCAGCATGCGCAGATCAGGCTGTCCAAGCAAGATCAATCCAAGAGCAGACCACAATATGCGTAATGAAGCCTACAACAATCCTAAAATGTCATCACAGGACATGCAAGTAGCTCTCATTTCAGTGGATATCAAAGTGCAGCATCTACCATCAGAAAGAGACCAAACAAGTTTGATTTTCAATGGAGGTGTGCAAGGAGGAAACCCTTGTTGTCACAAAACACCTAGACAAAGAGCAGACTTCTGGAACAGTGTGCTTAAGACCATCTGTATGAAGACTGATGCTGAAGCATCACATAGCTGAAGGAATTCTGCATGGAGGCGTGGTCAAATCTTTCTTCCATTAGATGTCAGAGACAAGTAGATGATTATAAGAAACATCTAACTTTTTTCAGCCAAAGAAGAAAATACCATTAAGGCATAGGGTGTCCTAACCTTTTCCTCACAATAAAGATTGCATTTCTAATAATTACATTTTACAAATGATGTTTGACATCTTTAATTAGTCGTATGTTTAGTTATACCACCTCCATCTCTCAATATGGTTAAAATGAAGATCTAATGTCCATATGTTTCAATGTGTCCATAAACCTGACACTATTTAAATGCTGCATAGATAAGAGCAGCCGTACGTCAGTTTCCTGTCATCCAAACAGCCATATCCTCTGGATGAACTCAATCATATTGCTTTTGTTAAATTGAAAATAGTAGTGTAAACTTGCCATATACCTACTATTACTCATCCAGCAATAAAACAAACCCTAGTTTCCAATTTTATTTATTTCCCCAAAGAGTGAAGGTCAGTAAAAAGAGATCTGAAACATTTCATCATAGAAGTTATAATGTTAAAATCAGATAACTAAATACTGATGCTGCCCTGAAAGTGCAGATAAAAGCCATGAAATCCTGGATTTATGTTAGTCTGTATTACAAGGTTTAGTGAAGTTAGCTAACTAACATCTAGCTTGCCAGCACTAAAGCAGCAGCTGGATTTTCCCTGATTTGTTGAAACACATTCACCAGCTTTACCTGCCTGTTCCCTGATTTTACATAATTATCATAATAATCCAAACTCAAAGTGGATCTGACATAATTTGACACTTTTGGCCACTGGGTAGGGTCATTTATTCCCTTTGACGGAGGCATGCTGAAACGACACTCAGCTCCAATTTATTTATTTTTTCCCCCCCCTAAAACAGCACAGATCATTGACAAATACATGATGTAAATGTTGGCTTTGATGATCATAGGTTTTAGACTCCTAATAACTAAATCAACAAGGTACTTATATGCAATAGACTGGGAAAGACTTTAAAATGTGCATTTACTGCCAGTCAAATTACAGGAAAAGGGACATGACACAAAGGCAAATTAGCAGAATGTCAACATGTCCGAGAGACTGTGTGTTTACTGAATAACTGATTTACACACTCTTAAAAGTTAGGAATTCCAGAATTCCTCTTTAGGGATTTGTGGCTCCTCCCCCAGAGTTTTGTAAACATTCCTTCAATTTCTGCAGACATAGTGACACAATTATGTGTAAAATCAGACTTTAACACCTAAAACATGTTAAAATATGTAAACGTGTGATATATAACTTACAGGTGCCACGTTGCTCACAATGGGCGTGGCCGAATATATCGAGGGGCGGGGTTATGTCCACAGTGGGCGTGGACAGAAACATTCCAGCCGTCAGTTCAGACTGTCAGATTTGATGGTTAAATTACAGATGATTTATTCAGGCTTTAAGCGGTATGTTGTAGTTACTACGTTCAAATACGTCCTAGATTCAACCCGGTCTTACGGGGACAGTCGGGACCGTCCTGATCCCGAGTCCTGATTGGTTGTTTTGGACACAGACAGTTAGCTCGCCGGCTAACCGCTGTCCTCAGCTGTCACTCACCCCGCATTATCCTTCTCTATGTCTTTATGGAGCAGCTTCATGGCCGCTCCGCTCGTCCTCTTCGCCTTGAGTAACGTGTGGAAGGGACTGGGGGCGTGTTAATCCATCAACTCAGTGGGTTTGGTGGGTTTGGGTGCGAGAACCGCTGCCATTCTTCCCGCAATGAATCACCGACTCAGCAACGTGGGGCGCCGTACACAGCGTCATTCAGATGCGACGGGGCTGCTCACCATCATCCTTGTCACTTAAAGGGACAGTACTGCAGTCCAGGCTGCTCAACATCATCACTCTCACTTAAAGGGACAGTACTGCAGTCCAGGCTTCAAATGCACATACAGCTTCTAGTCCCTGTAGAGAAGTACTGCCAATAGATTAGGACTCTCTGAGATTAGCAGTATTTTATTTTGGCACCATTTCTAATGCTAGGAGTGGGCTAAAGGGGTATAAAGCCCCCCAGCACTGAGCTGTGGAGCAATGGAACTGTATTTTCTGGAATGATGGAACTCCATCCAGTACTTTAGAACAGTTTCAACAAGTTGTTGAAGAGAAATATATGATGGCTGTCCACTGCAAGTTCAGAACTACCACTGTCAATAAAAAAAAACACATTCATGAATTAATTAAATTAAATTACTTTACCCACAGTCCAAAAGCAATAACATCACCATGGAGGAAGTGTTGCCTAAAAAACAAGAATGCAATTTCCTGTGACACTGAATATCACAGCAGGACAGGTGTCTGGCAGTTACCATGGTAAAGTGTTGTTGCTAAGGTGTTGTTATTCAGTTGCTAAGGTGAGGTTGGGTGGCTGTTATGGCAATATGTTGATAATGCACTGCAGATGGATGCTATGGTAACTGTTTGGTAGCTAATGAGTAGCTAAGTTGTTGCTATGAGAGAGTACTGCAGTGCAGAAGTACTGGGCGAATAGATAGAAAATATGCACCTCCTGAAACTGTTCCACGTTTTTACAATTATGCCAAATGTGGAGTTTCTGGCTAAAAATGTGACCCACTGAGATGTTTGTGACAAAAGTGTTCAGACACTTTTAAATGGATTAACTAAATGAATGTTTAAGCTTATAATAATATTATTAATAATAATAGTAACAATAATGACAACAATAATAATAATTGAAATCCATTATTGTTGTTATTTGGTTGTTGTTATTTAGTTGTCATTACAATAATAATCATTATAAATAATGATTTATAACTATCAAATTTCTGAACAGATGATTGGTTGGTTGCCGAAGCCCCGCCCACTGAAGGTCGTATCTACAGGAAGTGACCCGCCTGGACCAGCGGCGGCGGCGGCGGCAAAGAGCGACTCTGATTTAACCGCCGAAAACCGGGAGAACACGAGCGTTAATGTTTCTCTGAATTCTCAGAAGCAGGCTATTCTCGCTGTCTGTGTTTCGTTATTGTTATTATATTAGAAGTCCATCATTTCAGAGCAACAAAACCCGCGTGTTCGCTGAAGAGCGGCGTGTCTGTCGTCGTTAGCACAGCTGGCTAACCTCGCTGAGTGAGCTCATCTCCGGGCGGATCTCTCTCTCTCCATCCATCTCTCCCTCTCTGTTCTCTCCCTCTCTGTTCTCTCCCTGAAAATGACTGAGTCGGACAAATTAAACATCGACTCCATCATTCAGCGCCTTTTAGAAGGTAACTCTTCTGTCCAGTCGGCTTTGTGAAGTTGGGCTGAAGTTTTATTTGTGAATCGGTTTCTCAGAGTCTTTACAGGCTGAATGACTCGTTTAAACTGTTTGTGTTGGTTGCTTTTAGTGCAGATAATTCTGAGGCTGAGACTGTTTGATGGAAACACTAAACAAGACCTGGTTTTCTTTAGACATTTTGTCTTTATACACTAAACTGTGTGTTAATTCCAGTTTCAATCTTTGTAAAGTATTTAATATGTGGTGTCGTGTTCCAATAAATGATGTGCTTCACTTGTTAGTTGATGTTAAATCCCAGGTCACTGATACTGATCCAACCTAGCTGCTGCACCATTTAAGGAGTAAATGAACCAAATTTATATGTTAATCATAATCATCAAACCCAAAGTGTGAAGGTTTTAATCTTGTTGTCTTGGCTTGTGTGATACACCAGCACTCAGTATTTACAGCATTTACTCACCTGTTTTCTCTCTTATCCAGTTAAGGGCTCCAGACCTGGTAAAAATGTCCAGCTGACGGAGAGTGAGATCCGAGGTCTGTGTCTAAAGTCTCGAGAGATTTTCCTCAGTCAGCCCATTCTGCTTGAACTGGAAGCACCACTCAAGATTTGTGGTAACTGTTAAATAAACAATCCAGAAGAAAAAATAGTATTTTGTTTTCTCCAACCTGTCCAAAATGTAACCCCTGTTGTTGTTTTTTTGCATCTTTAAAACAAAGGTGATGTGCATGGTCAATATTATGACCTCTTAAGGCTGTTTGAATATGGAGGTTACCCACCAGAAAGCAACTACCTGTTCTTGGGAGACTACGTGGACAGGGGGAAGCAGTCTTTGGAGACCATTTGTTTACTGCTGGCCTACAAAATCAAATATCCAGAAAACTTCTTTCTTCTCAGAGGGAACCATGAGTGTGCCTCCATCAATAGGATATATGGATTTTATGATGAATGTGAGTAACCCTCATTCAGGCCTTGTCCAATTTACTACATGTCTTTACCCAAGAAACTTTATTTAGCATTAAATGGTTAATCTACTTTTACTCTTAAAAATAGATGCCCTACAAATGGTAATTTGAGTGATGCCATAGGGGAACCACATTTGCATCCATAACTGTAGCCAGTTCTAGCATTGGGGAAGGTTTGGTTTTGCTTATTTGGGATAATAATAAGCAGCAGCAGTGCTTTTTCCTAAGGACTGTTAGTTCTCAAGTTGAAGTGTTTAGTATGATTTTTAGGTTCTTTCATTTCATATGTGGATAAATGTCAACTGTAGCTTTAATGCCTTTGATGATGTTTCTGACTGCAGGCAAAAGGCGGTACAACATCAAGCTCTGGAAGACCTTCACAGACTGTTTCAACTGTTTACCAGTGGCAGCCATCGTTGATGAGAAGATTTTCTGTTGCCATGGGGGTAGGTATAAATGTTGTGCTCTACATGCAAAGTATATTTGAAAACTAGAGATTCATAACCCAAGTTTGACCCAGATTAGAAGTCAGTTTGAATGAAAAGCATGTACGGGATGAAATTTGGGCAGCAATTTTTTTTAAAAATCTGCTGGTGTTGGTGAAATTTGCATGCCTTTCAGAGAATTATGATAAATATTGTGCATCAAGAAAGTTATCACCCAAAGGACTGGAAAGTATATTGATATTGTGACATCAGGATTTAAGCAGAGCTGCCCCAACAGCATTGTTAGCATGCTGGTTACTGGCCTCCACAGCAATGCTACCCTGGCATCAGCACACATGCTGAGGATATAATCGGAGCAGAATAAGCTGAAGCAAAGTTTCTTTTGATTTTTTCAAGTTTATAGATGTTCTGTTTCCTCTACTTCTTAGTATTGTTTAATGAGCAACAGCAGCATGTTAACTGGTAGCATGTTTGGCTACCGGTTTCCTACGTGGGTTTGCAGCATCAGTACATTGTTTAGGCCATTGTCCAGGATCGCAACCACAGCGTTAGCATTCTGGCTGCCAGCCTCCTCCAACATTGTCACCATCAAAAGATTTCATGGAATGTCTTTGAAAATCACATTGTATTTTTACACTGTAGTCCACCATACAGCTAAACTATGGATACGGACAAAGATCTTTTTTTTTTTTTTTGTCCATTTTTGCCCAGCTCAACACCCGCTTACTTGTTTGCGTTGTTATTAGATAGATAAAACTTTATTGATCACTTTGGGAGGGTTCCCTCCGGGAAATTAAGATTCCAGCAGACACATTACAGTACACAGAGAAGAAAGTAATAATAATATAATATGGAGAGTATATGAAAAGAGAGGTTATTATTTTTTTTCTCATAGTGATATGGTTGTGTTGTAGTGGTCAGATTACAAGTTACTGGTTACTGAGCCTTTCCATCCTCTGTCCTATTACCTCTCCTCCGCTCCAGTTTGCTAATATTCCTCTCCTTTGTCACCGTCAAGCTAGTAATGGAAAAGTGTCTGAGTTTGGTGTTTAATTCACTTCAGCAGCAGCAACTCTATGTATTTGTATCCCAGATATTCCACCTGCCAAAAAGTCAAGGAAAATCAGTTTGAGAGGTCCCCCTTTTTTCTAAACCTGATTGTGTTGTAAAGTGCTTTCATAATTTATTCTGAAAGTAATTTCGTAAGCCACTTTAATATATTTATTTTTTTAAACCCCTCTTCAGGCCTAACCCACTTTTCTGGCTGGCTTCTCCTTTGGGAATTCATCGTAGGACCTTTTTTTAGCATTGCCCCGGTTTTTCGGCCATGCCTGTGTCATCTGTTAGGGCCACAGCTAATGACGTCTTGCCCTTCTTGGCAGTTTCTGTAAAAGCTGATACTCTGTGTAATGAATCGCAGTAGAACTATTTATACATGGCTATATTTTTGTCTTATTCACCACCCGTACTGGAAAAATATACTTTTTCCCACTTAACTTGGTTTTATACATGTTTGGTATTATTTTAATATTTGTCCCTACTATGTTCCCAGGCCTTTCTCCTGACCTCCAGTCCATGGAGCAGATCCGACGTGTCATGCGGCCAACGGACGTGCCTGACCAGGGCTTGTTGTGCGACCTCCTCTGGGCCGACCCAGACAAAGACGTAATGGGCTGGGGTGAGAACGACCGTGGTGTCTCCTTCACATTTGGCTCAGACGTCGTTGCCAAATTCCTCCACAAACACGACATGGACCTCATCTGCAGGGCCCATCAGGTCTGTAAGACTCAGAACGGAGCACAACCTTTCAAAGCAGGATGTAGAGTCCAGTCTGGTTCCGTAGAAGCTTCATAAATTGCTAGTATTGGAAAGGAATGTTTTTTTGCATCAGTATGAAGATATCAGTTTTCTCTAACATGGTGAATTCTGTTTTTGCACAGGTGGTGGAGGATGGTTATGAGTTTTTTGCAAAGCGGCAGCTTGTGACACTGTTTTCAGCCCCAAACTACTGCGGAGAGTTTGACAATGCAGGTGCTATGATGAGTGTGGATGAGACACTCATGTGCTCCTTCCAGGTTAGTGCAGAGACCTGCTTGTTCATTTAACTTGTAGAACATTTGTAGCCTGTCTGGTAACTAAAATGAACAGAAGCCACGTGCACCCTGTGCTCCGTCTGCGGTGCAAGCGTCGCAAAAAAGTTCCAGCTGCCAAGCATGCTGTGTCAGAAACCTGCAGTTTGATTTTTTGGCATTTTTGACTCCCATAACCAAAGCTGCTGTAAAATGTTGGGTAGTTTTATACATATTGGAGAAGCAGAGTAAATACTTTTAAAACCACAAACCTGATACACACTTAGAGAACATCAGTATATAGTTAGGCTTAGAACACTAACATGATCCACGACTGCATTGGTTTTGTGCCAGACTGTAATGCAGTTACTCAGAATGGCAGTGAGTCATTTTCAGTGATGAGTCCCACTTTTGTCTTGGTGGAGACGACCAACGAATCTGTGTATGGTAAGCGCCAAGATTAAGGTTAGTTGTCACATGTTCAGAAGGCCTGGTGTCATGGTGTGGGCTTAAATTTTCTACGATGCCAGATCACCTGTGGAAGTCGTTACAGGCACTTTGCCAACCCGACGTTACTTTAATGAGGTCCTACAACCAGTGATTCGACCTTTCCTGAACACTTGTCTGCGTACTCAAGTCTGTTTTGTCTTTCTTGTCTTGATGTTATGCACTCCACTCCTACTGAAAAATCTGCTGGAACTGACTGAGAATATTCGAGTTTCATGAGATGGATTATCACAGGACACCCTTAAGAACCTCTACAACTCCATTCTGAGATGTCTGACATTGCATTACTGATACCTGATATCATACTAATAGACACAAATTCTGTATCTTTAGCTCAATGAATATTGACTATTTTGGTTAAAATATATAACTTATTGTTCCTGCTAACCTTTATCTTCCCAATAGCATTAAATTCCCAACAATTCCTTCTGGGTAAAACCATTTTTTGATGAGTGTATATTAAATGGTTTTTACAGCCTGAAATTGCCCCATAATCTTGTAGAGTGATCAGGTCACAAATGCTTGGTTTCATTCTTGCTTCTGTTGTCCTTTTCAGATTCTAAAACCTGCTGACAAAAAGTTGCTTGCATACAGTGGAGCAGGTGGCTTTGGTTCAGGCAGACCAGTCACACCTCCGAGAAATGCCGCCAAGGGAGGCAAGGCCAAGAAATAGCGCCCGCCACTCCATCGTACACACGTCCTTTCTTTCCTTTACTCTACCTCTCCTTTTCTCCTCCTTTTCTTTTTAACCCGGAGCACCTAAGCAGTGTGTGGGACTTCTGATTTTTCTGTTTATTGTTGTTTCTTTTTAGTTGCCTTTCTTAAGGCAAGATTGCTGTGAATGTTAATTTGTTTAAAGTTGACCAATTATGAGGAGTTGTCGCTAAGGGAACGCCGGACAGATCGACACCCTGAAATGTGAGGGGGTATGTGAGAGTGAGAGAGTGTGTGTGTGGAGTATTGTGTGATTTGCTGGATGGATGGGGTGAGATTTGTATTATCCCTTTACCACTTTCTGTAACAGATTTGATTAGTGTTCTTGTCGTAGAGCTTTAATAATATTAATAACAATAAATAACGTGTATCCCTCTTCAGGGATCTTTTATTGGACCTAAGTGAAGCATTTCTCTTCAAAGCCTCAGGGTCCAGCTGTTGATCCCCAGAATAGGGAAGAGCTGATTGTACGCACCTTTAGCTCCAAAAGCAATCTACACAGTTATGGTGTGTGGTTTTTGAGTGATCGTGTGTGTGTGGGTCCAAGACAGGAAGTCTTTTATCACTGCCACTGTTTAATGTGAAGCGTTGGGAAATAAAACACTAGTCGATTTCATTCCTCATTCTTCGCAATGAGTTTTAGACTTTGGCACATATTGTTCTTCTGTAAAAAAAAACTGCTTCCTTCTCATCAGCAGGTATCATGAGCAGTCAGCTGTCTAAGCTTTTTGTGATGGGGCAAGAAGCAGTGTTGGTAGGAACGTTTTAATTCTTAAGCTTGAAACCAAGCTCTTGCAGCAAATCGGGCAGGATCAGACAGGTTGTGAAGGCTTAGGCAGGTGGGTGTGGTTTGCTGCATTTGTACAGAAGTATCAAGCATTCTTGCATCTTTCACTCTTCTTCTTTTTTTTTTTTCTTTTTTCTTTTTTTCCTTTCCCTCCAAGATGAGCTGTTTGGCTTTAGTGTGTACCACAGCTCAGCCAAAGGGACGATTTAGAATCAGATTACACTTTGTTTGACCTGATAGGTTTAAGTTTGTACAGCTTATGAATTAAATAAGAAACTTTGTCTCCTTTCTTTTGTAGTCTTTCATGAACTCAGCCAATAAAGTGAGAGTCTCGTACAAAATAACTTGTTACATGTTTGATTTCATTCCGAAGAAGTGGGGGTAACCCTTTTAACTTTCCTTTAAAACATACTTGCACATTTCCAGTTCCAGTTAGTCAACTTTTAAGAAGCTCAAAGATTTAAATTCTATAACAGAGTAATTGGAAAATGAAAGGAGAGGGGCTTTTTAAAATTTAATGTAACCCAGCAAGTCATTAAAAATTCTTATTTACAATAAAGATACAGAATCAACAGTGAAGTGGCTGTGGGATGGAAGTGGATCTGGCAAAATGATCTCACAAATGGACTCATACAAGTTAATGTTACTCAGGAATGTGCAGTATTCGATGCATAAGTTTCAGATACCAAAAGGTATTTTGTAATTGTTTGAGGTGATTCATATCTTTTGTAGCAGTATGCATTTTGCTTTTTTTTTTGTTTTTGTTTTTTTGGAAACCAGGTAGTTTTCCGTGTTTTGGGCTTCCTGTTTTAGGTCACAGATGATGGACCTTTTTTCAAACTTCATCTAATGTGTGGATGGGAAAATGGGGATTTATGCGAATGCTGTCGCATGCATGTACAATTAACTCCTTCCTCAAATTAGTGTATTTTGAAAAAAGGTCATTTGTGTACCTTGTATAAAAATTCAGTTTCAGTTGCTCTGATCTCTATGGCTTATATCTTATGAAAAGAAATCCGGAATCTTAAATTATTAGAATATTTAATTTAAAGTTTAATGTCAGGATTAAAATCAAAACAAAATAAATGTAAGGAATATAACATATGACAGTTTAACTTAAATTGAATAAAATCTTGAACTAAACTTTTTTTGATATTCACTAGTAAACTATATAAGGCATAAATCAGCATGCAGATGGCACTGGATTTCAGATTACCACATATGAATAAATGTTAATGTTATATTACAGATATCTAATCCTCTATTTACAATTACAATTCCTAATTTCACGACTTGCGCATTACTCTTCATAGGTAGAGAATGGGAAGTTTCAGCATGTTGAACACATTTTTTTATTTTTCTTTTATTCCAGTTTTGGAATTCTTAAATCTCCTGAAGAATTGCACATTTTTGAGCTAATGGTTGCTTTTAATAAATGTAATAAATGCAGTGTGCTCTCAGACCCCTCTATGTAATTGATCTTGAAATATTGAGTGCTGCCTCTGCTGCATGATAAGAACTTTGAAGGTCAGAGAAGTGTTGTGTTGTAGTGAGATGATCTCACCAACAGATGGAACTATGAGGCTTCCTGACTTGAGAACACCTGATTTAAGAAAAGCTGTCTTGGTCCTGCCACTCACTAGTGTTTCAGTGATTTTTACTGAGCCAGATTCTGAGGTTACCAAATGTTTTGGAAGTAAATATCTACCAAGTCTGTTTTTACAAATGTAGTTTTCAGAAATATAAAGATGCCAATCTCCAAATAAATTGGATTATTACTTGGAGGAAATGTATTTATTGAGATTTTGGGTGATTCGCTTTATACATGTATAATGTTTTAATGTAAATCTGTATTTCTGTGCTTTGAGGCTAATGGGTATGGAGATAGGAAATGGCAATGATGTGGGGTAAATCACATCTGTTCTACAGGGTATAGTTCTGCAGACATTACAGAGAGCAGCCAGGAGGCAAAAGTGCTATGGTTACATAGCTGATAACAAGAATACGACATTAGTCAGTTTCTGTATTTAACATTGAGTTGCACTTACTGTAAATTCTTGTTGTATAATACATTCTACCAACAATAACCCTGCGATGACAAAGTAAGAAATGTTTGCAAATGTATTAAAAATAAAATACAAAAATATAACATGTACACAAGTATTTCACAGCCTTATATTGCTATGAAGTTCCAAATTGAGCACAAATGTGTCTTGTTTCCACTGATCATCCTTCAGATTTTTCTACACCTTGATTGGACACCTGTGGTAAATTCAGATGATTGGACATGATTTGGAAAGGCAGACAACTGTTTATAAAAGGTCCCTTAGTAGACAGTGAATGTCAGAGCACAAACCAAGCCTGTAGACCTCCAAGACTGGATTGTATCAAGACACAGATGTGGGAAAGGGTAAAAAAATATTCTGCTGCATTGAAGGTTCCAATTAACATACTGGCCTCCATCATCTGTAAATAGAAGACATTTGGAACCACCAGGACTCTTCCTAGAGCTGGCTGCCTGGCCAAACAGAATGATTGTGCTATAATGGCCAATGGTCACTCTGACAGAGCTCCAACATTGCTCTGTGGAGAGAGGAGCACCTTACAGAAGGACAGCCATTTCTGCAGCACTCCACCATTTGGGCTTATATGGTAGAGTGGCCACTTAAGGGACTCTCAGAGCCTGAGAAACACAAAGATTGAACTTTTTGGACTGAATTCCAAACATCATGTCTGGGGGAAACTAGGTGCTGCTCATCACCTGGCCAATACCATTCTAATAGTGAAGTATGGTGGAGGCAGCATCATGCTATGTGGATGTTTTTCTGCAGCAGGAACTGAGAGACTAGTCAAGGTTGAGGGAAAGATGACTGCAGTGATGTACACACATTTTTGATGATAACCTCCAGAACACTCTGGACTTCAGATATTCAAAGTATTCCCCAGCAAATGTCCAAAGAACATGGAAATGAAGATGGTTCCAGTAAAGGTTCATTGGCACCAGGAAATAAATATCTGGTGTCTATGGGTTTCAGACTTCTGGCAGTCAGTGACTTCAAAGAATTTGCAAACAAGTATTAAAATTGACAGTTTGATTTATGATTGTTAGTTTATAGTGGCATGGTGGTGCCAGAGCCTGGGGTTATGGGTTCAGTCCCCATTCTGGACACTGTCTGTGAGAACTTGAAACTGACATAATAAATGAATGTTAGTTTAGCCTACCTTTGAGCTCCGAGACATAAACTGCTTTTACTTCCTGTATCATTCATATATAGGTGGTTTTCCTGCTGGAAGATAATCCTTCATCCCAGTCTAAGGTCCACAGCGCTGGTCTGTAATGGTACCACACACCCATTCACACACACTCCTCACACCTAGAAGCAGTTTAGCACAGCTAGTTCTCCAAACATATTTTTGGGAGGCAGGTTAAACACACCAAACTCCTCAAGACAGTGTCCAAAATGGGGATTGGACCCATAACCTCAGGCTCTGGCACCACCATGCCACTCTAGACTAACATTCATAAATCAAACTGTCAATTTTAATACTTGTTTGCACATTCTTTGCAGTCACTGACTGTCAGAAGTCTGAAACCCATAGACGTTCAGATGTTTCTTCCTGGTGTCTTCCTTTCCATGTTCTTTGAGCATTTGCTACATTGAATGTGATTCTGTGAAATGCACATCTCTGTGAGATGCACAGTTTGTGCATCTGCTACCGTAAGGCCCTTCCAGAAACATGCTCAGGAGTTTAACGTGACGTACCCCTGACAAAAGACATGCTTGATTGAGAGTTTAAACGTTTGCCTTTGCCCAGCTCCTTGGCAAGTGGACAAGTGCCACAGACTTTTTGAATGCACCTTCACAAGGACATTCACAACAGTAAACCAAACCACAATTTTGAACTAGACTAGGCTTGACCATCAATGCAAACACTCTTATAAGTCATTTTAAATCTGCGTAATCTCTCAACATCTTTGTTTTCTTTTTAAGAATCTGCAAAAACTCAAAGAACTTCTAAATAAGAAATTGAGAAGTTGAAGATCAATTTTAAATGTGCTCCTTTCCATGCAGCCCAGAGAAATAATATATGAATATGTTTATAACATTTCTTTCTAAATTGTATTTAAAGTGTTACAAAAATATGGATGTTAAAGTAAGAAATGGCCACTGAGAACTAAGAACTGGTCAGATGAGCTCAGGGATGCAGGTGCATATTAGTAAGAAATATATGAGGCTTGAGTGACAGAACAGCTGGTTGAGTATAGGCTTTGAGAAACACTACTCTGTATGCATGTAGAAAGAGTGGAAGTTGAGTAGGTACTGGGTGTTCCCAGGGGCCTGTTGATTGGGGCAGAACACTAAATCACCACCACCCTTTGTAGCCTTTAAGGACTCTCTGGTTTTGTCCATTCTGGCTGTGTGCGCTCCTTATTGGAGGCCTTTTTAAATTACCAATGGGAATTGACTTTGGTGTTTGTGTTGTAGAGGGATCCCTGAGATCCATGTTTATTGTGCTTATTGTGGCAGGCTGCCTCTAATGCTGTCTGCTCACACAAGTAACTGTGTACAGTGGGGCAGAGTTATAGGGGATTTGCCCTCTGCTCATGGAAACCAATGCTCATCAGATATCCGATGCTAATAATTCAAAAGTAGATGGAACATCAAATCACATAGCTTCATGTAGCAAAACTGCATTAGTGTGTAACTTGGAAAAGAATGCTAAATTGCATATCAATTTGTAATATAATGACAAAAAAATTCAGTTAAGGTTTGGGGCTCAGAGTGGCCCAGTGGTCTAATACGGTTCTAACATGGTTGGGTAAATGTCACTTCCAAGCAGAGAGGGAAAAGCTAGGATAAAAAAGCACATCAAACAATTTAACATATAAGGGCTCCGTTCTGAATATTGATGAAAATGCTTGAATAACTACTGGAGCTGCTCTTTTATGTGTGTGTATTATTTTTTTTATTGTGGTAAAGAGGTCACATGATAAATATTTTAAGGCTAAAAATATTGTACACCCATGAACATCTTTGACTTTCACATATTTTATATATTTTATTAATAGATGGTGTGAAGATGAAAGGTTATTCATAGAAAAGTACACCACATGCCCTAATAGCTGATATTCCCTCAGCTGAAATAATGTCAATTAGACTTGTTTAGTTTGCTATAACTCTCTGACATCAACTGGAAGAAAGATTTTCCCACTCCTCCATGTGGAATTCTTTCAGTTAATTAATGTTTCAGAGTGTTTCATACTAGTTTATATGATGTAGAGCTCTCCAGGCCCTGCTACCGTGAAGCAGCCCCAAACCACGATGCTTCCAACTCCATGCTTCACAGCTGCTATATGGTTTTTGTCCTCTGTTACTGTGTCCAAATAATTCTACTTTGAATTCATCAGACCAGAATAGTCTCCATTTCTTAAGCATATGTTTCTGAAGCATATGATTGGCACAGTTCATTTAGTAAAGCTCCAGATTAGACATTGTGCCTGAATTTGCCAAAAAATGTTCTATCTATGATGAGACCATCAACCTACCTACATACCCTTTGGATATAAACTAGAAGTTGCATGCAGCCAAACAAGTAGGACAAACCAAATAACACATTTGTATATGAAGAACCATTTAAACATTCAGCTGGTTCTATATAAGCAAGAACCCCCTTTTTTATGACTGTAGGATGCCAAGTTCCTCTTTGTTTGTGTCTTATGTGGGCAGTAAAATACACAGCACTATTTATATATTATACTGATATTTCATAAAATAACTTGTTGAATTGGCATCTGCAGAGCAAAATCAGTGCTAATGTGAATCATATCTATCTGTCAATCGGAGTTGCATTTAGGAGGCCATGGGGAGTCTGGATAAATTACACCTGGACATTATCCAGATATCAGGAGCATGAAATGGCAAATGTAAATAGGTGTTAAATGACTGTTTTGGTGAAATATAGACCTGGGGGTCACTGGCAGCTTAGTTAGTAACTTCCTTCTGTGTGACAGAGCTCAACACAATTCACAATTTAGTTAGACCGCCCAGAAAAAATACATCATTTTACAAAATTAGATTTTCTTCAAACCAGAATAAAGACTGTAACCCAGTGGCAGTAAAATGTATGGACGATGCATTGACTCTCAAAAGTGAAGTGGTGGCAGTATGATCATTTGCTCTGCATATTCCCATACATTTCAATATTAAAACAGACCGTTTTTTCCACTATGTAATTCCAAAAATTTGTTTTCCTTGAGCAAATACAGGCACAATTTTTTGTTTCCCCCAGAAATAATTTTCTAAACATCCTGAAATATCGTGTGAAGGCAGGGTTACATTTAGGCATGAAGTGATTAAAAGCTTTGGCTGGAACAGACCCAAAGACAAAGACATTATTTGAGACATGACGTCTCTATTCTGAACTGAATATTCTGGCCAAATCGGACTCTATCCTGATGAAATATTTTGTCTGAACCCAAAGCTAGTACAACAGAACCCAAAGATATCCTGAGAGATGCCTGACAGAATTCTGTCAGAATCCAATTAATTAATTAATTAGAACAAATGTTTGTTTGAAAATATCAAATATAGCAATAGACTTCAAATCCCTGCCTTTAGGATTCTGTCAGTATTCTGATAAAATTCTATTTGACTCCAAATGGGGAATGACAAAAAAAAAATCATATCTGACTGTAGGCCGACAAAATTCTGCCCTGAGCAGAGAGAGACCTGACAAAATTTCCCTTAAGCACAACTGTAATTCTACAAAATCCTGTCTGAACCTATCCAGTCCATTGGTAACCTAGCAAATTTCTGTCTGAACTCAACTGTCTCCCAACACAATTCTGTCTGAAACCAAACAAACTTAGATCGAAATAAACAGCCAGACTGAAGCCCAGCAAATTCTGATCTCGTTATTGTGAAAAACAGCTCTGTGCTGTTAAATGAATGCAGTTTGAGCAGGAGCAGTGTGGTCTGGGCTGGTGTGTCCGTAGCTGGTGGCCGCTCCTCTAAGGCCTGTGTTCTATAAGACATGATGTCAGGCTACATAGAGGGTTCGCTTCCAGGAGTATCCAACTGCAGAGCTGCAGTATCTCACTCTAAGCCCCTCATTGTCAGCCCCCAGCCCTCCCCCTATCACCCCCATGGAAGTGTGCCTCTAGTGGTTCAGAATTACAGTCACACTTTCCTGCACTAGTGAGAGAACTGTAGTCACATTAAGTACCAAAGTGAACACATTACGGAGTAATTCTGCACAGCGGGGGAGGGTTTTGTATGAAGAGCAACTTGTAAATCCAGTGTGTGCATTCATGTTTTTTGGTTGAAGATGATTCTTTAACAATTCTTCAGTAAAGGAAATTGATCTATTTGTGTTGAAAGTAAAAATGGTAAAGTAAGTGGATTTTTCTTGAGAAGAGCAGATCATTTTTTCATTTTAGGTAAAATAGAAAACCAGATTAGTTTTCAGATATGTGCTCAGTGCTCATATAATTACTGTGAATAAATTAATTAAACCTTGTCTTGTATTTGATTATCTATTTGTCTATCTAATTCCTGTAGAGTTAAAGAAATGCACTAGAAAAAAAAGGGATTTGAGGAAAATGTAATTTATCAACATATTACTGTAAAAGTACTAAATTATATAAATTATATATATATATATATATATATATATATATATATATATATATATATATATATATATATATATATATATACATATATATAATATATATATATATTTATATATATAATATAATTTTTCTTGCTCATGGGCTCCCCCTACTGTATAGGAGCGTACTTCACAGTAAAGCAACAGATTATTACATTGTAAGCTTCCTCTGAAGGACAAATTTTACATGTGCATTTCTGAACAAGCCAAGAGACACTGAAGTGTCACTGAAAGTGAATGAAGCATGTTGACTGAGGTGCTTTAGTAATATTACAGGATTTACCTTAATAAGACTTGGGTTATGTAGTGCTATGCAGTTATAGAGAGAGGCCCACCAGTTCCATAGTGCAGAAGCAGCGTTCTGACCCGGTGTGGGAATGGTGTGATGCCAGTCTTCCTATACTTCACTGTTAATCGGTAACAGACCATAACATAATCTGAAACGTTGAAAAGAGGGAAGGAAGGGTGCGATTAGTGTACTGTATGGTGCAATCACTTTTTGTTGTACTATGTATTGAAAAATTATCTCTTGGTTGGGAACCATGTTTAACCCTATATTTTTTTATCATATTTTATTATTATTATTTTAACTCAGAGAGTTCCTGACAACCCTGTGTCCAGTCCTGTACCATTTGTGCCATGATTTTTTTTTACAGTGCAGCTTTCATATATAGTCTCATGGCTTGATTTGCTGTATTCTACAGACTGTATCTTTAGCCTCTACCTGACCCCATTATTAATACTTTAGGCTGCATGCATATGCATGACCTCTGTGTCATTAATGAAAAATAGAGGAGGGGATTCCATTCCACCCCATTTTTGGTGACTCCCTATATGTCTGTTCTCAAGTCTCCTGTCATCAGCGCTGCTTGTTCAAGCTGCTCTGTCCATCACATTCCTGCGCTATAGTAATTTCACATGCCCTGTTAAGGCAAACCTGAGGAATTCTGATGCAATGTTTGAATCTGACAATTTCCTTTGACCATATATTTTATAATTTACGGCTTTCAGAATTGTAGTAAATTGTATAGTTAGGTGGTGCTCTAACTTGTGGGAATGGTGGTCATTCAGGAGTAAAAATCCACCCAGGAATTTGTTCCGACTGCCTAGGTGGCTCTGCTGCAGTTGGGATTTTACAGTTTGGACCTGGATTTTGCATCTCTAGTCAGCAAGGTGACCCAATAGCAGTGTGATAATGAGAAACCAGACCATGAGCTAATGCTGAACCAGTCTTTTTCTTTATAATTCTTTATAAAATCTAGACATTTCATGCAACTTTTCATGTAACTACTTTTCCTTTCATTTCTAAAAGTTAGAATGAAGAGTTTCTGTACAAGATCTCTGCTCCTTTGAGCTGTGTGTCCTCTCTCTGCTGCTCTCCTGAGTGGAAAAGACAGGACATTCTGAAATGCTATTTGATGTGTGTATAGAGGGGCTTGAGCCCCCCCTCCCCTTTGCACACAGACATACTCAGCCTAAAAACACCAGGGTATAGAGTTCCTTTTATGAGGCAGATTTAGTAACAGGCTGTTACTCCAACAGCCAAACTCTGATCACCATCAAGAGGAAAGTTTCGGATCCTCTCAAGCAATGAGGAGGCTCTGGCTGGGCTCCCTAGTGACGTGTGTTGTCTATTAGGAACACTATACTATTAATGGATAATTCTTGGTGGCATGGATTCCCAAAGATGTTGGGGACATTCCTTTGAGATTCTGCTCTATCACATTCCTGCATATTTTTTAAAAATATGCTGTTCCTCCACATCCCAAATACGTTCTACAGGATTCAGATCTGGTGACTGGGAATACCACTGAAGAACACTGAACTCATTATTATGTTCATAAAACCAGTTTGAGGTTCTTCTGCTTTGTGCCATGGTAGAACATGCTGAAAGTAGATGTTACAAGATGGTAACCGTGGTCTTGATGGGATGTACATGGTCAGCAACAATATTCTAAGAGTCTGTTGCCTTCAATCAGTTCCCCATATCCTTACCCCACCTCCATTAGCCTGGACTGCTCACACAAGGCAGGTTGGGTTCATGGAATCAAGCTGTTGACCCCAAACTATGACCCTACCATCTGTGCTCCTCAGCAGAAGTCGAGAATCATCAGGCCGGGCTGTGTTTCACCAATCTTCAGCTGTCCAGAGTTGGTCAGCCTGTGTGCACTGCATCCTCAGCTTTCTGTTCTTTGCCGACAAAAGTGAATGTGGGTATTGTTTATTCTGAGCTGTTTTTTTACTCTCCACAGTGGAGTTACTGTAGCCTTTCTGTCAACTCAAACCAGTCTGGCATTTTCTGCTGACCTCTCTCACCAACAAGATTTTTCCATCTGCAGAACTGCAGTCATTGGATGTTGTCTTTATCCCACCATTCTATGAACTGTTGACTCTTGGGCAGAAACTTCCAGGAGATCAGCAGCTCTAGAAATGTTTAAACCCTCACTTCTGACACCAATAATAACGATATTATATTTTCCTCCATTCTGGTGGTTGATGTGATCATTAAGCCACATCTACATCAGCAGGGTAAATGTGTTTGAAAAATATGTTTTCTGGTGTTTTAAATACTGGCGTCATCATTAATTCATTAACACACATGAATTATCATGAAATTTTAACACATTAGTGTTTTTTCATGCCAATTAATCTTGTTAATCAGGTTTGCCCCCAACTTCCTCCTGGAAATGACTCTTTTTACAGAGCCTTGTGAAATATTAGCAGTTTTATTTACCAGTGTAGACACAGTACTGCTCCATTCTGAAGACAGATTACATTTTATGAATGCTGAAAGATGGATTAAATCTCATAACTAAATCTCACTCTCTTAACCCTCCCCCCTTACCTACTTACTTATTCACTTCCACACTTTCATCATAGCTGCTGCTCCTGTGCAGCAGAAGTTCAGCACGTATTGCCCTCCTACCTTGCTTAACCCATGTGTGCATCTGTTCAAATTAGCTGAAGATGAAACTAGTGGGCAGTTACATGTCATTTTCTAGGCTTCATAACCCATGATCAGAGTAACCTATAGACACATCATAACAAGCTACATCATGGTGGTATATGATCATAATGTAATGTTATATAAGTGGATAATCTAGTTCAGAAAACAACTTCACTTGTTTCCAACTGAATATAATGTACATGCTCAACTTGCATGCAACAGGAGAGGGTGGGGCTGATGATGTCACTGTAAATGACAGTACAGGTAAATGTTTGATCAAACATGGTCAAATTCATACAAATATTTCAAGACATATTTGAGCAGCCTAGGATCTCCTGAAAATAAAAACATCTGACATCTGTGGTGTAAAAATATTTTTTATTGTTTGGCAAATAAATGTACATCAAAATTGGTGCAGGGTTCTAACAGTTAAATGCAGTCTGATTATTATTTAGCCATAATTGTAATACTGATATATTGACTATTACATTTTTCAGGAGAATAAGGTCATTCTTGTTGGCCTGGTTTATTTATAAATTGCTGTATGAAAGCTGTTGTCAATCAATATTGATCCCCTTCTCCAACTGTGTGACCAAATCTGCCCCTCTTGCTGCCACATGCTCAGGATTTATGACTGCATTCTGCTCTCAGACTGTGTTTGGTCTCTGTACTGAAATGCACTGCAGCTCTGCACACCATATTAAACATACTCTGGCCAAAGCAGAAAGAAAAAAGTTCAAGTGTTCAACTGCCGTTATACTCAAGTACAATTACTACGACAATAACACTCAAGGGGTGAAACACTTAAATTTTTTTTTTAGACATGTTTACTGAACATTAAAATGAAAAAAGTCAAATATCTCTCCTTCGGTTTCCACTGCATCGCAGGGGAGTCAGGTCTGAGGTGTTTAAGATTGTAAGCAAAGATTTATGGTCATAAAAATGGAGAGCATGTCTCAAGTGTCCAAAGCTTTTAAGATGTCCATTCATAACCATCTCGACAGTTAAAAGGCATACGGATGAGACCGGAGACATATTCTATTATAGCTGGCACAGCTGTTGTTGTTCCATTGAGTAATACTGAAAAAAATGTGTAAGGTTTTGTGTAACAGATGGGTTTTAGCTTGAATTGGATAAAATAAAGGAAGAAATGATAGCAGTTTTGGTTTGTTGGTGAAGTCGTTGTATTTAAAGACTTGAGCTGCATGAACACAATGTACACACCAGGCACAGTTTTGCTCACTCCACACATCTACAGCTTCTCGTTTGCCACTGAGCATGTAATGTGGCCTTTGGTGAATGCTGAGGAATGCTCTGAACAACTGGACCAACTGGGAATCGTGTGTGTGTGGCTGTGTGTGTGTGTGTGTGTGTGTGTGCGCACTTTCACTTAGATGCAATGCATGTATATGGGTATTTATTCAACCGTGGTGAGTTTTGACTGTCCGATTATTAAAAAGCTGTGAAAAATATATTTACAACAATGTCCTTACTGCAGCAGAGTGATTTAATTGTTATATGTTTCTATAAGTATAAATGTTAATACAGCCATTAAAAAACAACAAAAACATAAAAACCTTTGTCTTTCTTAACATATTTAAATATTTGGACAGTTTAATTAATGTTGAGCGATGAAGGTGATATAATTAAAAACCTAAAACTGAAGAAGGGTCTTTCATAAATCATTTGTAAAATGTTATTATTGCAAATGCAATGTTCTTGTGAGGATAAACTTAGAACTCCCCCAAACATTATTTCTACTCAAAATACCTAAAATTAGAATCAGATGCTGCAAATGATTAGACCATCTTTAGTGAGGATGTTGGAGAAGACTTCTTTTTTATTGTTATATTTTTAACAAAGCAGTAATGTACTGCACACACATACACACACAAGAACAATATACAAGACAAAACATCTTAAAAATAAACAAATTAATTAATTAATTAATTTCCCCTTTGGGGAAAATCTAATTAATTAATTAATTAATTGGGGGTAATGCTTAGAATTTGCTATTCAGTGTGTTGATTGTACTATAGCAAACACTGACATTAACTTCTTTAGCACCATAAACTCGGGCAGTAGAAAGTTACGTATACACAATGTTCATACAAATGAGTCCAAGCTCTAATTGAATGAGGTTTCTAACATTTGCTTATCTAATCATTTGCTTTGCTGCAGTGAGTCCTGTAAGAATAACACATTTCTTACATTTGGTTGTGGAGAGTTCTGAAAAGACATGGACTGACATAAGTTCTATGCATTTAATTCAAATGAATTAACTAATGGTCAGGGTTCCAGAATGACTCTTGTATGTTAGACCACACCTCTGCCCAATCAGTCATCATCTGTTTCTAGGCAGTCCCATCACCAAAGTGTATATGAGTGGTAGATAGGATGCTTCTAATTGAAATTGAGAAAGCCTAGACACCAGACTACCACTAACATTAGGCATGAGAACACTGGCCCCTTTATAACAATATAGCTTAAAGTTAAGAAATTCTACCCCCCAGTAAAAAACAACAGTAAAAAACAACAACAACTTAACATGTAATTAAAATAAAATGTGAGAGTTTACCTTTTGAATTAAATTATGAACTTGTTCTACGTAAAATAAACTAGTATATTTAAATTGAACACGTCGGTCTAATTCCTAATACATCAGTTATGAGGACATGCAAAAAGAAAATGTGCCTAAATACATGCTTCACACTTTTTTAGGTTGCTTTTTGTCTAACTTATGTTTTCATCAATAGTAGGTGTGTTTGCCTTTGGGGACAAAATGCATTTTGGGTCTTATAATATTGATTGTTATGATATTGAATGATATATGAGTGATCACTCATACTGGTGATCAGATTGTTCACAGATTTGTTTTGGGTTTTTTTTCATTATGCAACTTTGAGATTTAGGCACAAACCTGAGGTAAGGACTTTGGGAAGCCCAAGTATGTTCCACTGACAGAAAAACAGCCTCAGAACATGCTGCTCCCACCACCATGCTTAACAGCTGGTAGAGTGTTCTTAGGTTTGAATGCCTCCCCTTTACTCCTCCACGCATACCTCTGAACACATGCCATTTCTCCTTACAGCATACTGCTACACAAAAAAAGATGCATGTAATCCACGATTCGCTGATCAAGTAGTGCAAGTTTCACTCTTCATTGTGCTGTGTGTCTTGGGCTATTTTTAGTGCCACGAACACGAGTGTCACAAAGTCAGCTGTTGTCTGGGTGCTTCCTGATCCTTACCCTACAACTACTACAGTGTCCATTAATTATATAACACTCCCGTCTACAAGACAAGTATGTACAAGTTGCACACGGCTAATTGTAGAGACAAATGATCAGTTGCCTTTTAAACTAAACATCACAGTATGGAAGAAATGGTTGTAGATATCAGGAAAGAGCTCTATAGATCAAGAATGTTTGTACAAGTCAAGCAATTGCTGGATGTCCTTTATATCTCATTAATTATATAAAGAGTAGATTAAATGCCTGCTTATGCAACAGTTCTGTCCTGTACCAGAGTTATGTGTCATGTTGAGCAGCCTACTACATCTTGGTGCAAGTCAGCAGAAAGGGAGGATACCGGGTTGGGTAAGTCCTCATGTTCAAATGCCAGGCTTGTAAAAGTGGATGTGTGCTATAGGGTGTGTAGACGAGAAGCAAAGCAGAAGGGCATTAGGTAGAAGAAAAGTGTAATGCAAGATGACAGTGAAAAGTTTGCATTCATAAGCTTCTCCTGGACGAGACACTAAAATTCATTGTAACTCATTTTTGTGTAACTCATTTTGCTACCGGCCCATCCTCAATCCTGGCTGTCCTCAAGCATGTCCAAATCTATCATGACCTTTGATTTTCATCCTGAGATCAGTTTGGCTAACATATGAGTTCACATAAAGTTTATCCCCATGTTTATAAGCTACAGTAGAGAAATACAAGTGCCTAATACTTGATCCTTGGAGGACACTCCAAGTAATCACCAACATTTCCATCAATTTGTAGAAAGTGTTTCATACATTCTAATAATGATACTCAGACAGGTTTGCTTTTGAGGATGGCCATGTGTCCCAGATATATTGAGGTGTTGGGGAATGATAATGAGAGCGATAGATAGGTTACAGTTAAGCCCCTGTGAGCAGAGCAGCAAGTGCACAGTGAAAGAACCAGGGATACTCTATCCCTCTGGGATATTGAGTTAAATGTCACTCGGGTGCTCTGAGGGAACCACTGACAGGCCGACCCCTCTCGACCCAAAACCGCTGAGGGTATGTCATCTCGACAACAACTTTCGAGAGAGTGTAATGGAGGCGAAGATGACACGCGGCATGCACAGTTGCAGAAAGACATCATTCTAATCCTCAGTGTCTCAAGGCACTGGACTGGACTGATACGGGATTGAATATTTGAAAAGGGACTGAGACTGACTTGTGTCCTGAAACATATATGGAATTTATATGGAATTTTAAGAATAATAAAATAATAGTTAAGTTAATAAGTTGACTTGGGGAACTATTTTTTGGGGAACCTCAACCCCTGGCATCTACCTCTCCGTGAAGAATGGATTTAAAAAAAAAAAGAGTTTATCTTTCTTTTGTTAGTAACTGTCTCTTCTGACCAGAGAAGGCTTTCCACTAGTTTTTTGGCATTGCTGTGAAGATTTATTTGTTTTCAGCAGTGTTACTGAGATCAGAACTGTGCGATGATCACAACCCCACCTCATCCCCAATTCCCCAACTCATCCCAAAAGTCCTTTATTGGAAAGAACACCATCCAGAGGACACAGTTCCACTGTTTCACAGCTCAGTGCTGGGGGCATTGGACATGGTGCCAATAGGGTCATGTTTATCTGCTCTAAAGAGTCTTATTCTATTGGCAGTGCTACAGGGACTAGACAAACTGTATGTGTGTGTGCATTTGCACATCTGTGTCAGCAATGGGTAGAACTGAAAACTGGTTCTTTCATAGCAGTAGTGAAATCCTTCTATAAATAACTATTTACATAAGGTTTCCACCAATCTAAAGAACCCTTTAACCAGAGCTATTTAACCATTCAAATGGTGCTTTGAATTTTCATAGTTCTGGATAGAAACTGATTCCTGTCACCACCACTATGAACAGGTTCTTACAATAGTAATACACATTGCTAAATAGTTTAGTAGTGTCTCATTATTAACTGACAGTTAATAATTTAATAATTTTAATAATTTAATAATTATATTACTTAATAATTGACACTCCTGACATTACTTAATTTTGCAGCCAATTTTACTCTCTATCTATAACTAACAATAGGAAAAATAATCAACCTACACTATATGGACAAAAGTATTGGGACACCTGGTCATTCAGTTTCTTCTAACATCAAAATCCGCTTCTTGCCAGTGTGTGTTGGTTGAGTGCTGAGTGTGAGGGTGAAGTGTCTTTGGGTGTCTTGAAAAGTGCTATATAACATTCAAGATTTTTATTTGGCAATTTACTACATGTACAAGACATACAACAGCATTGAGATATCATTCCTCTCTCATCTTAATAACAACAAAGAGAAAATATTTTAAAAAGTTTTTAAAAAATTCTTATTATTTCTATAGTTGAACTATATAGAAAAGAAAAACAATACTCACTGACCAATGTGCAAAGTGGCAGCACAATCAATCAATCAATCAAAAAATAAATAAATAATAGCAGCAGGTAGAGGTACAGTAGTGGTGCAAACTACAGGCCCAGTGGTTCCAGTGCCTTTTCCCTAAGTGCAGCAGGTTGAAATATGAGTGCAGAGTATATAAGTGTAACTTCATACATTCATTCATGACTCAAATATTTAGTAATGCTTAATAATGTATTAAGTAATGTCAATTAATAATGAGTTAAGACACTACTAAACCATTTAGTAATGTTAATTACTGTCATATGTACTGTCAGTTAATATACCCTTATATACCTAAGTGTTGTCAGTATATTTTTATTGACATTAATGGAAAAATTGCATACTTTAACCAGTATGTTTAAAATGACCATCTGCCAAACTTAGTAAACTAAAAGTACTGAATCTAACTTAAGATCCAGCAGTGAAATCCTTTGTGTAATGCTGCATAGAATTAGAGTTAAAAGTGTGCTCATCATGGAATTCTGATACTTTTTTCTCCAAACAGAACTTTGCTCATTGTTTATCTATTACACCTCCCATGCACTTGTAATTTGTAGTGAACTCCGGCTGAATGCTGAATGAACACACATTAATAAGTAATGGAGCAAAAGGACATTAACTAAATGTGAACTGTGGTCACTGAAAACACAAAATTATAAGACATAAATATGAACATCAATCTAGACAATTTAACATTTGAACACCTTCACACTCTCCAGCACTTAAAGGAAACTTACAAAATACAGTGTCTGTCCACTTCTGTATAAACCAAAAGGAAATGTTTAGTGTATTTTAACATACTGGACCAAACAGACCAAAACTACAGTAGCATAGATTATGTCTATTTGTAGTTATAAATAAAGCCTTTTAGTTCATACTGTATATGCAGATATTTACACCATACTGAGGTTTCCAAGCCTAAGGGCCTATATACAGCCACACACTACAGCTCAAATCCTCACAGCAATGCTCCCCCATCTAGCAGAAAGTCGTACCTGGAAGGTAGAGACTTTTACTCCAACAAAAGCAGGATAAATGATTTGAATACCCTTGATTTTAAAAGAAACAATGAGGAAGCAGGTGTCCTAATACTTTTTTCCATATAACGTATACTGTAAATGGACTCTCTAATACATAGTACATAGTTTGATGTAATTCTATTTGCCAAAAAAGGGTTCAGGGTACTCAAATTTGTCTTCATTTAAGATGAATAAATTAAGATAATTTATATATTTGCATGAATTTGACCAAGTTTTGATTAAAAAATTACTTACACATACAATTCTTCGTTTGTTTTTTATTGTTATTTGGAAATATTTAATTGGCAAGGATCTTTTTAAAAACTCTTCAAAATACTTGACAGTGTTCCAAATGAAAAAACACCCTGAAAGTCCTTTATGATTCTTATTATTTATGTATCAGTATTCTCCCTTCTCAGGACTTTTTTTCTGAAACAAAGAAAGATGGCAAACAGCCCCTCCCTTCTCGTTTTCATTTATTACCCAATATCTGGGTCAGTGACATCACTATCCAATGGACAGAACAGTAAACATGTACTGGAAGGCTTCTTTGGCATTTAAACCAGGATTTAATTCAGTTGGAAATTAGCATTTTGGAAATGCTGCTTTCCAAGCTGAATTACTCACTGATAATTCATCACACAATGATGAGAATGATAAGTTACGTAGTTTGTTATAATAGAAGTACCATGTCTGAAGGTTACCCCTATTCTGAGTTATAAAGCCTATAAAACGGCATGTACCTGCCTGCAATCTGTGTGGATCTTGGGTTTAGTTAGTTCAGGCAGAGCTGACGAAGAAACTATCACACACTCAAGTGAGTTGTTGTACTGCAAGAAAGTCCAGTCTTGAATTATGAAGCATTGGATTGTCCTAGCAGATATCAGTGACAATCTAAGAGAACATGGGTGCCGTCCACCCTTGTGTCAGTATATGCAGTAGCTGCTTTAGGCCCAACTCTAAGCCTCAGTGTGTAACCTCTTACTCTTTCTCCCTGTTCCCCTCTCCAAAAAAAAAAAAAAAAAAAAAACTAGAAATAAAATATGATCCTCCTCTTCCTTATGTAGGCTCCAGTATCAAGTGACCGATCAGTCTGCTCTCTCTTTTCTATGCACTACTTCCATTTACCTTCATCTTAGTTTGTTCTGTTGTCTTCTCTCAGTACATATTCAGGCTTATAGCTTTGTGTCTATAGTTGCATGTACATTTACTGTACCATTGTTAACACTCCTAGCTTTCAGAACTCAAAGAACGTAGGTACCTAAATTATCCAATAGTCCAGTTACTGAATATAATTTCAGTATTTTCTGAAATCCTGAGCATATCTTCTTGGGACAACTCTCAAATCATCCACTAGTTGCCCACCTATGCTTATACTAAATGAAGCCTCAGACACCTCTCTATCCCAGCCTCCTTCACTCTCCCTTTTCCCTTCCCTTTGCCCTCCTCAGCAGAGGCCAGTTGAGCCATCACTCATGTGCCCCCCTTTTCTGTCACCCTTCTTCTGTCTCACTCTCTCACCTTCTACTCTCTCCTTATTCCACTGACCATGCATGTTCCAAAAACAGCTCTCCTTTTCATTTCGGTGTAACCCTCTGCATGCCTTGCCCACCCCGCGACCCCCCGAAGCCCTCGCGGTTCCTGTCCAAGTCTGACTCCCCAAGCCTCACGAACCCCCACAATCTGTCATAATCCACACCCCACCAAACCATACACAACATGCTGGAATTCAGGGGTGTGGCCATGGCCCTGTTGGACCAATGGGACAGATGGCCTTGGTATAAAATGCTGCAAAGGCGTGAGTTTGTTCGCTCTTTCTGTCAGTCCGGCACTCCTACAAGGAGGGGGTCAAAGTAACGGGGACAGACTTCTTGGTACAGAGACCAACAAGAGCAACAAAAATACGAAACAAAAAACACGGATAGACACTTTTGGCTTAAGCCAGTTTAACTCCTGAAGATCCTTCAGCCCTAACAGGATGGAGGACGCCCACACCAAGACCCCCGAGGAAGTCGTGTCCTTCTTTGGGGTCAGCGAAACCGTCGGTCTTTCCCCTGACCAGGTCAAGAAGAACCTGGCCAAGTATGGCCACAATGGTGAGAGCAAAAGCATGTTGGGGTGTTCAGGACATGGGTAGGTCCAGGGATGGAGAACAAGGTGGTAGTGCAAAAAAAAAAGACTCTTGCAGATGCAGCTTTGAATCTCCTCAGGAGGAACATTCGAAACAGACAGAATCTTCTTGCAATTTTTTGGTGCTTTGAATAACAAATGGTACAGAGGTGTGGGAGTTACATGGCAACTGATTTTATGCAATGATGAGATTTGCCAATGATAAACAGTCCCTGGGTCCTTGGGTGAGACTTAAAGTGACATCAACAGGTTGTGCAGTAGAAGTTGAGAAGTAGTGCTCTAAATAACCGACAGGCAGAAGAAGAAGAAGACAGGTGATGGCGCAAGGGCCTTGCTCTGTGATTTGAGAAGGCTGTGTGCTTGAGGATTTCTGCCAAGTGGCAGGAGGAGGGGGGCATGGTTCTTAGAGGACGGTTGGTCTATCCACTCTGAAATGTAACTGGCATTGCAAAGCCATGATGTTCAAAAGCAAGAGAAGGAGGCAGGTTTTATGAGAGATGTTTAAAGAAGCTTAGTTCATTGTGAAATGTCATTGGCTGCTTGTGCTTTGGTGATATGAACTGCTTTGTATGAAAAAAGTAGGAGGATACTCCAAAATGAAACCAACAAAACTACAAAATAAATGCTTGTATCGTACATTGCGGTATCTGGATCTAAGCTCCATTGTAAACATGATCCTTTAGAGCTTTAATTTTGTTCTTTTAAGATGCCATTGTGTTTAAAGTCATACATTTACAGTTTTCTTGCAGTAGATTTTGAGTTGATGAGGGAATACTGACCATTAATCACTTTCCTTTAAATAAATACAATTGCACTCCATTCTCAATTACTCCTACTAATGATCTGTTCTCTCTTTCTCTCCTGTCTTCCTTGTTATGCCTCTCAGAGCTGCCAGCTGAGGAGGGTAGGTACATTTTATATTGTTTATACAATATAAATTTTGCTGAATAAACTGAAAAAATGTTTCTTTTTGTATTCTTAAGTTAACCACATTTTAATGTGTTTTTTCAATCAGATGTTCCTCTGTAACATTTAGTGAGCTTGAATCTAATCACTCATCCAACTATCTTTCAGGAAAGTCCATTTGGGAGCTGGTGATTGAGCAGTTCGAGGACCTGTTGGTCAGAATCCTGCTGCTCGCTGCCTGCATCTCTTTTGTAAGTAGCCACAAAAGAAGCAAAAATATGTCTTGTGGACAATTGAGTCAGAAATGTTACTGAGCTGAAGCAGATACAACACTGATATCACTGAAGGTTCCTCTGGCTATCCAGATCTTACACCTTGAGCAAAGCAACATCTTTGGAGAAGCATATCTTGCAACACCAAGTGGTCAAACTTGGGACAAATTGTCCCAGGCATGCTTTGAACAACTCTGGCATCTTCTGTGACTGCACAAGACTGACCTGATGATAATTCTAGAGACAACCATCATGATCAGGGCCCAGGACCTATGATGGTTGCAGGGTCACTAATAATGTTGATTCAAGTAAGTTTTGAGGACCAACTTCAATAATGCCAGAGAGCACCCAGACCTTTCAAACCCATCAAATGGTCAGTCTTTTTTGTTGCCAATCTTTTGTGCCAATTGAGTGATGCAGTCAAACATACATCTGTCTCAAGGCATCTAGGCTTTATAGTGCTCTTTAGAAGCCAACCTTTGAACTTTGTGCCATGTAACTAGCTTGTGGTGACATGGTGTAGATTACCACTTTTTCTCCTTGCCAACATACCGTACATTGTTACCATCTATGGTGTTGCCAATTTGGCATACAGCTGAAACGGATGGGGGGGGTGTGGGGTTGGTGGGGGCATAGTTACTAAAGGCTGTACCGCAAATACAAGGAGTTACAGTGTCAGCCATGGGCCATGCAGTGCTAGTCCATCCAAGATGGCGGACATACTCCCTATGTACCAACAGTTCTTGAAATAGTTTTCTCAAGGGGTAATCAATGTCTGCTTGTCAATACATCAGCTTGAGAAGCTTGTTCCAATTAGATGCCCCCTCATCAAATTTGTTTAAAGCTTCATTTAGCAGTGTGACATGATGGGTTCTGGGGCAAGGGAGGTTGAGCGGTGTTAGGGCATTAGGATTGGACATGAAGGGGTATCGATTGCTTCTGCCCTCCTCCTCACGTTGTGGCCAGCTGTCGCAATGGCCTTAGAAGGAGAATATTAAGGAGCAAGTGATAGGGGTGAAGGGGGGAGGGGTTTATTTTAAGAAAGACTCAAACTTCGGAGAGAAACTTAATCTCTCTGCAAAGGTCAGGGCTGAAGGAAGATGGGATAGAGTGCCCAAGAAAAGGTACAGAGGGGTAGAGGGACAGAGGGGGGGGGGGGGGGCAGTATTAGCTACAGGGTTTGTGACATAAAATCTAGTAGTATTATGCAACAATATTGTGAAACACGTGTGTTCAGTGTTTGTATAAGAATTAGAGTGTGGCAACAAGCTCAGGACCATAGGACCATTCCAGAGTGGTTAGGGCTGCTGTGGATCTAGAGATCCTGAATGTGAAATAAATTTAGATAGATACAGATAGAATACACCATAGGTCATCTATTCTGGTCCTTAAAGGCCAAGAATCCAGCCCAGTTTTATTTCCTGCTCTAAAAATCTGATCTAAGCAGTTGATTAACAGGTTCAATGGATATGTTCATATATTCATTATCTCCAAGACCAGAATTGATGACCCCTATAATCAGCAGTGTTTTTATAGAACCTGCCAGTGAGTTCAAACGCAGATGTGGGCCACATTTGGGACAAACATTCATTGATATTTGGAACAATAAAGGATTTTTAACTCATTTGCTTAGCACCTATTGTTTTCACCTTTCCCCTTTCGAAATCAGGTCTTGATCCTGGAATACCCAAATTAATTATACACATATAAACCAAGGAACAATGATACTCCAGAACCATGGTTGGAAAACCCAAATGACAACCTTACTGACAATTACTGGTTCTCTTTTCTTAACCTCTCGCAAGGCGTTCACTAACATGACCATCATGTTAGCTTCACGGACTCATCTTTGAACCCTCTGAAGTCACATTAACTGACCACTGAATCCACTGAAGCCACTTTTCACTCTAGCTGTTGATGAACAGATTTGTAGTGGATGGATTGCAGGTCTTCTGTACTCTAACCCTTACCAATCCTTCTGCAGGTGCTGGCTTGGTTTGAGGAAGGCGAGGAGACCGTCACTGCCTTCGTTGAGCCTTTTGTCATTCTGCTCATTCTCATTGCCAATGCTGTTGTTGGAGTGTGGCAGGTCAGTATGGATATAGATATGGATACTGATTTTAAACTCCACTAGTACTAGCTTTGCATAGATTAACTGCTGATTTTGGATGAAAGACTTGATAGATTTGAGTTCTTGAGTTGTGATCCAGTATGGCTTCCCTATTTGTGTAACAGGAGCGTAATGCTGAGAGCGCCATCGAGGCTCTGAAGGAGTATGAGCCTGAGATGGGCAAAGTCTACCGATCTGACAGAAAGAGCGTGCAGAGGATCAAGGCCAGGGAGATTGTCCCCGGTGACATTGTGGAGGTGTCCGGTGAGATGGCGGTGTTGTCTTTATTGTTGTTGGATCTGAACAGACCCATTGTTTGCAGCAGCCATGCAGCCGCCTGTGAGATGTGAGCATGCTAATAGAGCATGTGTCACTGAACACTCAGGCTATTTAAGGAGCAGGAGGGTGAGAGGGAGGGAGCAGGTGAAGCATGGTGGGGAGAGAGATGACAGTGAAACATGCTGAGAGAAGGAAAACTAAATCTTGGGTATAAATACATCACTGACACCTGCTGCTTCCCTTCCTTCTTGCTCTCTTTCAGCCCTCCTTAGATGCCTAGCTCTAAACCCCCTCTGTAGATGTTCCTCTCAGCCTGAGTCCTGATTTATTTACATTTATGACATTTGTTTTGTGCTTTCATTAGCTGGCAAAATTCCACATAGTTGGAAGTTAAACAAGAGAGTTCAAACAAGGGAGTTAAACATCTAACACCGACACCAGACCAACAGTCTTTGAAACATTCACAAATAGTTAGCGATTTCTTTTGTACTGTAAAAAACACCCCGGATGATTGCCAAGCTTACAGTAATCACTTATCGCTTATTTCTGTTACAGCAAATAAAGGCTAAATTGTTACATTCGAACCCAGACTGGGAAGTATATTGATATTTTTAAACATATCACGAAATAAACAGAGCAAAATACAGGATGAGGCATTTTAAGTAAGGACATTTGATCTTCTTTTGAACTCTAATGGGAGGTGGAGTCATATAATATAATTATATAATATCATATTATATTACATGTAATATGTCAAGAAATTAAATAAATGATTTGTAAAATGTAATTCATAAAAATGAATTATTACCCTCACATTATTAATATTTAGAATGGCCCAAATCAGGTGAAAAGTATTGTTTTAATTGTTTTTTATTACTGTTTTTTTTTTCATTCATACCCTCTCTATTTAGTAGAAACATAAAATAAGATACATATTCTAAAAAAACAAAAATGAAACCAAAACAAAACAAAACAAAAATACAAAACTCTGCCAGACATCTATTATGTGTAAAGAAAAAGGGACCAATAAGGATGTTTATGCTGGAAGATATGATAAAGAGATAACTTTGCAACTTTACATTTGCGAAAGCAGAATACCACCCCAAACGGTTTTGGCCTTGGCACAATGTACACAAACTGTTATTAGTTCCATGAAAATAATGGTTAGTAAGGTACGGATCCAGACATGCCCGCTGAATGTATATCTGGTGTTCTATCACTTGGCTAACATAACTTTGAAAAATTTTTAATAGTTAGAATTAACGTCGTGTCTACTATGATTTATAAATCGATATTAAACTGTTTCCAAAATACTGAAAGTGTGGAGCAGTGCCAGAATTAATACATGAATGTTTCCACTTCTCTCCAATCACCAATCACATTGGGAAGAACTCATTTCAGTGGAGTATAAATTTCCAATGAACTGGTGATTAGGATTTTTAGAAGACATAAAAGTCAACATCCAAGAATTATTTCTCATAGACCTTGTAATTGTTTTTTAATTATTAAAAAAAATAAATATATTTTTTATTATCTGCTCCTCTTAATACTGTTCAAATTTACATGTGTTTAAATATGATCAAAAAGACAAAGGATTTAATGGTGTGTCAAATATATACATTGTATATTGTATGTCACCATTCGGCTAAAAATTTGATATTTTGTTTGTATCGCCCAGACCTATCAGAAATGTCAAACTAATCAGGCTTTTTGCTTATTTGTCCCCCAGTTGGTGACAAAGTCCCCGCTGATATCAGGATCACAGCTATCCGTTCCACTACTCTGCGTGTTGACCAGTCTATCCTTACCGGCAAGTATCAGCTGATTAGAACCCAGTCATTTGTGTCTACTTTAGTGGGTTGATATTAAAAATGATTAAATCTTTTTTTTAAATGCTCAAATTTTCAGATTATTCTTAACAATTATAATCATGCCCCTTCCAGGTGAGTCTGTCAGTGTGATCAAGCACACCGAGGCTGTCCCCGACCCCAGAGCCGTCAACCAGGACAAGAAGAACATGCTTTTCTCTGTGAGTTTCCAATCAACCATAATTCATTTGGATCCATTGCTTCCTACCATTCCCTCTGTTGCCTGAGCTAACTGTGGAGATCTTGCCATCTATCCATGCATGCCTATTCTTCTATCAATCAAATCTTCCATCCCTGTGATCTTGTCTTAACCTTACCTCTTTTATCCTTCCATCCAGGGCACCAACATTGCTGCTGGCAAGGCTATTGGCGTTTGCATTGCCACTGGTGTCTCCACTGAGATCGGCAAGATCCGTGACCAGATGGCCGCCACAGAGCAGGAGAAGACCCCCCTGCAGCAGAAGCTGGATGAGTTCGGCGAGCAACTCTCCAAAGTCATCTCCCTTATTTGCGTTGCTGTCTGGATGATCAACATCGGCCACTTCAATGACCCCGTCCATGGTGGATCCTGGATCCGTGGTGCCGTGTACTACTTCAAGATTGCTGTTGCCCTGGCCGTGGCTGCCATCCCTGAGGGTGAGAATGCGTAATACTTCACCCATACAACTACATTTGAAGACCTGTGCTATGGCAGGACTCATGAATGCTGTTGCCAACATTCTCAAACAGGAATAAATCTTCTCTGCAGCATCAGGAATTGGCTGATGCCTGATTAGTTTGAACACAAAACTCGTATTCTAGCTGTTGACACTCAATTGGAATTAGTGTTGTGGAATGGTAGAACTTTCAACAGTGACTGGGGAGAAGGTTGGAGCAGTAGGATTGCGTAGTGAGTTTTCAGGTTAGCCTATAACAGTTATCACCAGGAGATATAGCTTCCTGCAGCTTTCAAATCCAACCCATATCAACACAATAATAGACAATAATGAAGACAATATTTAGATGGATTTGGGTTGGAGCCAAACCCTGCAGGAAGATACATTTACATGAGGAGGTTTGGTGACCAGTGGCCTGCACAATACAGACACAAATGCATGGTTGAAATCAGATCGCTGTTCCAAGCAGTTCCCTACCAGTTTAACCCAGTCTTTGGCACTCTGTTCTGTGGCATTCTGCCAGTGCCAGTTGGCAAGCCCCACATTCTCTGCCAATGAAACATTAAACCCACTGGACAAAGACATGTCAAAAGACATCAGTACTCTTTGTCAACGTTCCAAAGGCATCCACAGAAAATCCCAATTTTTTTGCTACATATTTTTTAGACATCTTTTCAATTACTGATGACTAATCTGTCTTGCACTAGGTTCTAGTAAGATTGTCAGATATTGGGCCTGTTGGTAAAAGTTGGGTCTTGACTGACTGACGTGATAAAAACATGATTTTAACATCTTTCTGGTGTGGCATGTTTGTTGTGAATTCAACATTTTAATTTCTTCCAGGCATACCCCTAAACAACTTACATGAGTTCCCCCCTTTCCAGGTCTGCCCGCTGTCATTACCACCTGCCTGGCTCTGGGTACCCGCCGTATGGCCAAGAAGAATGCCATTGTCCGCTCTCTGCCCTCTGTGGAGACCCTGGGCTGCACCTCTGTCATCTGCTCAGACAAGACTGGCACCCTCACTACCAACCAGATGTGTGTGACAAAGGTGTGTTTTAGACAGCTATCTCTTCCTCACGTGTACTCCTGGGAAGTCAGCATATGCAGTATTGAAGCAAAATATTAGGTTTAAAGAAGCAAGGCTCTTCAGTTCCTTATATTCCTTGCTCCTTGCTTTGTCTATTCTTTTAATACATCCTTTATCTACATGTTGTTAAACAAGCTGTAGACTCAATCAAATATTGTCTCAATGACAATAATAGAAGGAATAGAAGCTGACCCTAATTCTACCAATCTGTCTATCTCAACAGATGTTCATCATTGACAGAGTTGATGGCGATCACGTGAACCTGGAATGCTTTGATATCTCTGGCTCCAAATACACCCCTGAGGGCGAGGTGTAAGTACACTCTCATACACTCCCCAGACATTGATGACTGAATACCTAAAGCCTTCTTTTTCTACTCTAATGTCTGTTTTAAAACAATGGGAATGTGGATGAAAGAGTTCATTGTTTTTTTCCTGATTTTTGCTCTCAGTACTAAGGGTGGTGCTAAGGTTGACTGCAGTCAGTATGATGGACTGGTTGAGCTGTCCACCATCTGCGCTCTGTGCAATGACTCCTCCCTGGACTACAATGAGGTAAGAGACATAAACGTGCACCAGTAATGCAAAATAGAATGATTTCTTTAACATTTTTACTTTTAGATGTTAATGTTTGTTTAATTACATTTGTGAAAGGTAAAGTCAGTAACGCCTGGAATTGTTTATAATGGCATTCAGCATTATTTTATACACATTTCGTTTAACTATATAAGGTTTCAAAATGCACAAGCTCCTATAATAATAATCACAGTAAATAAATTAAATGCTGTCCTGAGGTGGGCAAAATGATTGGGATTTTTAAATGGACTGTTTGTTAGACAAGTATAGAGATCATTTTGTCGAGCAAGAACCAGAAAGTCCCTCAGATAATTGGCTGTGATGTGAAATTCGGATCTAATAATTAATGATCAAATTTCATTCTTTCTGCCAAATGTTAATGTGTCCATTTTTGTTAGCCCTGTGGTGTGACAGCTCATAATATTTAAAGCTTATAAAATTACCTTTTAAAAATCCCTTAATAAGGATAAAAACAGTACATATATGAACTTATTAAAATGTACAAACTCAGTTATGTATTTCGAGGATGCAAAATGACCACAGTGGTGTAAATGTGTGACCATATTGTCAGTCATATTCCACGTGTTTCATTAATATAGTTAATATGAATGAATATTGTTTAATGGTAGTGAATGATGAGTATTTGTCACATTGTGGTTTCTTTACTACAGTAACACATTAATATTCCTATTCCCCATATTCACCCCACAGTCTAAGAAGATCTATGAGAAGGTTGGTGAGGCCACTGAGACTGCCCTGTGCTGCCTGGTTGAGAAGATGAATGTGTTCAAGACCAACGTTCGCAACCTTGGCCCTGTTGAGAGAGCCAATGCCTGCTGCAGTGTGAGTCAAACCTGTGCCATTTCCTGTTTTTAGCTTTAAAAGACTGGCAAATCTGTGTGATAATGCAGGTACAGTAACAGTGGTGCTGAAGGCTTTGTGCCTCTATCTCCTGTTCTGCAGGTGATTAAGCAGCTGATGAAGAAGAACTTCACCCTGGAGTTCTCCCGTGACAGGAAGTCCATGTCTGTGTACTGCACACCCACCAAGGGAGACAGCGGAAGCAAGATGTTTGTGAAAGTGAGCTCTCTCTCTTTCTCTTTCTCTCTCTGCTGACATTCTAGTCTTTGTTCTCATCGCTTATTTGAGGGTAACCTCTCTATCTCCTCTCTAACCAACAGGGTGCACCCGAAGGCGTGATTGACAGGTGTGCCTATGTGCGTGTTGGTGCTACTCGCGTGCCCCTGACTGGCCCCGTCAAGGATAAGATTATGGCCATCATTAAGGAGTGGGGTACTGGCCGTGACACTCTCCGCTGCCTGGCCCTGGCCACCCGTGACACTCCCCTGAAGGTTGAAGAGATGAACCTGGACGACTCCACCAAATTTGCTGATTACGAGGTGTGAGGACCAGAAATTGATTGATAGGCTCTCAGATGTAATCAATTGGATGCACAGTTCACCTCATCTTCTTTCTTTTTCTCTATCATTTCTATTTTCCATCTCAGACTGACCTGACCTTTGTTGGCTGTGTGGGTATGCTGGATCCCCCTCGTAAAGAGGTTACAGGCTCAATTCAGCTCTGCAGGGATGCTGGCATCCGTGTCATCATGATCACTGGTATGGGTTCCTGAGTTCAAGGATAAGTCAGGGCAGGATTAGAGACCACCGATCTATTTAATCATGTATTGTGGCTGATTTACTGATGCTCACCAAACTCTTAACCCCTAGGTGATAACAAGGGTACTGCTGTTGCTATCTGCCGTCGTATTGGCATCTTCAGTGAGGATGAGGATGTGACTGGCAGGGCTTACACTGGCCGTGAGTTTGATGACTTGCCCCGTACTGAGCAGAGTGAAGCTGTGACCCGTGCCTGCTGCTTTGCCCGTGTTGAGCCTTCCCACAAGTCCAAGATTGTTGAGTTCCTGCAGGGCTACGATGAGATCACTGCCATGGTGAGCAACACTCTCACACTGGCCACACATGCAAACTTTATAAATCCAGAACTGTTCCTTTTGGTGCCACTGGTGGTGCGTGTGTTACACATTGCCAGGGCCCTGGGGTTGTGGGTTCAAGCTCCACTTTGGTCACTGTCTGAGAGGTGTTCTTGCTATGCCCGTGAGGGTACCAGTTTCCTCACACCTCCCAAAAATACTGATAATAAAAATAATAATGGTAGGTGGATTGGCTATGCTAAATTGCCCCTAGGTCTGAATGTGTGTGAGGGGTTGTGGTACCCTACGATGGACGTACCTCTGGGGTAACTATTCCCTGTTGCCACTGTGTGTTTCTTAAGTATATGCATATTATATGGGGGTTTATTGTGCCCCTTACCTGCACATATTAAAATCTCTGAAGTAGCCCACCCTGTGTATTCTGGTTGCTTCTATTAGCAGAGCAAATATGTTAGGGGTAAAACACTCCTCCATACCATTCTGTTTTTCCTCCATCCAGACCGGTGATGGTGTGAATGATGCCCCCGCTTTGAAGAAGGCGGAGATTGGCATTGCCATGGGCTCTGGCACTGCTGTTGCCAAGTCAGCCTCTGAGATGGTCCTGGCCGACGACAACTTCTCCTCCATTGTGGCTGCTGTTGAGGAAGGCAGAGCTATTTACAACAACATGAAGCAGTTCATCCGCTACCTCATCTCCTCCAACGTCGGAGAAGTCGTTTGGTGAGGACCATTGATAGTGCACACATGATTGTGTCTGTGCATACTTATCATTACTGTGTCATTATGTTGTTTTTTATTATTCCCACAGTATCTTCCTGACTGCTGCTCTTGGTCTGCCTGAGGCCCTGATCCCCGTGCAGCTGCTGTGGGTGAACCTGGTCACTGATGGTCTTCCCGCCACCGCCCTGGGCTTCAACCCCCCTGACCTGGACATCATGGGCAAGGCTCCCCGTTCCCCCAAGGAGCCCCTCATCTCTGGCTGGCTGTTCTTCAGATACCTGGCCATTGGCGGTAGGTGTCGCATTAACATAGTGGTTCTCATCTCCAGTACACTGTAAACAGTAAAAGATCCTCACGGAACACTTGCATATTATTTAATATGAAACAGTGGAGGAGCCTCTTAAGGTGCTCCAAGAAACTTTTAATAAAAGGACAAGGAGCTTTGATAAAGTTTAAGAGTTTCTTCTCAAATTGAAGAACCTCCAAATGTTCCTCAAATATCTTTTAACAGTGTAGACTGACTGCCCTGCTATACTGATTTCACAAATGCATCGACTAATTGTCAGGCTCTTCTTGAGCTTAATGGCTCTGCAGGTGTACTTTACCTATCAGACTCTCAAACTCCAATCAATGGAGAGAACATTGGTAGAACATAGTTTGTTGTGATGCATTTTGGTGTAATTAAACTTTTCCTTGTGTGAAAACAAATTAAACCACCTGGGGAAGCACTCCAAGTTCACTCCAAAGTGTAAAAATGTGGACCATCTGGAGCATCCCAAGGATTGGGTTGAGCTAAACATAGATATTAATTGCTACCAACTTTGACTTGATGATAAAAGGATCTCCATTTGGTGTCAAAATAGCTTATGGTGCTTTTCCACTGCATTATAACTACAGTACTCTTTTTGACTCTACTTGGCACTACTCTGATTTATTACCTGATACCTACTAGTTTTTAGTACCAGCTCAGCTTTGGTTCCATGCAAACAGAGTAGGGACTAAAATGTGAAACCATGCAGAGCGCTGAGGTCTTTTGAAGAGGTTTGAACATTTAAATGTGGTTTGAATCACCAGCTACATTTTGGTTGAGGTGAGTTGAGTAGAGACACTGTTTCGCTTGAGGATAGAGTTTAATTTTCTTGTTAAATACAAGATTAAACATCTTAATTCCTTTTCCCCTCACTGCCTCAGAAGTAAGAAGGAATGTGTACAGAAAGATTCCTTGTCTATGTTATTAATGTCCTGTAAAAACTGTATGTTCTGCTCTCTCATTCTCTATAGGATACGTTGGTGCTGCCACTGTTGGTGCTGCTGCCTACTGGTTCCTGTATGATGAGGAAGGCCCAGGAGTCACCTACTACCAGCTGGTAAGTGGACTCTCTGCTATCAGCAGTGTCAGATCAGCTTTTTCCTGTTAGCAGGAGTGAGTGCCTGGTTTGTTTCTCAACTAAGTTCTTTGTACTTCCCACCCTGTCTTGCTGTGTAGTCTCACTTCATGCAGTGCCACGATGAGAACGAGGACTTCGCTGGCGTTGAGTGTGAGGTGTTTGAGGCTGCTCCCCCCATGACCATGGCCCTGTCTGTGCTGGTCACCATTGAGATGTGCAACGCCCTCAACAGGTTAGAGATTATCATCACAGCAGCTAAGCATTCACACTAATAGTAATGGTCCAGAGCACTCTTGATGTTAATAATGGTCTGGTTCTATTAAATATTATTTATAGCAGCCCTAAACAAAACCCTTCCCTGCTTTTTTCCAGCTTGTCTGAAAACCAGTCTCTGGTTCGCATGCCCCCATGGAGCAATGGCTGGCTGTTGGCTGCCATGACCCTCTCCATGTCCCTGCACTTCCTTATCATCTACGTGGACCCTCTGCCCGTAAGTCTGTCCCTCTAGCACTGCCTACTGCTGGCCTTCTCTTCTCCTTTTGACAACATTGTTCCCCTCTGCTGATGCAAAAAAAATTCATTCTGACAGCCTTGTTCTTTGAAGTGACTGAGCTGAGCTGTAGGAGAACAGCACTGCAGTAACGCTGGAGTAATGACTGACCACAGCAAAACTCACACTTTAGTTTGTCATATCCAGACTACTAAATATCAGCCTTAAGATCCCAGAGCTTGGATAAAAAGTAAATTTTTCCTTGATGATGTGTCTTTATACTATGACTGTTTTCCTAAAAATTGTTGAAAAAGTATGGCAAAATTATATTATTTACATTATTATATTTTACTTACAGTATCGCACTACATTGAATTTTAAACTCCTGCCAATGCAATACACAGCCCTAAATTGTAGATAGAGAAAATTGTCTTATGTCTTAAAGACCATCTAGAGATCCTGTCTAGCTAGTAACATTGAAACAGAAATGGGTCAAATGCACGATCCTGATTGGATATCGTTGTTTCTGGTAGTCAGTATAACATGTCTGTGTCCATTACATATGTAATGCTGTTAAATATGAAGTGATGAAACTTCATTGACATTTATGAGTATTGTTGAGTACAGTCACCCTGTTTGGATTTATTTACATTATGTATATACAGCATAATGTTGTATATATAAAATTCTCTGTGATTCTGGTTTCACTGCAATCGTCTCTAATTTCAACATTTACCAGATGATCTTCAAGCTGACTCACTTGAACGTGGAACAGTGGTTGGTGGTGCTCAAACTCTCCTTCCCCGTCATCCTGCTGGATGAGGTGCTGAAGTTCGTCGCCCGCAACTACCTGGAGGGTAAGACTGATTAATGTGTGATAGCTGTGTGCAGACAGAGCAGTTACTAGTAATTCAATTCTTCACTAATTACTCAATGTATGGAATAAATTGATTCATTATGTTCATATGTAGCTAATAGGGTTTAATACCTGTTCACATTCACTTAAGGCTATAAATGTCTGTCTATTATATGAACAGGTTTATAACTGAGTAACTAATACATAAAGGGTCCATATACCACCATTTTCCGACCACTTAGAATTAAACAATCTGTTTATGATACTGATATATTTTATCTATGAAATCCATTTGTTTGGGTTTTTTTTTTTCTTTTTTTTCATGTTTTGTCCTTTATTAAACATGTCATTCAGTAGGCATCATTGCAAATCATAGGGCCCTATATATGTAATTGGCCATCTTCATTCAAAAACATAGGCCGAGATGAAGCAGTTCTTGTCTGCACTGGATATACACTATATGTCCAAAAGTTTGTGGACACCTCTTCTAATAAATGCATTCAGCTACTTTACGTTGCATTGATTCCTGACACAGATATACAAATGCACACAAACAGATTGTCTATTGCCTGTAGAATAGAATAAGACTTTTTGATAAAGAGCAAATAAACATGAACATTTTGGCACTATGCCCAATACCAGGTGTGGACTAGAGGGGTATAAAGCCGCCCAGCATTGAGTTTTGGAGCAGTGGAACTGTGTTCTCTGGAATGATGCTCCATCCAGTACTTTTGGGATGAGCTGAAGAGTTCAGGATGAGGTGGGGTGGTGATCATCCAATATCCTAACCTCACTAACACTCTTGTGAATGCTGAGTGCAATACTCCAAAATAATAATCTAATAGAAAGACTTCCCTGGACAGTTACCTAAACAAAATCAGGATAATCTCTGTTTTAATACCCTTGATTTCAGAAGAAACAAAGGATGTGCCAACAATGAGTGTCCCAATGCTTTTGTCCATGTAGTGTATATGTAAATTGGTTGTTTTATGTGACAAAATCACCTCGTTCAAAATGTGTTGTTTTTCTGTTTAATTTCCATATATGGGCTCTATATAGCAAAGACTGGGCTTCAACAGTGTTGCCGTACAATATTAGGCTCCTATTTCAGAAATGATATGGACCCTTAAATACCTGCTAATCCTTAATCACATTTAATATTCACTAAATGTATTCTATATGTCCATCAATATAATCTCCTAATCTCCACAAAAACCCCTCCCTTATTCTGTCTCTCCATGTTTAACTCTCTGACCCCCATCATCTCCTTTCTTCACTAACGTCTTCTATTCACTTCCAGCCTAAACCAGTTCCCTCCCTCAGTTACCAAGTAACAAAAGCAAGGTACCCAACAAATGTCTGTCATGTGTGTGTGTTTGTTTGTGTGTGTGTCTAAATGAGAGAGTGTGACTGAATGAAATAGCTGAATCCTGTGTTCACTGCAGTTCACCCACTTCGTTGAATGCTTGCAAAAATGAAGCGAATGCATGACACTGTTTACTTCTATCTTTAAATGTTTTTGGCTTAAAGCTCATTTTTTAGTTCACTGCTGGTCGAGGGATTCATGCCATTGTGCAGACATTGGTGCCCAGATAAAGGCTGCTTTTCCACTGTAGGGCTGAACAATTTTGAGTACAGTGCATTCAGCACAGAAAATAGGCTTTGCTAACCTTACTCATGGCCACAAAACCATTTGGGATAGGGCGTAAAGATGTAAGGATCTGCCTGATTGCCTATGTGCTTGTATTCAAGCTGCAAGATATGCAGCCTTTATGCTTCCAATGGTGGAGGACTGACCTGTTTCTTTAAAATGGACACAAATCTGGCTAGTAATCATTGTACACAATTGAATTTATTATTAGTGTACTCACCCAATATTAGAAACACCCAACCATGTCTGAAAGTGTACAGTTATGAATATCATGCCAAAATGTTTATCACAGCAGTACAATTTGTCATATTTAGAATAATGATTAGTTAAATGCCTGTATAATATAAAATCTTACACTAACAAATGGCCAGTGGGCTATCCAGCAGTACCAATAGTAGGGCTGCAGCCCACAGGCTGAAAACCACTGATGAGGCTCAATGCATGACACTTGAAAGGTATGCTTTTATACCTGGGGTGGGGAACCGTGCCCTGATCCAACACATCTACCTGGCAAATGATGAGTCGAATCAGGCCTGTTTGAATGGGAATATCACCAGGAATCAAGCCTACTAGGACCTGAGTCCCCACTACATATAGTAGTTACTCTACTGAGTCCTTCCACTGATGAATGCATGCTCAACTCTGTAGCTTGTCTATATCATGTGTAGCTCCATTGCTGCTTTAGATATCCTTTATTCTTTGCAGCCATCCAATGACGCAATGCCTTCTTCATCCAAAAGTTTGTGCTGATTTTGCATGATTAAAATGACATTGCAAAAGGTTTTGCTGATATTTGTAGCCAATGTAGAACTGCAGGTATGTCCTCAGAACTGTGCCACTTGCTTGTCTTGAGAGTTGCAGGTACTGAATTGCCAGTCTAGTCTGCTGGCCTGCATTACTGATGAACAGCTGCCATGAACCCAATAACAACTCCCTGTCTTCTCTCTCCATTCAGCTAAAGTTTGAAATCTAGATACAGTGGAGTGAGCTGGGAGCAAGAGATGGAGACAACAATGAGAAAAGGAGGAGGAAGAAGCAAGGGATCACATTCAGAGAGGAATCAGAGAGGAGCTCTTATGAGTCTACCCACGGAGTGGAGAGAGAGAGGACGAAACAAAGGAAAATCATGAAAAAATCTATAAAACTGACTGAAAGAATAAAAAAAAGGTACAAAAGCAACTCTTTATGGAAAGATTAAATTAATATATAGGTTAATGGTTCCAAATTAGTGCTTGAATGATAAGTAAGTTTATTCTTAAAGCTGATAATAAATGTATTAAAGTTACATTTTTTGTTAAACTTGTACACTCTCCTTCCTTGTTTTTCCTTTCATTTGTGCCGTCTTGTCATTAAAGCAGAGTAATAGCATTAGTTTGAACATTAGCATTAGTACACTTTTCCCCAGAAAATATTTTCATATTGCAAATAAATACATATTTTCTCCTCTGTTCATGTTTGGGCCGTAACTCTCTCTGTTATTCACTGTAGTCTTAGTCACTTAAAGGTGGTCAAACAAATAAAACTCACTGGAGGACAGTGGCTAATAGAGCCAGTCTTTCAGTTCAGAAAGTGTCTGAGAACACCTCTGCAATAATGATACACATACAGTAAAGGATTTCTGCATGACGTCTAAGAAAAATGTGCTCTGATCATTATTCACATTTCACATTTACATTTAAAGACATAAACACAATTTAACTACCCAGCAGGCATTTCACTCATTATTTACAACACGAAAAATTTCATTTTGAAAAAGGGAATCAGTGTTATCACAACATTGTTTCAATGTTATTCTAATATCTAACATTAAACATTTCCACATTTTTTTTTTAACCATCAAGCATCAACAGACTATGTCAACCACATTTCAATGCTGAAGGTCGGTCATGTGCCTACTTGGGAAGTTAAGGCCACAAACAGTCATACTGTGCATGTCTTTCATTGAACACACTGAGAAAAGATCCATATTGCAGGCTAGGAAAAATAAGTAAGGGGAAGCTAATTAGAAGTCAGCAAAATCTTTTAAATTAAGCAAATGAGAAGTGTGGGTTTCCCTGGTACCCTGTCCATTAAATAGACACAGAGCCTGTTCGCTGACAAATCCACTGGTCTCAAGAAAGGCTGGACCAAGCTTCAGGGTAATCAGCTTTAAGAAGACCCCTGAAGATGTGTTATAGGGATGTATGTTGCAATGAAAGAATTGCTGATGATCTGGGTACATATCAATTCATGGTTAGACAAATCACTGCAACCTGAAATAGGTGGAAAAAAGACCCTATGTGCTCTTAAAAATGGCAGAAAATATTCTTGAGTCCACAATTAGAAAAAAGTGCTGATTATGAATGGTGCTCTTGAAAAACAAAGAAAGGTGCTGCTGTCCATCCATCCATTTTCTATACCACTTATTCCTGAATGGGGGAGCCGGTGCCCAGCCGGCAACTCTGAGCACAAGGGCAGGAAACAACCCTAGACAGGGTGCTAGTCCATCATAGGGCTCACAAACACATTCACGCACTAAGGGCCACTTTAGAGTCACCAATTCACCAACTAACACACAAACACAGGGAGAACATGCAAACTCCACACAGAAATTTCCCAGGTCACCCCGGGATCAAACCCAGGTCCTTCTTGCTGTGCAAAAAAAGGTCAAATCAAGTTTTATTGTCACATCACATTACACAGGTATAAGTCCCTCACAGTAGTAAAACAGATGCAAAAAAAACAAAACAAAACAAAAAAGAATATAACTTTATGTAGTATAAATACAATATTTACACACTAACATACACCATTCATATATTATTGCACTGTAGGAGTTCTGTGTTTATACAAGCTATAAAAGAATGTTTGCATTATATTTACATGCACTGGGTATAGAATTAGGTGTAGCTGTAGTGTAGGAAGGTAGTGGGAGAAAGTCTTGGTGGATGTAATGTAACTGAGCAGCTAGTTTCTGCTTCAGTAGTGAGTAAAATGCAGGTGCAGAAAGAGTGTATGTGGGATGAAGGTGCGATGAATCAGGTGAGATAAATTGTGATTGGCTGTGGACTAGAACACTAGACTGTTTAGCAGCCTGGTGGCCTGGGGGAAGAAGCTGTCTCGGAACCAGCTGGTTCTGGTCCTCATGCTTCTGTACCTCCTACGAATAGGCAGATTTGAGAACAGGCAGAGGCTTGGGTGGGTAGAGTCCTCCTCTCTCTGGTGTCGACCAGAGGAGGATGGGTTCCACTCTTGAACCTTGGTTCCTCTCAAGGTTTCTTCCTCCTAGCCTGAGGGAGTTTTTCCTTGCCACTGTTGCTGCTGGCTGCTCATTTGAGGCCTGGACCCGGATTTCTGTAAAGCTGCTTTGTGACAACTCCTTGTTGTAAAAAGTGCTATATAAATAAACTTTGATTGATTGATTGATAATCCTCCTGATCTTCCTCAGACAGCAGCTGGGGTATAAATCCTGAACCCCAGTGATATGCTGGGCAGTGTGCACCACCCTCTTCAAATTTTTTCTCTTGAGAGCAGTGCAGTTCCCTTATCAGGTGGTAATTCCATCATTTAATACCATCAGGATGCTTTCCACCGTGCAGGTGTAGAACATCCACAAGATGCATGGATTCAGACCAAACCTGTTGAGGTAGAAGTGGTGTTGTTGTGCATTCTTCACCACCCATGTGTTGATCTCCTCTTCCTGAAGCTACGTCTTGAAGTCCACTATTAGCTCCTTGGTCTTGTTGACCTTAAGAGAGGGGTTGTTTTTCTGGCACCAGTGTGTCATGAGGTTGACGTCCTCTATGTAGGCTGCCTCATTGTCATTGGAGATCAGGCCTAAGTGTTGAGGTTCAGTGAGGAGGATGTGTTCTGCCCATCCTCAGCACCTGCTAAGAGCCTGTTAGGAAGCTTAGGATCCAGCTGCACAGAGAGCTGTTCAGACCAAGATCCTGGAACTTCATGTGGGGGAACTGTAGTCCACAAACAGCGTTCTCACATATGTGTCCCTTGGAGTGAGGGCAATTGCACCATCAGTGGATCTGTTGTGTCTGTATGTGAATTGCAGTGGGTCCAGGGTGACAAGCAGTGAGGAGCAGATGAAGTCAGCCTCTCAAAGCACTGCTAATGACTGAGGTCAGAGCAACTGGTCACCAGTCATTTGAGCAAGTGATGCAGGCTGTTTTCGGAACAGGGATGATGGTGGCCAGTTTGAAGCATGCAAGCATGACTCAGAGGGAGAGAGAGGTGTTGAAAATGTCTGCATAGACTACTATCTGATCTGCAAATGATTTGTGGGTGTTGACATACTTGACAGATATGTGTATGTTAGCTACGGAGATGAAGGGCGGGTTGGACTCTGGCCACTGGACTTGGCTCTCTCCATGGGATCGCTGTAATTTGCTTCAAAAGGGATTGTACATTAGCCAGTAGTATGCTGGGGAGAGGCAGGTGGAGAGTTTGCCATCTTAGTCTGACCAGAACACCGGCTCTTCTGCCTCTTTTCTGGCATCTCCGGTGGGTGTGCAGCTGGGTGGACCAGATGAATGGAGCTCCTTGGGTGTTTACAAACAAAGGATCTGCATCATAAAACTCAAAGTGAAGTACTGGCACCAGTACTTCACTGCAGATCCTTTAGGTCCTGAAAGTTATGAGCCATTAAGGATCAGACTTCCTACCCACAAACAGTGAAGTGTGCAGCTGGGGAATGCGGTTCACATGTATCTAGTCTTCTATAATTTTAGGCAGGTGATAGATACACATAAATCCAGAGATTTTCAGCAGAACTCATCACATTCTGTTGATAAGATTGTCTTTTTCCTTCTTCCAGGTATTGAGCACACACATACCTGGCTAATCATTTCACACAAGACAAAATTGCTGAGATCATCATACTTCCCATTTGTTCTGTATCCTACGTACGGATGAGAACCAACTTTAAGAACCAACCGTTTTTGTTTCTAGCATTCCAGAACTTCCCAGTCCCTGCTAGCAAGTGAAATAACACAGGAAGATGGTAAAATCCTGCACGTAACATAGAACCCACCACATTCCCTTCCACCAAATTCTTAACACTCCTTACATTACAAAATCTATCAGGTAGGCATACCCCTTCATCTAAAGTTGCTGTGACCAATTATGATCTGATCAGCAATACTTATATATAGATAAAATGATCATTTAAGAACTAAGGTTGTTGTGGTTATTTATGACACAAGATAACCAACGTTGTATACTACATAAAAATAAACAAAAAATAATGAATAGAGCAATATGAAATCTTGAAGTCTTTTTTATTTTTCTGTTATGTTAATTCTGATCTAATGTGGAATCATTAAGCCATACAATGATTGTGGCCTCAATTTCAATTTGATGAACAACATTAAAAAATCCAGTTATGATATGATTTTACAATAAGATGATTCAATCTGCAAACATAGACCAACTGTTGCAAGATTCACTAATACCACTCCCTTTGTGGAAGCAGGCCTTGACTAGATCCATAGTTTGATCACTGTAAAGAACAGTCTCCAACCAGGATTCCTGATCTGTTTTTAAGATAAGTCTGAAAATAATCAGGTCAGTCTGGACAATGATAAGGACAAAAGAGTAGATCTGAATAATCACTCATTATTGTTCCATGGTGTGTTCATTCTTACTGGGATCTCTGATTCAGAGAAGTTTTGGAGACATTTCGATGGAGTAAATGCTTATATGATGGTGCGGAAGGGAATGCTCACATCTGCCATTTGTCTTGCGTAGTCCTCATCAAACATTTGGGATTGAGCTGGAGTGAAATGGTTGGTCCAGTCTCCAACCTCTCCTGAAAAGACATTAAGTTAAAGCCTTAAACGATTTGGGTGAGGCATTTGCAAACAGTATCCCTTTGGAATAATTGTAGTTTATATGAAAACATTATTAACTATTAAAGTGATATTAGCTTTAATTTCTCCCATTAATATTAAGTGATATTGCAAATATTATCATTATTGTTTCCACCTGTGTTGAGTTCTGACTAAGCTGTGTCAAGTTGTGTCTTTGGTAGAAGTAAGGCTATGCAAAGGGCTTCTGAGTGACTCAGCAGTCAAATGCTGAGGATCGCAGGTTTGACTCCCAGAATCTGAAACACAACTGGCCAACACACTCTCGCTCACACAAGCAGTGCAATGCTGTCTCGCACAGGTGTCTGTTACCCATTGTATTGGTGCTGGAGATCCAGCAATTTCCTCCAAGTGCATTGATCTCCCAGCAATGATGCAATGGCAGCAGTGGTGACCAAGTTCACATGTGTTGGAGGAAGCATGTGTTTGTCTTTACCCTCCTAGTGTCGAGAGCATCATGTGATGGGAGGAGAGTCCTAACGGAGTTGGTAATTTGCACTTACCAACTGGAATAGAAACCTTTGAAGGGCATAATCAAAAATATTTGTTTTCAGCCACCAAAAATATTTAATGGGAACCATTTTCTTAATTTATGTTACCTTGTATTTAAAATAATCTTTCAAAGAAGCATAATTTAGATATGTACATAAAGGTGGAGTCAGGAACACAAAGTAGGAGACTACTTAATGCAAACAAATAACAACATCATATACAAACATATAATTGAGCTATTGTACTCATTACCAGTTCCCACCCCTATCCAGGACTCTTTATATCATACAATGTACTAGGACAAGGAGGGGGAAAGCTAGCACATGCTGGATTCTGCATCACTTGGAGTGATGAGGGGAGTGGGGGGGCTGAAAAAGCAAGACCACTCTGCTCTTTCTGTTTTTCCATTGATGGGACAAACCCTTTGATTTTGGGTGCCCTACCTTGTAAACTTCATGTCATGCTTGTTGTGAGGGAGTGGGTTTTGCAAAAACTCAAACTATATGTGTGGGAGGCTCGCGGCTCAAAAAATGGAGCAACAATGGAAAAATGATGTTAAAGGAAACTGCTACAGTGTATACAAACCTTTCCTCATGAATGAGGAGATGGAATGGTCAAACATTATCTTGGGGATGAATGTGTAGTTGGCCATCGGATTGTCCTTCATGACATTGAAGGACGTCAGCTGCACAATCTTGTCAATCACGTCACTGGTCACTGACAATTCAAGGTAGCGCATGATCCGTTCCACCTCCCGATAAGGGTTCTTGAATTGGGGAATTAAGAAACTTTAATTACCAGAGCTATAACTTAATATTGAGAATTGTAAAACCATCTGAAGCAGCTGCACTCACACTGTACCTCTTTCATGTCCTCAAAAAAAAGGTAAAGGATGTTCCTTTTGTCTTTTTCCTTCCAGTACCCTTTCACATGGTCATGCCATGAGCCCCAGGCCACTGTGGGTATATTAAAAAAGAATATCTATTGGGTACCAGTACTAGCACAGATAATGGTGTATAAAGCTTGAGGAACATTAGATTATATTAAATTAGAACATCCAATTACAGAAAGCTTTTTTCATTCTCACATTTTCCACGCATAAAGTTCTGGATGTATTCTTCCCATGGACCTGGCTCTGGCTGAGCCTTATTCATGCGGTGAAAGTGGTAATAGCTGACCATGTTGTCCTTAGCATTCCGAGCCACATAAATCACCTGAAAAATTAAGGGATATTTTCAAGAAGTACAGTTGTACTGAAAATTTTGTACAGGGGTATTTTCCCCTCTGAAAAACAAGATCAAAATCCAAATCACGGTTAATGTTTTGTTTCAAGTACATCATCCAGTGGAAGCCCCAATGGGTGGCCAAAGACAAGAATAATCTGTCCGCATAAATTGATTCAAAAGTTCAAGAGGTACTTCCATATTCCATATTCGATTGTAACATTAACAGGATAAAAACTACATATAGATACAGTATACAAAATATAGAAATATACATATGACAATTATAATATAAATAAATACACTAACATGCAATAAAAACAGTATAATTACCAAGGATTATCAAGGACTCTACCCACCCAAGCCCCTGCCTGTTCTCAAAGCTGCCCAGTGGTAGAAGGTACAGAAGCATGAGGACCAGAACCAGCTGGTTCTGAGACAGCTTCTTCCCCCAGTTCATCAGGCTGCTAAACAGTACAGCTAGTTACAACCCATCTCACCCGTCTCCTCACACCATCACACCACATAAACTCTTCCTGCACCTGGACTTCACACATTACCAGAACAGCAACTAACTGCTCAGTTACACTACACCCACTAAAGACTTCCCCACTGCCTTTACACACTACAGCTACACCTAATTCTATACCCAGTGAATGTACATATAATGTAAACATTATATTTATAGTTTCTATCAACACAGAACTTCTACAGTGCAATAATGTATATAATCCATGTATAGTGTACATTAATATGTAAATATTCTGTTTATACTACATAGGTATTTTCTTATTTTTATTCTTTTTTTTCTTCATTTTTTTACGCATCTTTGTTATTACCGTGAGGGGCTTACACCTGTGTAATGTGATGTGACAACATGACTTGACTTATACTTAATCCTTATAGGCCTATATTTATAAGCAGTGTCTCAAGGGGGTTTTGTAATTGAAACATCAGTGGACTTCAGAATTTTTACCAACCTACTGTGCAGTATTTAATATCATTGCCACGCTTAATTTCATTACTGTGCAATATCTATATACTGTGAAAAATCATTACTCTCACTGTCTAATACCCACTACTGTGCAATATCTGATAATGTGCAAAAACTGTATATAACACCATAACTATTTTCTTTTGTAATTGTATATAGAGCCTCAAATCTATGCATCTTTTGCATTGCTTGTTTTATTTTATGGTACTTGTTTGCACTGTGAAAGAAGTGGCTTTTTATCTCACTTGGGCTACTTTCCCTAGACTGCAATTTCAGATTCACTTGAGTTCTTTCTACACACCTGAACTCAGTTATTTGCTCCTCATGGACCCATCTTAAAATGGATAATCCCTCACTTCAGTGATTTTGTTATGCACTCTTTTTGCATACTGATTTTGGACTCCAACTCTTGGTATACTCTTATGCATGTTGTGAATTCTGGTTTGCCGTTTGTGACTTCTGCCCTTATGCTTCTTTAATAAATTACCATCATATGGATCCACCCTACCTCTTTGAGTCTCCCTGTTACAGAATGCTTTGCCACTTTCCCACTGGACCCAGTGCTAACCTGGATAAATGCAGTGTTCCCTATATTTTAATACGTGCCCACTGCTTTTCTCACAGACTAAGCCAGAACCACTTTTGTACTCTCCTTCTTACCAGGCCAAGCTCTCAAATGGACTATGGTGGTTTGGAGCTTATCTGCTGCTGGGGGTTTGTCATGTGATTTGTCTCAGCTAAAGGAATGTTTTCCATCACTCTAGCACCAGGAAAGATGCAGGAGAGCTTTTGCAGATTAAGCAAGGAAAAGCACTGCTCAAGACTTTTCCATTACCTTTCATACTTCAGCAGCTGAAATGGGTGGGGTCAGAAAACTCAAAAACTCAAACCAGTAATGACCTGTGAGGATGAATCTGTGTCCCATAGTGACCTCAAGAAGGTCTACAATACGTATAGAAAATCTCTGTCCTTGGCACAAGGTTCCATCTCAAATCACAAGCCAACCAACTTTACCCTTCTCTGCCTGAAGCTATGGAAGATGGGTAAGAGAACCTGCTTGTCTGTAAATCCACTGTCCGTGTACCAGGTTGATTACTTAACATGCACGCAAATGTATAGTGCCTGTACATAATAAAAAAAAAATTCAACATGTAATTTCATCCCTACTAGATTTGGGAACCAGTAGTAATTTTATGGATCGATTCCCTTTAAGTAAGAAGTATCAACAGCCAACCCATAAGCACAGGTGTAGTTTCTTATACCACCACACCCCTCAAACTCACCATAGGGTTATTCCACACTGAAACCCTTTCCCTATACACCACTGACTCCCCTATATTGCTTAGCTATCCTTAGCTGGACCACACCAGGAGCCTGTACATTCCTAAGGTGACAGCAATTGAGGAGTACATTAAAGAAGCTCTAGCATTCAAATACATCAGATCCTCCATCTCACTAGCTTTTGCCAGTTTCTGCAACCATTAAGTTGAGGTATTCCCACACTTATTCCGAGGAAACCGAGGAAAGCCACTACCTTCATTAGACTTGACCTGTTGATTCCTTGGGTGCATTAGAGAGGGTATTGAAGGGAAGACCACTTTCAGTATGCTATTCGATCATCATGAATATACAGTCATGCTGTAAGGTTTGGTCAGTGTTCCCTCTGAGTCTGTACTTCTCCCTCTTTATTTTTTAGTGAAGGTAGTGGCTTTCCTCAGTTGTTCTAGGGCTGAGTGAATAAGGACTGGAGACATGTTAATTGGCTTCCTTTTTACTGATGAAATACTGTTTTGCTCAGACTCTTTTACTGAGCTTGTCAATCAGGTGAAACACATCCTTATATACTTTAGAACTCACCACCTTTATGTTAAACTAGAGAAATATGAAATCCACCAGTCCAAAATAGATTGTTATGCTATTATATATATGTGCACAACCAGAATTCCAGATTATTTTGGGTTTCTCAAATTTTTATTGATGTTTTGTCAGAGCCAAATCAAATCAGATTAAAACGCTTTTCACAACTGATGTCATAAAACAGCTTTATAGAAGTCAAGTATAAGACAATAGACATACAGCACCTCCAGTACCTTGTGGAATGACAAGGCTTCCGCCCATACAAACGGTGTTGGTTAGAGCTTTCATTCAGGACTTCTATGAATCCCAAGGCTGAGGTCTTAGAGTAGAGCCAGGTGGCATGGTTCATTGGCGGCTGGGGCCACCCTTTCAGGGCAGACACAGCAGCTTGCACAGCAGGCTGGGTAGCTTGTTTTTGACTCCAATTCTGTGATTTTTGGACTGCCTTTGTGACTTCTGACCTTTAGCCTGTTTTCTTGTATTTATTTAGTTTTTTTGTCCCTTTGTCTCTTTAATAAAGTGTCGCAAATGGATCAGTGTTGCATGTATGAGTACATTCACAACATGAGTATATGAGGACATTCACAACAATTCTGATGAAAGGGTGATAAAGTTTTCAATTTAAAAACACATGAATACGTGCTCTCAGAGAATAAATGTTTTTGTGTGTGTGTGCCAACCTGAGGTGACATCTGCCTGGAAAACCACAGAGACCTGAATCCAGACAGGATTCAAACATGAACAGAGGACAATGAGTTCAGTTGAAACAGCATGAAATTTAGCCTGTATATTTCTCAGACGCGAACGTGGGGAAAACAAACATGGTCTATCTGGATGGAAAGAAAATCACTAATCTTTATGCTTACCCTTTAACACACTGTCACTCATTCATGACACCCTCCCCCACATGTAGAAAAGTCTAACTAGAGTTTAATGTTCCAGGGAATCCTGCATGGTACACATACACATTATGGCTTATATTAATAGACTATGAGATTATGATATTGTGGGCTTTTCGTTAATATCATAAATAACTGTATAAATACAAATCGTGTTAGTATTAGAAATGAAAAAGATTTAACATTTTGTTAGTTGATTTGTTAGTTGTTAGTTGACCCCTAACCATTTGCCTATACTACCTATCCCATGGACTGGCTCTGATAACATGCATGATTGCAAACCACACTTTAAAAACCACAGACCTACTACCACAGGCCTGCTGTATTCTTCATTCTGACCTTGCATTTATTTTTCCAGAATCCCTCAGGCACAAGCTGGATGGGCAGGTGTGTCTTGATGAACCTGGGAGGCTTCATCTTCTTGAGAAGATCGAGCCCTGGTGAACAGATAGAGTACATGTGCTGGACTTATAACATAAGCTGTTGATTGGACAAACATATGTGGGTGGATGGATCACTTGATTTAACATGCCTATTGCCAGGAGTGGGCTAGAGGTATAAAAAGACCCCCTAGCATTGAGCTGAAACTGTGTTCTCTGGTGCTTCATCCAGTACTTTTGAGATGAGTTGGGGAGTTGGGGATGAGGTGGGGTAATAATCATACATCATCCTGACCTCACTAATGTTCTTGTGGCTGAATGCATGTTGGTTAAAAAGTAATAGATCTAGAACCCCAAGCCAGGCAATGCCCCTGGTCAGACTGGTAATGAGTGACTATTGGTCGACTACAAAAGAGGTATGTTCACACATGCCACTCAAAAAAATTACTGTGCAAAAAAGAAACCTTATGTTTACCATGTTCAGAATCAGTGTCAACTACTCTGGGCTCTGTCAGGGACCTTGTCAAAGGTAATTTATACATTTCTGGTGCAGCATTAATTTAAAAAAATATTTAATAAATACATCTCAAAGATGCCATGTTTTCAAGGGATGTCCATGCATTTTTCAACAAGACAATGCAAAACCACAGGCTGCACACATTTCAAAGGCATGGCTGCAGTGTGTACAGGTACTGGAATGGCCTGCCTGCAGTCCTGACCTATCCTCAGAGCCAAAACGTGGAGAAATGGAATGGCAACACCATTTTTGGTCACTCTTGCCCCTGTCTAAGGCCCTTCTACCATGATCACTCAACTCTAGGAAGAGACGTAATGGTTCCAAACTTCTTTCATTTATGGACGATGGAGGCCATTATGCTCATTGGGTCCTTAAATGTAGCAGAAATTTTCTGTACCCTTCCTCAGATCTGTGTCTTAATACAATCATGTCTCGAAGGTCTACAGACAATTCCTTAGACTTCATGGCTTTGCTTGTGCTCTGACATACACTGTTAGGAGTGTGCCTTTCTAAATCATGTACAATCAACTGAATTTACCACAGGTGTCCAATCAAGCTGTAGAAAGACCTGGATGATCAGTAGAAGTAAGATGCACCTGAGCTCAATTGTGTGTCATGAGTGTCATGGCAAAGGCTGTGAAAACTTATGTGCATGTAGATTTTTGTGCTTTATTTTGAATAAATTTGTAATTTTTTCAGTTTGTCATCGTGGAGTATTTTGTGTAGAATTCTGAGGAACAAAATTTAATACATTTTGGAATAACATTGTAACAATGTTTGAGGCTAAGATGAGGCCAGATGAGGGTAAATAATACACCCTCACCATTGTGAACATCTTACAGGCTGGACATGAAAGCTGCCAGACAGAACAGCGGTGACCTAATGGGAACTTAGCCCTTACATTTTTGCATTACTTCTGTTCCACTTTTTAACACTGATGTATTTTAACTGTACTCACTATTCCACAATGGAAAAGGTTCTATTTTGTTTGGATAAGGTCACTCTACAGTTTGTGGGAAAGTGGGGATCTGTGTAAAGCTAAACAGATACCTGATGGAATAGGTGGAGGGTAATGGATCTCCAAGAAGGGAAAGCGATCAACAGTCGAAGCTCTCTTACAAGCCTCGGAGTCACCATTATGCAGCAGCAAATCCACGATCTCCTGGGCCCAGGTGGTGCCTAAAGTACATCAAAGAAATGTAAAACATCTACTAGATCAGTTAACACTGCCCAATAAAGTGAAATCAAAATCCCACCAATTACAGCCCTTCACACCACTAAATACATCCACATACAGGATCTGCTTAACAATTACACTTAACATCTTAACATGTGTCAGATCCACTCATATCAACACAACACACACTAACACACCACCACCATGTCAGTGTCACAGCAGTGCAGAGAATGACCCACCACCCACATATCGTTTTTGTGATGGTGCTGTTAATTAATATTATGAGTAAAATTCTACAAAGCATATCTACACTTTCTGTACCGGGATATTATGTGTGTACTTTGTCCACCGTTGAATATCAGTCACACTCAGATAAAGTGTTTATCCAGACCATGAAAGTAAATTTTAAGGCCATGAGTACCACTCTGCAGACAAATTGCAGATTGCTTCATTAGTGATAGCTTGCTTCTGTCTTCTGTAGACTATATTTATGGACATTGGCTAGATGCCCATGTTGTTGTTTTTTTAACGAACATGTCTGTTAAAGGTGAAAATGTAAACACTATTTTAGCACCAACCATGTCTGAACAATTCTGAGAGAAAGGACACTCTATGCCCTAATAGTTTCCCCAGTTGTGGCTGAAATAACCTCAATTAGACATTTCCTATAACCGTCCACTAATCTCAGACATCAACAGGAAAATCATTTTTTCATTTTTCCCCACTGCAGCTAAGCAAGCCCAAACCATGACATTTCCACTACCATTCACAGCTGGTACGAAGTTCTTGTGCTCAGATACTGTATTTTCTTTTTACATCTCTTCCCAGACTCATCTGCATTTACAATCTTCTTTCTGGCCCCATGAGCTCTTTGGATCTCGCCATTTGTGATCCCACTCACTTCAGCAATCAAGAGCAAACCAAACTAATGCTTAAGTTTGAAATGAAACAGCTTCCTCCAAAGGATGTTCTAATCATTTGCAGCTGATGTGCTGCACCTGATTCAATTTTTATGGCAAGCTGTGGCCTGAATGTTAGAGTGAGAAAAAATACATTTTTAATAATTACATTATTACATTATAATTGCATTGTGTAAAAAACGATTGGGTGACTTCAATTAATGGATTGAACCAGAAATACTACAACTGTAAATCTCAAGACATTACCGGATTGCACACTATTGTCTTAAAATATACTGCTGAACAGTACAGAGTAGATGGTCAACAGCAAGTACAAGCTGTGCTGTGGTGCTGGTATGTTGGTCAAGCAGCACCAATGAAGCAGCAATCAACATTAACCAGCATTTGTTATGTTTCAAAACTGGTGTACTGGTTAGCTAGTACAGTCGATTCATGTTTATCTAATTTGTTGTTATCAGAAGGGAACTGATGAGGTACATGAGGTCAGAGACTGTATTTGTCCGTACAGAGGTATCTGTTGTGCTATTTTTGAATATTTGTAGACTTGACAGTGATGCATCAACATGGATTTGGATAAGCCATGAGGAGGAGATGTTTTTTGTTGCCTGAATTGTACTGGAGACTTCAGCTGGTGAATTTGGTCCAGTATGTAGACCAGGTTCTCCTTCTGCCACAGCCTTTCCTTCCACCCACAATCACTCAAGCCTCCACTTTAACATTTGGTAGATTACTTTCAATTATGTCTCTCAAGAATATTAATTTGGCTGAAAAGATTGGAACATGCTAGAAAAATGCATTTTCTGAAAGCAATGCAGAATGGTTGGTTCACTTCCTGCCAGGCTGTTATGTGGTTCCTATGGTATTCCAGTGGTGGTTGCTGTGGTATCTTAGGTTGTTACTATGATGTTGCTAATTGGTTGCTGTGGTGTTTCTAGGTGGTAGCGGTGGTATCTTAGGTTACTACTATGATGCTACTAAGTGGTTGCTTTGGTGTTTAGTGGTTGTTGTGGTGTTGCTAGGTGGTTGCTAAGCAGTTGCTATGGTTTCCCTGATGATTGGCATGAGGTCTCAGGTGGACCTCAATGCATTACCATTTAAGGTATGGTCCAGATGCTCTACTCTCCCCATTTATATCTGAAACATCTCATAGCCAAAAGAAGGTGTGAGAAAATCTTTTTTCCAGTCGATGTCAGAGACTGGTAGATGGTTACAGTAAACAAATGATTTCTTCATTTTTACATCTTTAGTTAGATCACTTCCATCTCTCAGTATAGTTCAAAGATTCAAATATAAAATATTTAAACATGTTATGAACACAAAGGTGTTCATAGGGTGTCCTTTTTCACATGAATGTAATGTGGAATAGTACATCTACATTGTTCTGTAAAGAACCATTTACAAAGAACCCTCTTACCCTAACAAAGCCTTAAAATCATGGGTAGGCTATCCCAATCCTGCACAGTCTGCTTGAACAGGAAAAGCACAAAAATGTGCCCCTCCAGGTCCAAGGCTGCCCACCCATAGTTTAAACTGTTCTTCAAGTTCTACTGTTCTACTGTTCTACTGGTTCTACTGTTTACAGCACTTTTTACTACTGTTTACTGTCTTTACCAAATATTACTGATTAACCCTGTGACCTGTGATCATGGCTTTACTGAAAGCAGGTCTTACCTGATTTGGGGTAGGTGGCAATAAGCAAGTCAGATGGGTCTGGCTCAAATGCCCAGATGGAACTCCAGTTCTGAACGATGAGGTTCCTGAGGGGCACGCCTTGCAACTCAATCAGGGGAAAGCGATTAATAGCCTCTGCTGCCCTGTTAAAGCCCTCTTCATATTTCAGGACTTCCTCCATCACCACTTAGAGCTGGCCTCTGTGCTCAAGATGCAGAAGTGAGTGCAGACTCAGAGGGCAGTGTACATCCACAGTCCAGCTGTCAGTTTATTAAGGATTGCTTATCACATATACTGTCCACAGGGTCTAAAGGGCGCAGGGAAACAGCTGAACCATAAACAAACCTGTCTTTAAAGTTTAGCTTTAAAACCTAAAAAATCATTTACCAAGAGATTTAAATCTACAATCAGTTTATATTAGTTTTTCAAACTCAGTCCCGTGCCCTCCTGCCCTGCACATTTAGGTAATTTCCTGCTCCCAACACACCTGATTCAACTAATCAGTTTACTAACAAGCTCTTTCAGGGTTGCAGAGTTAAAGGAGGGAATCCACTAAAATGTGCAGGACAAGGGGTCTCCTTGACTAGGATTGGTCAACACTGCAATTGTGCCTGTAATCCAATGTAGTCCAATTTAAAAGAGCATGAGCTGACTGCAGATCAGCATGTGTCATACAAGAATACAGTTCTTTAAATCTCCTGTATGTCTATTCATGATTCTCTTCTAACTATCATGTATAGTTTTGATGAATGTAATCATGGCCAAAGAACCAATCAGAATTAGCAATCTGCTTGCTTTCTCATTGAAACTCATTTAAGCTGTTCAAAACTCTAGTGGAAACTCCTCATTTAGCTCTGTGTGCTAATGAAAGCTCTGTGTTCAACATGTTTTGAACATTTCCACAAACACTGTTGCACCAGTGAGGCTGAAGCTATTCTCTAGTTTAGGCACTTCACCTTAAATTGCAGTAGGCAGAGTAACTGTGGCTGTTTTAAGGGGGAGTTTCTGTTTTGCTTCGAGATGAGTACATAGCAAAGCTTTTGTGTTGTTTATTTCTTTAGTGAATACATGAATCAAAGTCATGAAATGCAACTTTATTAAATCATGCAAAAACAACTATAATAATAAAAATACCATCAGATGGACTGATCTTTAGCAGCCTTTTTCTGTCAATCATTCCATGATCTAACACACCCTTACAATTCTCTGCATCTGCAGCTTGTGGTGTTTAAAGCTTTTACAATGATTAAACAGCATTAGTATATGATTATATATTGAATATTGGGAAAGGCTCATTCTGTGGCATATCTTTAGTATAAAAACATTATATCAGACATTTAAAACTAGTAAACAGGCTTTAAAAGAAGTGAAGTTGTGGCTCATTTCTGACTTTGTCTTGCCTGAGGAAGCTTTTTTAAAGGGAAACATTATCAGCTCTACAAACTGCTCCATTCAGAGTGGTTTGGTTTGAAATTCTCCATTCTAGAAGAGTGAGATATGTCTTGTTCAACAATAGTTTTGAAATTTTGGCAAAGAGCATGATAAAGGTGCCATAAAATGCAAATAGTTTCATTTAGAAAACAGTAGATCTGTGAGATTGGTTAGGCTGAAAAGAAAAAATGTTGAGATGTAGACCTGAAATGCCCACCTCTGCTTTATGCATGGATAGGAGTAGGTATTTACGACCATAAAAATGTTACAGAAAAAGTGTTATAGAAATGAAAGATTTATGTGCAATTTGTTCATGATAAATTTGTTCACTCTGAATGAGATCCAATGTTTTGTCTATTTTATATGGACTCTGTCACGTATCTGGTCCTCCTCTGGTCCCTCTCTGGTCTCTTCCATGTTTTGTTTATCTCCCCTTGTGCTTCTGAGCACACGTCCTGTCTCCGTCCATTCCCAGCTGTGTCTCTTTGGTAATCATGTTCAGGTGTCTGTAATATGTCCTGTTATTTAAACCCTTATGTTTCAGTCCTCCTTGTGAGTCTACTGGCATCTTACCTGGTCTGTTATGTTGTTTGTGATTCTGTTGTCTAGAATCGTGTGTGTGTGTGTGTGTGTGTGTGTGTGTGTGTGTGTCATTAAATCCCCAGCATGTACTTCCACTTCATCCTACGTTCAGCACCCCCTATCGTGACAATCTCTCTCTCAGTGACTGTGTGAGACACTGCTGTTACAGCATGTAATCAGACAACCATCCCGTCAAATCCCCCGGTCTGATTTTAAAGCAGACACATTATCCTATATGGACTGAATTGATGCCATGCATTAAGTTACATAAAAATCTTTTCTTCTCATTATGAACTTTAAATGTTTATTAATTAACTGTTTTTGGTCAAATACTTTGCAAAGTGACTGAACACAATTTGCAGTAACTGTAGTTTGGTCAAAAGACTACATTGACAACTCCCTTCACCAGACCATTTTACTCCCATCTGCCACCACTGCCACTCCAACATCAGTGGTAGGTTTTGAGCTTCTTTTAAAAAAGCCATCCAGGTGTCCAGTTTCCAGTTTCCATTTCTACAGTTTTGCATCCATTATTCAAACCACCACTGATGAATACAAATGGTAAATATGCTACTTTCTTTGGCATTTCAAAGGAGCTGAAAAAAGTGCTTTGGTTGGATGTATTGTTTCACGCTTGTGTACTAGTCCAATGCACCACTGCAGTGTTGACCAGTGCACCACTGAACCAACTGAGACTGAGAATCTGTCTCTGATTATTATAAATATGCACTCACTATCCACTGTATTAGAAACCCTACATGTACTGGCAAGGTTATGAGGTCCAACTACATTCTATGGCCAAAAGTACACTAGAAAAAATTGCGGACACCCTTCTAATGGATTCAGGTAGTTAAATGTTACACATTGCCGACACAAATTTGCAAATGCACACACAGATTCTGTAGTCAGTGTAGCGAAGTACTGCCCATAGAATAGGAGTGTGTGGAGCAGAAAAACAAACATGAATCTATTGGCACAATGGCTAATGCCAGGTATGGAGTAGAGAGGTAGCAGTCCCCCAGCACTGAGCTGAGTTGGGGAGTTTGGGTGTGTTGGGGAGTTAGGAATGAGGTGGGGCAGTGATTTCAAAACATCCTGACCTCACTAATACACTTGTCACTGAATGCAATCAAATCCTCACAACAATGCTTCAAAATCTAGTATGTAGAGACAGTTACAGAAGAAACAATGAATAAACAGGTGTCCCAATATTTTTGTCCATATAGTGTATGTGCACACCTGACAATCACATCTCATTCTAAAGCCAAAGGCATTAATAAGGACCTGTCTCCCCAAACCTTCAGAAATGAGGATGAGCTGTTACAGTTACAGTAAATTAAAAGTACACTTACATTTGACTGGAGCAGCTCTAGCAGTGCAGAAACTGAGTGAATTGATTAGTTAAAGGTCACTGAGCTTTTTTACTGAATGATTTACTATGATAGCTAATGTACATATATTGTATATGTAAAATGTATATATAGAGAATACAAGACTGATTTGATCTGATGCAAATGTTAGTAAAGACTGTGGCTAAAACAAATGAAGTCAGTAAGTAATTAGGTTGTCCATGTACTTTTGGCCATGTAATGTTGCTTACAAGTCACTACAAAGGTATGCAATTACAAACTGTATCTGAATGCCGTATTTGTCAGCCACCCTGTCTTTTAACACAAGGGTGATCGATTTCAGCAATTTTGGCAATTTGTCTACTCCAGAACCACTGTTGACCAGATATTATTTGGGTGGTGGACTGTAGTGAACATGGTGTTACAAGTGTGCCACTTGTGAAACTGACCACTGATGAAGGGCTGGAGGATGTCCAACAGAAATTATATATCACAACTGTAAAGCAAGATGGAGCTACAAGTTAAGAGTTTCTGACAAAGTGGATAGTGGACATGAATCATATATCTAATGCTGGTCTCCTTGGTGTGTCCATGCTCACTAGACTTTCAGATTTGGAGATGGTACAGAGCTGGCTGAGGTGCTGAGTTTGAGTTGTTGCTGGAGTAGATGCTTATATGTTGTTGCGAAAGGGAATGTCCACGTCCACCATTTGTCTGGCATAGTCCTCATCAAACATTTGGGATTGAGCTGAAGTGAAATGGTTTGTCCAGTCTCCAACCTCCCCTAAAAAGACATGATATAAAAGTTCAGATCTGGGCAGAACACTCACTCAGAATGTGCTAAGGCTGACGTGAGCTTGACCTCTTTTTAATCCTCCTGCTACAGAGCATGTCACAAGAGCATCAGCAATGGAGTCAGTGGAGCATGTGCACCCCCACTTTCAGTGCAGAGCAAACAAGCTCTGTTCTGCTGTATGTTTTATTCATACAAAAATCTGACATCAAGGACAAATGAACACAAAGTTAATGTTTAGAAATAATATGTTTTGCCAGTAATGACATTTTCTCCATTATGACATTGTTTTTTACAATTTGATTAATTTTGTGATAATTTTATATTTTTTTTAAATATTGACTTACCTACTCAAATAAGGCCTATTTTCTTAAGAATTTGAATTATTCCATTATAATAAGTAATTAATCTTTAAATAACTACTTATTTTCTCAATTATGTTTTTTTTTTTCATAAGACTTTTGTTATGATTTTTTTTTTTTAATCTTGTCATATGTATGTGGCATCTCCAGGGATTTTACCATTCCTAGAGGTTTTGTTGACTTATTTATGTATTGAATGTATATTGAATTATGTATTTTCTTGACATTTTAACTAATTGTGTCAAAAGGGTGAATTATTTACTGTAAATTACTTCTTCTTTTTATCAAAATAAAAGCTTCTGGGTTATTCTGTCAAAATAATGACTTATGTGTTTAAACATTTACTTGTATAAAGTTTTGAACCCTACACTCCCACCTGTAAAAAAACATACTGGGATATGTGTATGTTTCCAATCAATTATTTACCCACTAAATATTCATAAAATGTTGAAATTCACCCATTTATTTCTTTCATTTTGTAATAAAACCTTTCATCACAGACACACTCAGGTCCTGTAAGTTCACCAGCAGTGCAGCCACTATGTGTCATAGTCAACCGTAATGACTGTATGTGCTGATAACTTTGGTCATCTTTCCTTTAAAGAGGATTCCTAGTGTACTCACTGACCTTTTCTCATGAAGGCAGAGACTGTGTGGTCAAACACTATCTTGGGGATGAATGTGTAGTTGGCCATCGGATTGTCCTTCATGACATTGAAGGACGTCAGCTGCACAATCTTGTCAATCACGTCATCACTTACTGATAAGTCAAGGTAGCGCATGATCCGTTCCACCTCCCGACGAGGGTTCTGGAGTTGGGGGGAAGGGAGAACATTAATTATGAGAAAGGCTAATGGAACCCAGATACCAGAGATGCTCTGCAATATTAATGATTGTGAAACCCTCTAAAAGCAGCTTGTGCATGATTGTGCACCCACACTGTACCTCTTTCATGTCCTCAAAGAAAAGGTAAAGGATGTTCCTTTTCTCTCTTTCATTCCAGTAACCTTTTACATGGTCATACCACGAGCCCCAGGCCACTGTGGGTATGTCAGAAAACAACACTTGTTAGATACCAGCAGTAGCACAGACAATGCAACGCTGGATCATATTAGAACATACAGACATGTGAGAAAGTTAGGACACCCCATGACCTTCTTTTACTTTTTTATGTATTTGAACACATGGATATTTTGCTCATAATTTAGGGAGATATGGGGGTCACACAACTAAACACATAGAACTGAAGAAATGTCCTATAGATCTAATAACTGATATTTCCTCCTTTGGCTGAAATAATGTCAACTAGACGTTTCTTATAAGGTCTATTAGTCTCCGACATCGACTGGAAGAAAGACTCCTCCTTGTGGAATTCTTTCAGCCATGTGATGTTTTAGCATCATTCTTTATACAGATGGTCTTTCCTCAAGCCCCTTCTGACACAATAAAGATTTAATAGTGGTTTCCATCATGTAGAGCTTTCCAGGCCCTGTTGCATCAAAGCAGCCCCAAAACATGACACTTCCAGCTTCACATTTGGTTTGACCTGTTTTTTTTTCTGTATTCTATGGCAAACGTTAAACTATGGCAAGTGCTACCCTGACCTGTGGGCGGAGCTCTTTAGATCTTGCCATAGTGATACCACTTACTTCAACAATCAGGAGCAAACCAAACTAATGTGTGACATTTAAAGAGCCAACCTCCTTATAATGATGGTGTAATCATTTTCAGCTGATGTGCTGCACCTGATTCTAATTTTAGGGATTTTAAGTAATATCAGTAAATCAATGTAGTCCTAAGTCAAGGGTTTTTATGGGATGTCCTAACCCTTTTAACATGCCTATTAGAAGATCAGATTATAGAGTTTTATTTCATTCTAACATTTTCCCCTCATGAACTTCTGGATGTATTCTTCCCAGGGACCTGGCTCTGGCTGGGTCTTGTTCATACGGTCAAAGTGGTAGTAGCTGACCACATTGTCTTTAGCATTCCGAGCCACGTAAATCACCTGGGAAAAAAAAAGATGTGTTTAAAGAGACAGAAATTGCTGGAAGTCATAATCACAATGTGAAATGTCTGCATGACTGTGACTGTTCTTAGCCTTGATTGCCTTCATCACAGAGATCCAGAAAAATCTGTCAAGAAAGAAATGATACCTGCATCATAACACCTGGGGACTTTTTTTGCCATCATAGCTTCTAAGACCATTTCACAAAACTTCCACAAATGAAGTATATGAAAGTTGCACAACTTCAGACCCACCTTCATGAACTGATATGCTTGCACACACTATACGGTTTCAATCATCCCTCCAGTACTGCAGGTGAAAAAGATGATAAAAGACAGAGCCTACGCACACCACTAGGTGGTACTATGATATATTATGATCATTTCCAGGATTATTGTTGAGCATTCATGCTGTGTCACATCCAGAAGTTTCCTGATGATACAGCCATTGTTGGGTGTATCAGGGACAAAAGAGAGGAAGCTGCTCAGGGACCTTGCAGTTTGGTGCCACAGGAATCATCTGCAGCTCAACACCTCAAAGACCAAGGAACTGGTCATCTATCCATTCATCCATTCAATCTCTACAAACTTATGGGTATTTCCCTGCTCTAACAGACCTGCTAAACCTGCCAATTAACAGGTAAATTGAACAGGTGCTTCAGCAGGAAAAGCACAAAAATGTGCAGGAATCTGAAGCATTAGGGGTTCACCTCACAGGCTTATTCGCAGTGTGTATGTGTGCGGAATTCTCTCAGCTGCCATGTGCACAAAAAATTTATTTTTTCACAACAACATCCTGTGTGCAGTGTCCTGTGAGTCTGGATGAAGGACTAGAGGATGAAGGACTGCAGCTTCTGTCTCTGACTTTACATCAACAGGGTGGAGCAACTAGATAGGAGTGTCTAATAGAGTGGACAGTGAGTGGACACAGTGTTTAAACACTCTGGCAGCACTACTGTGTCTGATCCACTTGTTCCAGTGCAACACAAACTAACACACCACCACCATGTCAGTGTCACTGCAGTGCTGAGAATGACCCACCACCCACAAAATACCTGGTCTGTGGTGGTCCTGTTGAGTCCTGACCATGCAATATCAGGGTGAAAGGAGGATAACAAAGTATGCAGAGAAACAGATGGACTGCAGTCAGTAATTATCGATCTACAAAGTTCTCCTGAATGGAGTGGAGCTAAAAAACTGGACTGCGAGTGTAGCGACAAAGGGATAATGACTACTCGATTAATCAATTAAATAATCAGTAGAAAACTTGATTACTAAAAGCAGGAAGGAGTAAGTTTCAGGATGCTAATGGTGCTAATGTTTTCAGCAGTGTGGTGTACCTTTATCTGTCCACAGGTACTGTAGTTATGGCTGTAGTCTGCACTATAGTTAAAATAATGTTAACATTATGTTATGGTTAAAACGTCAGTGGGCCTCTCTTCCATGATTTGATATGAGCTTTGATAAGAAATCGTACAATTAGATGCACCACCTTGCTTTCTGACCTTGCAATTATTGTCCCAGAAACCTTGAGGAACCAGCTGGATGGGCAGGTGAGTCTTGATGACCCTGGGAGGCTTCATGTTCTCAAGAAGTTCAAGGCCTGGGGAATGAGAAGGGAAAAAATGGCATTATTCATGTCAGTCAGGGCCAACCTATCGGATAGGATTTCCAAAAAAAAAAAACCTGCAGCATGGCTCCAGGTTTGGCTGGACTCTCTAAGCTTGAAATTGATCTATAGCTGATATGAAAAGTAACTGCTAATGCTAGAAGTGAAATTTTCAAGTTTGGAAAGTAAAAATCTGCCCAGAGAATTTTTTCCAAGGCACCTGGAAAATTCCAGACCTGAATTTTTCACCATAGGCAAATGCTTGTTCATCTATCTGAGATCACCTGTTCCCAGCTGAAATCTGACGATCCAAGTTAGTTAATATTGGCATCAGACAGAATTTTACTTCTGACCATTTACACTCCTATTTCCCTATTCAGAAGCTGTAGCTCTATAGATTGATGAAGGAACTAACAAGAGTGTGGCAAACCTGCATGATGGTAAATAAAGGAAGTTGTGTGAAGCTTTAAGCTATGTGTCCATACCTGATGGAATGGGAGGGGGAGCCTGGATCTCTAAGAAGGGGATACGTTGGACAGTAGGAGCTCTCTTACAAGCCTCAGCATCCCCATTATGTAGCAGCAAATCCACAATCTCCTGGGTCCAAGTGGTGCCTGAGGTACAGCAAATGATCAATAATCACTTACATAATCTGTTCAATTGTTTGTCATCTGTTTAAAATTTTTAAAGTAAAAAAAATGCTCCATTAGTTCTCATTGTCAATATGTGGGATGTGGGAGAAATGAGCAGTGTGATGATCTGAGAGATCATGGGTCTCTTAGAAAGTGATGTGGGCATCAGTTTGATACATGGCACCAACCTAAACAGTGTGCATCTGTTCATGGCAATGGCAGTAATCTTGTCATGTCTGTCATGTGTCAGTTCTGTTCACCTCTGTCTTTCTGTCTTGTTCCAGTTGCTGTGTTTGTTTTGGTTCTGTCTCCTCCCTTGCTCTGCACATTCCCGTCTGTGTCTCATTTGTAACCCTGCCCCTTTGTTATCATGTTCCAGGTGCAGTTAATGTTGTCTTGTATTTAAGACCCTCTGTATCAGTCGGTATTTGTCAGTCCTTTTGTTTCCTTCGTGGTGTGAGATAATGTCAGTTTGTTAGTAAATCTGTTACCATGTGGTTCCTTTGTTCATTTGTCTAGATTCAGTGTTAGTGTATCCTGTGTTACTTATAGTACCATTGTTTGTGTCCAAGGTTTGTTTTCCTTTGTTATTAAATCATTAACCCCTGTGTTTACCTCTGCTTTTCTAGCCTTTGTCTGTTCAGGTCACAACTCTGACAAGCCTCTTTCAGTAGGATAATAAAAATGTGGAATGTGGAAATGAGGAATATAATGAATTTGTTGTCCTGCACTCTATAGAATGATTAGAATGATTAATGTGCTGTGACTATCTGAATGTATTGTGATGAATACACTTTAAACTGAATTTTAAACTGGACAAATAATGACACGTGAACAACACTTTGTTTTGTCAGCAACTACCCCCATTGGACTATTAAAACTTTATTTCCATTATTTATGAGAGATAACAAGAAAGAAATGAGAAAAACAAGCAAAAATACAATTGAAAGAAAGTAAAGAAGAAAAAGAAAAAAGCATGAAATAACTATACCATAATGATAATAACAGTAATTATAGTATCTTTACCCTATCCTGACTGATCTACTCTAATGTCACTTAACCTGGCTCCCAAAGACAACACCTTTGTTGTAAAAATCGCCATATAAATAAAATTTGAATGACTGAATAAGGATAGATCAAAGAGGAAAAAAATGAAAACAGAAAATAGAAAGAAAATTATAATAATCAAAAGAAGAAAAAAAAAATGTGTTAAATCATAGAACAATCACCCTGCAGACTGATATGCTTTATCATACTTCATCAAACCTTCTTATGATGCTGTACTTAACTTTTCTGTTAAAATTAAAGAACAGAACAGTCTAAATTCTTTAAAAAATATATATATATATATATATTGCTAATTTTATTGTCACCTCACACTGGACTGGTCAGAAAGTTGGATCAAAACTGATCAGTTTAAAGAGCCAAATGACAGAATTAAGGTCTGATTTAACAGGATTAACGTGGAGATGGTTCTTAAAGTACTGTTAGTGTCTGCATAAGGAAAACTGAATTAAGAGGACAGAAATAATGTTTGTCATAATGAAAAGTGTATTCTAATATAATAATAATAATAATAATAATAATAATAATAATAATAATAATAATGCATCCTGTAGGAATGTTAGCTGACCCAATGTCTGAAAAAGGATCATAATTATAGAAACATACTTATCAAAGGAAAAAACAAACACAAGCTGCATGTGTTGATTCATGCAGATTTCACTATTTACCTAGCAAACTTGGCCCATATTTCTCAGAAGTGTTTTGAGAGAGCGAGATTTAATCTAACCTTTTCCTGTTTATATGTCCTGCGTTATTATTATTATTATTATTATTATTATTATTAAGAATATATAACACACACACACACACATATATATAAATATATCATTATTTTTTTCCCTAAATAATATATTTCTGAATTAATGGCATTAATGGCATTCATTCATTAGGGCTAATAATTTTTATCTATAATGGGGACCAATACTGTATTTGACAACTCATTCATTTTGTCTGAAATCCTGCTTTTATTGGAATTATCCCTCAACTGTCCAGGGAAGGCTGTCTGCTAGATTTTGGAGTACTGCTGTGAGGATTTGATTATTTTCAGCGACAAGTGTCAGTGAGGTCAGGATGTTGGATCACCATACCATCCACAAAGTATTGGATGGAGCGCCATCATTCCAGAGATTCCAGGACACAATTCAGCTGCTCCACAGCTCAATACTGGCGCACTTTATACCCCTCTTAACTCAGTGATTCGAAACCCTGGTCCTGGTGGCACACGATGATGCTGGAGCACAGATGGCTCTCCACTGCACATGTGTAGAAGCAGGTGAGGACTGAGTTCCGAGTCCTGCACACCTCAACCACCTGAGGAAATGTGACATGTAGTGTATTGTGACACTGCTGCCTTACATAAAGGTTAAATACTGAACATGTTTATGATGGGAAACTTCTATGTATTTTGACTAGGATGATTAACTATGACAAAGGCCGTTGTGGCTATTAGGCCATAGAAGACATTTTTCACTGAAGCTAAATGACTGTTTTAAACAGTACAACATCTTAACAAACTGCCATCAGTTTGTGCACACAGCAGAATACACCAGCACTGACCCCAGTGGATTGTTTTGCACTCCCCATTTTTAGATAAGCATTGAGAGGTTCAGACATAGTGACCCTAGGCTCATGTGTAGCCACTCTATAGCAGGAGTGGGTAGTTCTGGTCTTTGAAGTCTAGATTCCTGCATAGTTCTGTACGTTTCCCGCTCAACTGATTCAACTTACACATTAATTGCTGGGTTTGGTAGGTCTGTTAGAGCAGGATAATTAGCAAACTGTGCTGGAGTCTGGCCAAAGTCCCATCCCTGTGTCCTGCTCCATTGGCAATTATTTTATACAAGATTACAGATGTGAACACCTGCCAGCAGCAGGTCCACCTGAAATAGCACAGTTAACTAACTGTAAAGAGATGTTTGGATACTTTTGGCCATGCCGTTCCATTTGTGTACTCAGGGCCACTGTCACTTTGCACGGTAAAGCAAAGGTAAACTCAGTGCAGACTGGTAAACTCACTCCCCTCTTGGCCAGGGGGCATCGCCAATTGAAACTTATAATTTGAAAGGGCATGAGATCAGTGTAGCAGTTTGTGGCAAACCTTAGGGTAACCAACCCTAGCTCAGGTGAGTGATGATCAAATGTTCTTACCTGCTTTGGGGTATGTGGAGATGAGCAGATCAGTTGAATCAGGGTTGAAGGCTGAGATGAGGTTCCATTTTTCAGCAATCACGCTCATAAGGGGTACACCATGTACATCAATCAGAGGAAAGCGGAAGATTCCCTTGGCTGCCAGGTTTATGGCCTCTTCATAACTCTTGGATTCTTCCTCCATTGTATAGCAGAAGCAGGTCAACCTCCTCTTTAGCTGGTCTTTGCTTCTTGCTTTCCTTGCTGTATCCTTTATTCAAGGTTCTTGCACTGGCCGTCTATTGTTCTTCTACTGGATCTAGTTTGTTCCTGAATGTCTTGAACTTCTTACACTGCAGGTGTCATCTACTACCTATCCCTGGACCTTCAGTGCCAGCTCAGTGGAGAGCAGATCTTAGTTCTGCACATATAAGTGCCTGCTCCACAACTGTTCCCCTCCTCTTTCCTCCACACTCTTCTACCTTATGCTCTGATTCTCTCTCTCTCTCTCTCTCTCTCTCTCTCTCTCTCTCTCTCTCTCTCTCTCTCTCAGGAAGTCAGAGCTCCGCAGGTTCTTGAAGTCCAGGGTGCTTATGTAACCCTCAGTCGGCCACAAATGAATTCCACAATTTCACCAACAATATTATCTCGCTACTCAATCTGGAGCTTAGGCAGGGGCAGAGTGGAGTAGGGGAGTGTCTGAGATGTGCTGCACTTTATAGAAAAGTGGAGAAACTTGATTTGCTCTGGACACACAAGATTAGGAGTACCTTCAGCCAAGTAGGTAGAGCTACAATTAAATTACAACAGAAAGATGTGCTAATAATGGCTCTCTACTGGGACTCATAACACAAAATTTTTACATTACAAAAAATAACTTTTTTGTTACAATATGAGATTTTCAAGCTAGGATAACTGTCATGGTTTTACCAGATTACAGTATACAATATTTCACAATTCTTAGTATTAGTATTTGTATAATCATAATTTCTTTTAACAAAATATATATTTTTTATTTTTAATACTTTAAATTAAAATAGAAAAAAATATTGGACATATGTACAAAAATAAAATATGAAAAATAAATAAATAAATAAATAAAGCTGCACATGATTACTGTTGGTTTTGGTGAAGTATCAACTATGATCAAGACAAGCAATTTCTGATATTCTTTTTCAGTACTGGTTTTAATTAAATTGACATAGTATTGACATAAATGTTGTATTTTAAATAAAATTTAGGACTTAGGCAGGACTCTCAAACCCTGTCACATACAATGCCCCAGACAATAGAAGGGTGAAGACAAGCATGACCTCTTTTCAATCTGCCACCGTTACATGCTCCAAAACAATGGCTAACAGATGCCTGTGCTGACCAGCATCACACTGAATGTGATGTAGGGAAACAATGTCATCTACCCACCCAGAGAGAGCAATTTTAACCTCTCAGACTCTGGCTGTTGATGGCAAGCAGCATGCTGCGGGATTTGAACCTTTATCACTTGGATCATAGTGCTAGTGCATAGTGCTATCAATTTTAGCCTGTATGTGGAGAAGCTTAAAAAGAACTGTATAAAACAGGGGTCAACAACTCCACTTCAACTACAGTCAAATCAGAGAAAGACTTGATGTTCCTGAAGAGAAGATCTACAAAAAGAAACTTCCATTTGCTACTGATAAGCTTTACTATATGTGCAAATGTTTGTGGACTCCCCTTCTGTAACTTTAAGTTTCCATTGAAACATTCCATTGAAAGTTTTACTTCTTTCCAGACATGTCCACTTGGAGACCCTCCCTGGCGTGAGTAAACTTTGAGCTGCAGTTTTGAAATCATCTCTCATCTGGACCAATCAAAACAGCTACAACCCTCCCCCACCACACTACCTCCTGGCAACGTGGCTAGAGTCAAGCCCTATTAGGCCCCACAGGACCAGCAAGCTTGAAGGCTAAACATATCCTCTCTGAAGTGCAAGCCAAAACACATGACACACGCCATGTAGAGATTCTATAATCTTTGTATGGAGCTACATAAACACAAAGTTTAAGCTTTAAACATCTAAACATATTGAACTGAATGTGATCATTTGGGTTCATTTGTGGAGAAGTGACTTTCAAAATATTCCTAAACATTTGTGAACCCTTTAGAATTTTTAATAATTCAGCATAAAATTGAGCTAAAACTTCAGATTTTTACACAACTACTAAAAGTAGATCAAATCAAATCACAACAACAATCATAACACATATTACACACTCATTTATATATCCAATAGTACATATCTGTGAGTGGCAAAAGTACGCGGACATTTGCTTTCAGTATCTGGTGTGACCCCCTTGCAATAACTGCAACTATACATTTCCACTAACTATTGTTTAGTTCTGGACTAATTTTAGCACATTTGTCCATACAAAACAGCTTTAACTCTCTTATGTTTGTGGGTTTTCCATATGAACTGCTTGCCTCAGGTCCTTAAACGCCTGATCAGGTGGGCCGACTCTGTGGTTGGCACAAAGCTGGACTCTCTTGGGGGTGGTAACAGGACAACCAGTAACCCACAACCTGACAACAACACAACTGGACTTGGTGCAACAAACCATGTAAAAGTGCAATAATAATGTGCATTACCCCCTCCTACAGGACTCATTTTGCATGCACTATATATCTATATATTAATGATCAATAATAATAATAATAATAATAATAATAATAATAATAATAATATTAATAATTATATATATATATATATATATATATATATATATATACCATTTCTTTTTACTTGATAAATTAATATAAGTGATTTCTTCATATTGTGAAAACAAAATGAGTGAAAACCTGATTTCCACTGCATAGCCAGCTGACCAAAATAGCAAATGAAAGGAAGGAAGTGACCTAGCCCATGAACCTCCCAAGTGACATTCTTCAAAATTTCATATCCTTGTTAAAATTTCATAAGATGTTTCTCAGGCAGGTGACGTCAAAGGCTTGGGGCATTTTTAATTACTGTCATGATCTGCGTATAAAGCATTTTTGGGAGTAGGAGCAAGAAAATGTGTTTTTGGTTGACAGTGGTAAAACAACTAAAGGATCTATATTCATTTATACAGATATTCTGGAAGGTTCTGCCTTAAAAAACACTCTTCACAGATTCAGTGGTGTTGTGATTTCAAAACATTCTTGTAGAAGCAGATGGAGTAAGAAAATTTGTCAGTGCAATGATTTATAACAATCAGCCATAACATTATGACCATATCTTTCAGCCAATACCTTTCTCTTTCACTCAGGACAACACAGGACCCCCACATAGCAGATATTATCTGGTGTGTTAGTGTGCATTGCACTGGTATTTTTGGATCAGACACAGTGGATTAGATCCTGACCATTGAAGATCAGGGTGGAAAGAGGCTAACAAAGTATGCAGAGGAAAAAGATGCACGCCATCTGTAATTATATCATTATTAAGTGCTTCTTTATGGTAGGTGTAGGTGATAAAATTGACATTGCATATAGAAACGAAAAGGTGATCATACTGTTATGGCTGATCTGTATATATAGATTGTGAACATTCTGTGGTGATGCTGCTGTCTTCTTGATGATAGCCTTCCTTGATAGTCGTGATTGTATGCTCATTTATTTTTTCAGGATTGAAGTGAAATATAACTGTGTGCAATACTGGTCTTCTAGATCACTTATCCTATTTTTTCACATGCAAAACTGTGACCTGGATTCCAATGCTGTACATCCGTCTTCGTGAGGGACATCTGTTTCTTTTAGCCAATCACAGCCACAAAGGGTGTTGTCAATAAGTCAAGCATAAACATCTGGAACGCCTCTGAGGGTACATGCTGGTTAAAGATAACAGCTCGCTATGGGGCCTGATTGAGGGACTTGTTAGCTGGCTGCATAGACTGCAACTGTAACAGATGACAATTTTCAGAGTGGAATCCAGGAAGTAATGAAGCCATCAAATTCCTGTCTGGTCTGTTTACTTTCACCCCAAACCCTCATGAAGAACACACAGCTTTCACAGGAAGAGCTACTGCTAATCTACAACTGTCCAAAAACTAAAGCCAGGTCAACAGGTCAGCTCCCCCTCAAAAATGTGCATCAATACTTTCACTGAAAAAAATCAAACCTACAAAATGTTCTACTTTTCTCAAATGTTGACAATTGACATTTTTTTGTCTAATATTTACTTCTTTAACATTTTATTGTATAATAATCTATGTGGATCATATACAGGAAATGTGGATCAACTACAGTCTGCGTGAATCAGATACAGTATATGTGGATTAACTACAGCCTGTGTGAATCAACTTCAATCTATGTGGTTCACAAACAACCTGTGTGAATCAACTATGGCCTGTTTGAATCATCTACAATCTGTGTGGATCAGCTACAGTCTATGTGGATCAACTACACTCTATGTACAATCAACAAGTTTGTGTGCACTGACAACAAATGTATGTGTAAAAGAGTTTTCATTCCTATGTAGCTGAGCTAGTACAATAACTACCCCCCAAATTTAAACTGTCCATCTGCATTTTAGTTTTATACTCATTGTTTAAGTCAATATTCACTCTATGGACTGGACAAAAAGCATACATTGAAATAAAATATTACAGATTGAACTGTATAAATATATTTGAAAATATGAATATATGTATTTAATATTTAAGGACCAGGAGTAACACAAGTACATTTCTGTTCAACTTCTCTATTCTTTACAAATCCTAACACGAGTAATTCCATCTCTTTACCTTTTTAGAGTAAATGACTGCCCACTGGCCTGATGCGAATGGAGACTGACTGTCAGGCTCTCCTGCTTTGATTAGTATCAGTATCAGTACACCCAGAAGTGTAATGTATTTAATTTACATTTGTTTACTTATGTAACTTTTTTGAGCAAATACCACTGTTTAAAATAGTTTTGAAAGATGGTATTTTTACTCAAGTATATTTGCAAGGTCAACTGTGTTTTTTGTTTCTCCTAAGGTTTCACTCAAAGGGTGACATACCCAGAGCAGAATGCAGAAGGGTGTTATGGCTATACTCCACCCAGTGTAAGTGGCCAGACCAGGAGGACAGGCTGTCTGCTGTCAGACAACGGAGAACCTGCCCAAGGTCCTGGATCACTTGCTCTGTCTACACGTTACATGGGTGCAATTCGTAAGACAATTCATATACAGGCATTTCTCCAATAACAATTGGAGAACCCATCTGAAATGCCCTATATGCTCCTCCACAGTCAGGCTGTAAATAAGGTTGTCATCCATATAGACATATGCATATTTACAAACAGTCCCCTGTAATACCTCATTAATGCACTGTTAGAAGACTGACAGTGCATTCATCAACCCAAGGGGCATCACTAGATATTCATAATGCCCAGTGGGAGGGATGAATTCAGTCTTCCTTTCATTGTTCTACAAGATATGGACATGGTTTTAAGTGCTTTGTAAAAGCTTTGTAAAAGCTTAGTAAAATGCTGACCTGTTGCAATGCTTCAAATGCAGTGGACATAAGGGGCAGGGGGTAATGACCCCTGTGGGGGCTTGCTACATGGGAGGAGCTCAATGGTATAGTCATATACATGATGAGGTTTTAAAGTCTCTGCTTTTGCCTTGCTGTACACCTCATGGAGGTCTCATTATTCCATTGAGGTCAGACTGATCAACCCTGGATGGGAAGGTGCACTGTTGGCAATAGCCAGGAAAGCACTCCTTGAGCCGGCTGGATGGGTCTTGCCTAATTGCATAGGCTTAGGTGGCTCTTGTCTGACCAGAGGCCAGTGTTGAGGCTCGTCCTTGTTCTCCAAGGCCTGCTGGTGCATCCATATCTAACCAGATACAAGTCTCATAGAGACCCTCAAGCATGTCGGGTGACCAGCTTATCCTTTAGACTGCTCACAGGCCTTCCTTGTTACAACCACTCTCAGCTGCAAGTGTCAAATTCAAGTGCGCCACTGAGTGGGATCTATGACTAAGGGATAGTAACTGAGGTGCAGCTTCTCTTTTGGCATGACTGCTACTGCTCCCTGGTATTATTTTGTTTGTTAGTTTTTTTTGTGCTTGGCACTGTTCAAAGTGTTTTAATTTAATTAATTATAAATTAATATTTCTGAATGTCTCTGTAAATCATTGCAGTCATCTTTCCCTTGACCCTGACTTGTCTCAAGTTCCTGCTGCAGAAAAAACATCCAGACATGACCCATGGCATTCAGTCCAAAAAGTTCAATCTTTTATGTTTCTCATTGTTTCTGAGATTCCTTTACATGCCTTTTGGCAAACTAAAGATGGGCTGTCTTTTACTGAGGAGTGGCTTCCGTCTTATCCTTCTGTAAGGTTCTCTTCTGTCCACAGAGCAATGCTGGAGCTCTGAGTGACCTTTGGATTCATGGTTACTCTTGCACCCTGACTAAACCATGATCACTCAACTCTAGGAATGGTGGTCCTGGTGGTTTCAAACTTCTTTTATTTATGGATGATGGAGGCCACTATACTCCTTGGGACCTTCAATGTAGCAATTTTTTTTTCCAAAAACAGATAATTCCTTAGACTTCATGGCTTGGTTTGTGCTCTGACATGCATTGTCTACTATGGGACCTTATATATGTGTGCCTATATATATGTGTGCCTTTCCAAATCATGTCTAATCAACTGAATTTACCACAGATATACTCTAATCAAGCTGTAGAAACATTTGAAGGATGATCAGTGGAAACAAGCTGCACATGATCTAAATTTTGAGTGTCATGGCAAAGGCTGTGAATACTTATGTATGTTACATTTTTGTTTTTATTTGCAGTCCGTTTGTAAAGTTTTTAAACAAACTTCATTCTCTTTGTCATCATGTGGTATTGTGTGTAGAACACAGTAATTTAATTCATTTTGGAATAAGGCTGTAACATAAAATGTGCAAAAAGTGAAGTGCTGTGAATACTTTCCCGATGGATTGTATGGTATATTACAGGTAATTAACTGCAGTATTACAGAGTTTGTTACCTTGCAGTTCAAATAGTCTGATAGTACAGTTTTGGGAATGTAAGAACCATCTGTTCTACCACCTTGCACTAGTAAAGAGGGAATGACACACACTGGTGTGATTTTTATGCAAAAGACTAAAAAGAGCTGATCTGATCACAATGGGGACAGACTTTAATGTGTCAACAGAAGTGCAAACAGAATCCAGTTAAAGCACATCCAGAAACAAAATGCATGTTAAAAGAGTCAGCAATTTCAGCACTGTAGCAGCAGCACTAAACTAATGAAGTTAGATTTAGACACTAAACAACTATATTGTCTGATTGAGACTGACAATTTATATAAAAATTGGTCATTTTTACACAACAATCCCTTCAACTTTAAACAGACACCTTTCATAACATAAAATGTGACAAGAAGTACAGATACTCCAGAATTGGTGCCTGACTTCAGCATATTACTGTCACTACAAATGTATACTATAGCTCTAATATTCTGTTGTTTAACATACCTGGTAGAGTGCTCCATTTTGGTGTCCCAGAACTAAATAAAAGTAAGATGTGATTTGTATTAATATAGTAAATACACATCACATCTGTGTATTAGGGATGCACCAAAATTATTTTTGTCTGAAACTGAGCAAAATGAAAAATTTGACCAAACACTACAATTTTACAGTGTTTACTGAACACAGATCAATTTAACATCGCAGCACACACACCAGCAAATACTATGTGACAATATGACTTATTAAGTATGGTCCCACCTGTAGGATTTGCTGTGACTGATCCTTGATTGGCACAATGCAAAATGTGGGATTGGAATTGTGAAGCAACAATGAGCTGTAATTCCACTAGTTCATCTAACCTGCTTTCACCACAAAACAGCATGTTTATACAACACTGCCTATACATTAATCAACATAAGTCAGTGTGCCAAACACACTCTTGCTGATTTAAACTCAGAGCTTAAAACACATTCCAGTCATTCATTTCTGTTTTTGTTCACCAAAACACATGCTGAAAAGTTTTTTTCCAGTCATGCCTCTGAAAACCATCTTTTCACATAACCTCAGTATATTAATATTTACGATATAAAATTCAGAATGTGCTGATGTCTGATGTGCTGATGATGTAAACAAGGTTACTCTCACAAGGCTGGAGTTATTCTGTAGCTGTGTCAGAATGTAACTGTGGTGCTATTGTAAGACGGAATTTCAGCTTCAAGCTTAACGTTAAAGTGATATTTAAAAAAAGAATACATCAGTCAGATGCAGTACATACATGAACTGATGTCATGATGTGTCACCACTTTATTCCCAGTGAAACTTGTACCAAAAGAGCTCGTTCAAAAATATCATTGTTCAGTACATATTATTTGGTCTTTTAACTTACTCTGCTGAATACTGAATAGCCATTTTATGCTGGAGAATTTCAGTTGCAGAATATTTGGTGAGTCCCTAGTACAGTCTAAATGAAATTAAATAATGAAGCTTGTTTTACCTGAATAGTGTTGTCCCAGCCTCCTGATATAAACTCAATCTTTCTGTCAAAATGGAAACACTTGCGTATTATAGACATGGCATCAATGTATAGTACAATATTAACATGTTGGCAATGCATTACACCAGACTACAACTTCAAACCTGCTACCACCATAGCATTTCATGGCCTTGCAGTGTTTGCAGCTTTCCCTGCACTACTTAAATCTGTTTTAATGAGCCATAATGCGATTATGAGAAAGTCCAGAGGAGCTGAGGTGGAAAATATCCTCCTAAAAGCTACATATCTTGCTTTTATCTTGGCCTTCAACTCCCTCATAGCAGCTGTCCACTCGCTCATGCTTCTGGACAGTGACTGATATTTCAGCCTCTGGCAGGACACTGAACAGTGTGCCACTACGAGCAGAAAGTCTCTGCCAGCTGCTGAGCCAATTATACTAACTTATAAACTGGTTACTTAACATAACAAGCAGCTTCCTGCCAAGTGTTATTTTTATGAGAATGATGGTGCATTAGAGGGCAGTAAACAGGTTTGCTCATATAACAAAACAAGGCCAGCTGTTTTCACCCTCTAACACAAAAGAAATACAGTTTAACTTCTCTTATCCCTTTAGCTGTGAAATCTTGAAAGGAAAACTTGGTGAAAATGACCAAAAAACATGCCAAAGTTTGGTGTTTGTGATTGTGTTTGGTTATTATAACATTAAGTAGAGAGTAAACATTCACTAGCTGTCAGATTATGCAACCTACAGCTAACAAAAGCAACAATACCTTAGAGAAGCTGAGACTTATTGATGTATACTAATGTATCCAGACACCCTGTCCAGGGGGCCTTCCTGCCAGACCCAGCTTTCTGACTCTTGGCCCTACATTGCCCTCTAAAATTCTTTGGCAGTCTTTAGATTCCATAATTCCATGCACACAGTCCAGCAAAACAATCCCAAAACATCCAAAACAATGCAGTGTCTGTCCACAGGTGTTTAATAATGGTGACTGTCGGTGTCCATTCACAGTCATGTGACTCACATCCAAATTCAATGTAGGAGAGCCACACGCATATTCCACAGTTAAGTGCAGCTTTTTTTTTTTAATTATTTCCATGGAATATGGCAAAAGGCAGACAAGGACACAATAACAACCTCCCATGATAATTGGGTTTTAAAATCTGCTACAAACCTTGATGGAACCATTAAAGAGCCCAACAGCAAGCAGCAACCCATCATCTCTGAAATGACACCTCATGAACACGTTGCCACACTCTTTGGAATAGATGGAGAACAGGAGATGGGTTCAATCTCACACAGACTGAAGGGTTTGTGTGATGAAAAAGCACAAAGCTAAATTTGAATTAGTTTAAAAACCACTGTCTTTGAGACCTGAAGGCCTGCACTCACAGGACTGAATGTACGTGAAGATCTCCATCTGTCCTGGGCTCCGTCAGTGCACTGCTGTCATTTCTCCAAACTGGAAGTGGTCTCGATCCCTGGATGGAAAGGCCACTGTGTGTACTTTTTTATAAAATAAATGAGCAATCAAAATGCTAACAGATATATGCCAATTACGGTTAATATATTACAACTTATATTTAAATAATAATGCCTAATACTAATAGATATACTATAGTTAATGTCACATGTTTTTGTGTTTTACCCTGTTTTTTTTAATAAAATTATAAATGAAAAAAATGATTCTATTTGTGTCTGTGTCGACTTGTACATTTCATACATGGAATTTAATAATAAAAAGGGTAAGTTAAAACTTTAAAACCAAAATGTCAAATAGATAGATCACAGTTTCTGTCATAATATTTATGGTTGTTTTGCCTTGTATATTTTATTAATCAAAAAGAAATAAAAAATGTCATTCATATATTTATATAATGAAAAAAGCATTCTCCTAAAATAATAAAAGCCAAAACACCAGACCAAAGGCTAACCGACAGATTATGGTTACTACGTCTCCACTTATTTTGTCACCTTGTACATTTTATAAATGAGATTAAATTACAAAAAGGGTTTAAATTCTAAAACCGAAATGTCAAATATCTAACAGATCACAGTTTCTGTCATAATATTTACGGTTGTTTTGCCTCGTATATTTTACAAAATTAAAAGAAATAAAACAAAAAAATATATATAAAAACAATATCGCCACATACTGATATACATTACAGTTAATACATTATGAGTTATTATGCTTGTACGTGCTATGAGTTATGTACGCTTCCTTAATAAAACAGTGAATAATAAACCGATCTAGGTATGAAAAGTCAAAACAGAGGCGTGTGCTAGTAGAGGTATTACGGTTAAGGTCACGAGCCGTGATCGGAGGGCGCTGATTGGCCGGTGGAACGGTGACTGTTTCCTTGACGACGGCGGGCGCTGCCGTGTTACTGTGATGAGTGTCGGGCTTGTTTTGTCCTTTTGTTTACAGTTTCAGTGTCTTATGAAGACTTGACGGTTATAGCTGGTTCAGGCAAGTGGTCACTCTCCTACACTGACCGTCTAACCTGCTGTATCTACAGAACATTGCGCCGCGGCCGGTTGTTTACTGCCTTTGGCTGCAGGTTAGCGCTGCTGTCTTTAGCTCTGTGTCAGAAACTAGATTTCAGCACTTTAAGCACAGACTGAGTGTGTGCACAGCGTTCAGCCTCTTCTATAAGCAGGGTTCAATGTGTTCTGCAATAAAACAAACAAACAAAAAATCAATGCACCAAAATAAAAACAAAAACCTGCATTGAAATAAATAAGAGTAGTTAAGAGTTGGACTCACATGATAAACTGTTCGGTTTAGATAACGTCTGTCTGTGCATTTAAAAAAACCCCAAGGTGAACTCTTCTGAATGCAATGTGTTCCAAGAATGTAGTTTCTCTCCCAAAAGGACATTTTTTACCCAGCTTCCCAGACAGAAGCTAACATGGAAACATGCAAAGAAACCAAAATGATTACATTCAGAACATTTGTGTAATGTTCTGTTAAAAAAATAAATGAATTGTAGCTGGGAAACTACCTCCACCATATTTAACTTTAGGAGTGTTGGCTCTCACTGTGAGTTGCTGATGTGCTTCAAAACTGTCATGCAACCAACAGAACATTCAAATAATGTTCTTGTCAATTCTGGGATTGTTTCATTCAGAATTTGCAGATGACTTTTCTGTGTAAATATGAGAAAACAACTCAAGCCATGGTTTTCTTGGACCTGTTTAGCCCCAGTCATCCCTCATGACATTATACAGAAACTGTGTTTTTTTGTTTGTTTTTTTGCAGGATGCTGTCTTGCTGTTCCATTCTGCAGCTGGTCTTTGCACTTGGTGTGACGTTCCCACTGGCTGCAAACTCACAGAATACTGGGATCTACACAGTTCAGCCCCCAGTTGACTGGGATGATCATACAGATGATCCAACAGCTGCAGCAGAAGATCAGTCTACACTGGACTCGATAACAGTTGGTACTACAGATCCCCCAGACTCCGTCACCCCAAGGATTATTCCCAGAGGGTTTGATGACCGTGCTGTGTCCACCATCTTCCCCAAGACCACAAATCCTGACACAATCTCCAACGGTACTCCACTGACTGTCAGAATCCTATATTACACTTTATCTTATGTTCTAGCACAGCTTTATACATATTGTGGGTGTGACCTGAAGGGGTTCTTCTCTCTAGTAGATGTTCACATATCAGTTGAGATACAAATGCAGTTTGGTAGAATAATCTCACAGTCTCTCACAGTGTTCTTCTTACCTCAGGGTGTGTGTGTGACATTACGCCAGATTTTTGTGACATCAGCTGCTGCTGTGACCTGTTGGACTGTGGAGTTGCCAACCTGAGCTCTGTTTTCAGTGGGTGTAACCAGAAGACAAGGTAAACCGAGATCATGGAATTCCTAGACTGATAATGACTGTGCTAGAGAGCTGTCCAATTCCCAGCTTGTTGATGATTTTCCTGCATTCATCATTTAATCAGTAGGGGATGTTTGGAGCATTTATTGGCAGAAACGACAACTGTTCAAAATACAGACCAGTTTATATGCCTCCAACAGAGCAGAGAAATCAGTTAATAATCTAAACAAAAATACTAACCTTTTAAGTGTGAGAAATCATTTAGTGAAATAACCTTAATTGTCAATCATGGTATGAAGCCGAATGCTGTAGCTTTATTCTATTTCTGGTGCAGAAACTGAAGTAGCCCAGCTTTGTGTGATGGAATGACTGTAAAGAAATGCCTGCCATACATGTAGAGAAGCTGATTAATAGAGTGGTCTTTTTTATTTTTTCCAAAGCTGAACTGTCTTAAAGTTCAGTATTAACTGAACTTTAAATATATTTGTAACATGGTAAAAAAAAAAGCTTTGTAAGTACAAATACTGAGAACTAAAACACGTGTATTTTAAATATATTCAATAAAATATATTCATTAGCCAAGTCCATTTATGCCAAATATATTCTTAAAATACATTTTAAAAATATAAAATTTACAATATATTTGATACATTTTTGCCATTTTAATAAATTTCAATATATTAGATGAACACATTTTAATTATATATATGTTTTTTTCCATTTCTACTGGAATCAATGGATTCTGTTTCAGATGCTGATCTGATGTTGATGGAAGTGAGGGGAGTTAAAAGTGTCTCTCTTGATTTCAGACCTGGAGTGTGCATTGAGAGCTGGCTGATGTTCCATGCCAATGTGGATCCCCAGCTGGTGACGGTCACCGACTCTCTGTTTTGTGTTCAAACAGGTGAGGTTCTGCTCAACACCCCCCAGCACCCCCACCCCTCACACTAAATTTCTGCACAAATACTTCTCTTTCTCAGTTCTTCACACTGTTGAATGTGTGTCCTCTAGGAAGGTTACCAACTCCTGGAGATCTGCCTTCAGGCAGTTCAGTTCTAGCCAACCTGACCCATATGGTCACAGTCTTCTGTAGATATTTTGTACTGATTTCTTCGTGACCATTTTCTTAAAATGAAATATGTCACAGTTTCTGAGAATAGTACTGTGCATATGTAATGTATTGACTGCACTTCACATTTTGCACATTTTGTTATTTTACAGCCTTATTTCAAAATTGATTCAATTCATTTACTCCCTCAGGATTTTATACAATGTCCCACAATGTTTGAAATCTTTGCATAATTATTAAAAATAAAACAAAAATATAACTTGTACGTAAGTATTTTTAGCCTTTGCTCAGTATTTTGTTGAATTACCTTTTTGAGTAACGAAAGCTTGACACACCTATTTTTGGGAAGTATCTACCATTCTTCTTTGCAGAACCTCTCAAGCTCCATGAATTGGATGAGAAACATCAGCCATTTTTTAGATATCTGCAGAGATGTTCAAGTCAGGGGTCTTGCGGGATTTTCACTTTAGTTGTCCTGAAACCTCTCTTTAGGCTTGTCTTGTTGGAAAATAAATCTTTGTCCCAGTCTGAGGTCCAGAGCACTCTTGAGCAGGTTATCATCAAGGAAGTCTCTGTACATCGCTGCAGTCATCTTAGCCTTGACCCTGACTAGTCTCCCAGTTCCTGCTGCTGAAAAACATCCCCACAGCATGATGTTGCCACAACCATGCTTCACTGAAAGAATTGTATTGGCTAGGTGAAGAGCAGCGCCTTGTTTCCTCCAGACATGATGCTTGGCATTCAGTCTAAAAAGTTCAATCTTTTTGTTTCTCACGGTCTGAGATTCCTTAAGGTGTCTTTTGGCAAAATCCAGATAGGCTGTCATGTGCCTTTTACTGAGCAGTGGCTTCTGACTGGACACTCTACCATACAGGCCAGATTGGTGGAGTGCTGCAGAAATTATTGTCCTTTTGGAAGGTTTTTGTTAGAGCCAGGTATTATGTGTAGAATTTTGAGGGGAAGATGAAATTAATAGATTTTGGAATTATGGAATAAGCAAAATGAACTCCTGTTCTAATTGGCACCCTCTTGGGCAGCGCTAAACTGCTGTAGTTTTTTTGTGGGAAACTGGTCAAGGATTGTTCTTTTTAAACGCATCTCTCTGATCAATAAGAGTTTAGTGTAGAAACTCCATATCCAATTAGAACAGATGCAGGTTAACATAAATAAAGCAGAAAAATAATTTCTTATTGTGAAGAAAGTAGTAGACATTTTGAGGAAGTCAGAAGAAAAAAGCTCCAGATTTCTTCTGGACATCCCCAGCCAGCATGTGGATGTGTTAAAGTCCATCACCAGTGCAAGATTCAAAATATTTGGCAGTAAGAGTTCCATGGATTTTGTGATATTTCAGAAACAATGTATTTAATATTGGATATTGTGAGGCTTAATTTAAGTGAACGGTGCATTGTTTTATTGAACAGTGCTGACATACTCTCCTACTTCCTATAAGGTTTTACCAGGTACTGGCCCTTTCAAGTGTAAATAAATTTTAGGGTTTTCACCTACAGCCATTTTCACTGATACTCATTAGCATTAGTAGCATTTGGCTCCTTTCCGATACTATAACTTGCTTTTTTCAAACCAGCTGAGACCCACTAATACTGGGGCTGGATTTTCTCTTTATGAATGTCTTCAAGTTAATGCATTTTGTATTAAGTGTCATTTTTTTCCCTTCTTTTCTAAACTTCCAAAGAGACGGAAGTTATAGTGCAGACACAGTCAGAACCCCCTGGGGCCCCGTTGTCCATCTTCTCTCCTCATTTCTCACTGCAGGAGCCCACCGCCTACCACAGCCTGAACTCAAGCTTTTACAAGGTGTGTTACTTGTTTTATTTGAAATGAAACTGCTGACAAAAAGTCACTAACACCTTAAACACTTCATCATGTTCCTCCAGCCATTACTGAACAGAGTGTGCAGTGTGACATTCACATTTAAAGAGGCCAGGTGCCATCATAGGTAAAACATTATAATGAATGCCTGAACCCAGCAGAACACTGACTAGAGCATCACACACCATCCACCAGCTTGTCTTCTTCACGCAGGGCATCTAATCTTTTTATCACAGGCTGATGACATCATTCTGGCATATTACAACGACACTTCTATAGTGAGTGTGCTCAGACACCCATCACCAGGGGCTGCATCTTCTTCCTGCATGGTCCGAAATCCTGCAAGTAAGGATGAAATTTCACATTAAGTAGCATCCCTGAGGAAAAGAGCAGTGGCTGTGTGAGGACCAGAAGGATAGTTCCAATTAGTAGTTTTGGGCTTCCAGTAATCGTTACAAATTGTGATGCAGTGCTGAGAGAGCATAGGCATGGGATGGTGTGGGGATACAGTCAGGGTCAATCAAATATGTGCCATGTTGAGGGTATGGCGTTGCTACAGAGATGGGGTGGCAGTCAGGGTATGGGGTTGCGTCAGCAATCGTTCTTGTTTGGGGTTGGGATGCCGATGGGGCACATTGAGGGTTTGGGGCTAGGACAGTGATGGGTACGGGTGATTGGTATGGTTAAAGGTATGGGGTTGTATCAGCAATGGGAAAGGGCGAAGGTTTTGGGTTGCCCCGCAAAAGGGTGAGAGTATGGGGTCGGGTGGCGAAGGGGCACACAGAGGGTTTGGGGCTAGGGTTGGGAGGGGTGAAGCTAATTTGTGTGTGTCAACTATGGGGAAGTGTGAGGTTATGAGTTGCGACAGTGATAGTGTGGTTAGGCTGGGTGCAATCTCAATCTCTTGCTGTTGAAAGACATTTGAGCAACGTATTCTTGTCTTCATAAATTGCAGGAGAACAGCAAATCAGTGTATATTGTCTGAGAAAAAGAAGAAACACATTCACGCCATTTCTTGCTTTTAGAATTCCTGCGATCTGGCTCTCTGTCCTGTTCCCAAACTGTAACCACTCAGTCTTGTAGACGAGATAGCAGTCTAAGCGTCCGTTCCTATTTCACTGGGTTCAGCCTCCTTCAGGTAGGTCCTCCTGTGTTGTGGCACACCCGAGAGGTTAATACATGTGATGGTGTATTTTATGTACACTCGGAAATGAATGCTAACTCGTAACTGATGTCTGCAAATGTTTACAGGTTCCACGTCTCTCAAAAGTGGATATTCCTGATCTAATGGTAACAACTACGACACTAATTCATGCTGACTGTACACTTCCAACTCCCATCATTCCCACTAAAAGAATGTCATTGGATTTATTTCAGGTCCCAATTGTCCTGTTGACCAAACAGCGTGAACCTATCCAGCAGAACGGCTCCTGTTTGAACATGGTGTCAAAGGTGTGTGAGGATGCTGTTGTAGGCAAAAATGAGCCAAAACATAATGAACACTCACTAATGCAGTGACTGAGCTTGTTGCAGGACCTAAAGATCTGCTGCTAACATTTTTGTGCCAGATACCAGAGAAACCACCATTATAGATCTTGTGCAGTGAGCTATTCGGGCATCAGCAGCACATTAGTTTTGTTTCATTTCAGATGTACCTGTGCTATGTGAACATGTCTTTCTGTCTGCCTCAGGTGGAGTATGTCATTACGTATACAGGCATGGGGGAGATTACGGCAGCTACGCTGAGAGTGGACTTGACAAACGCGCGATTTGGCACCCAGCTACTACAGCAGCACACAATGCAATTTCAGGTATGCCTCGTCCACTGCTGCCTTAAACACTTCATTTCCACCTAATAACTCCAGTAACTGCATTTCAGTTGGCCACACCCTCACCACCTTCATCTAGTGCACCATTGGTGGGCTTGACGGTCGGAACACCAGTGATTGGCTGGTTTGGGGAAGAGGCTCAGCCGGTATCCTTTCAGCATAACACAAGTTTAATAGAAATACCTACATATTGCTTGTTTACTTACATATTTAAATACAGGACTGTGCATAGGTTAATGACCAGCTTCTTGTCAGAAAACACCAGGTCTGTGTTCTTTAACTCTGTGTAAGCTAACAGTCCAGGGGTTGTCTGTGGGAGGAGACTGTTCCACAGACATCTTCAACCGAGCCCCCATTCTTTTTACACACAATGCCATCACTGGTTGCACATTCAGGTATGCTAATACAACCACACTTGCTTGGACTAGACAGTGTGGCAAACCGTTCAGTTAGAGCATTCATTAATACATTTTTCTTCCAAAACTCCAGGTCTCTTGCCCGCAACTGCACCTCGCTACGAGATCAGCTTTATAGCATTCTGCGCGGTGCCATGACCCCAGACATGGTGGCCATGACTGCAGGGTACCAGCCTGACTGGAGCAGGGTTATTTTGCAGGAGTGTCCTGAGGCCCCTCTGGCAAGTATTTTTCCTTGCTGCCAAATATTGTATAGCAGCAGCTCATGTTATTACCTCCCTAAACCAATGATTAGTTAATGATTGTTGTTAGCAACCCAGACCACCATCAATAATCTGAAATTGATGTAGAATATTTTGATTTCTATGGACAGACATAGGAGCTGGTTTCGGTCTTCAAATTATGTTATAAAATGTAATATTTGGGGTCCAAGCACCGCATGCCATTATGGAATTATGCCAAACATTAAGGGCAATGTTCTTAGTCTGGCATTACTTAATATATTTAAAGTGGGAGTTTGTCAAACTGCTGAGCTAAATGGCAACCCTTTCCAAAATAACCCTTCGATTTTTCTCTGTGCAGGGGGAGCTGTGTGAGACAGGCTGCCTCCTGCCTGTTTCTCTGTCAGTACAGGTGCTCTGGGCTCAGAGGGGACTGTTAGCTCTGCCACAGAACCACATCCTGGGGGCCAAATATGTCTTCAGCTGTCAGATACTGAAGGTAATCAAAGCTTTCCTCAAATCAAACCAAATGAAGGTTAGGGTTAGTTATAAAGGTGTTCAGTAATCTAACAGACTGGCTCATGTGGATTCAGATATCTCGAAACATGGATTACACTGACGCTTTTCTCTTTCTTTCCAGTGTCCTGTAACAACTTCTCTGCCTGTGACCACAGAAGTGATTTTCTCAGATGCCACCATTTACCCAGAAGCTCCCAGGGGTGAGCCCCAACCTGAGTGGAAATTCCCCTTTGCGTTTTTCACCAGAGGAGCAGGAGAGCTGGATGGAGAGTAGAGTGGAGCTGCATGAATGTTGCCTGAACTTCTTACCTCACTGAATTTGAACTTTAAAATATATAGATATTTTGCAAAATAAATTATTTTACATAATACTTCATTGTAAAGTCTCTCCTTTATTGTAGTGTCTTCAGAAGCTGCTCTTTCTTTAAAAAAAAAAAAAAAAAAAAAAAAAAAAAAAAAAAAAAAAAAGCTAATTCTGAAGCACAATGTCATCCTCTTGAGATTGTTTGAACTTCTCTGTTTGTTGGTGAGTCTGAGGCTGATGTGTCCACGCTGGAGTCTTGGCCCATTTTTGAACAGTATCCTTTTGTTCTCTGCTCTTGCGCCCTGTTCTTGTGACATAGTTCAGCAGGTGGACAGTAGCAGCTGGAGTGATACCCTGCAGCCGTGTAGCCGCTCCCAGCTGAGGAAAAGAACATTCATTAAAAATGTGTCACTTAGAAATGGGCAGAAGATGGTGCTCAAGGTACATATGGATGGTCAAAAGGCCTCTTTTGGCCATAAAATAAACAAATGTCTTTTCTGGACTTCCAAACAGCTCAGGCAAGTGTTGACCCTGTCGTCAGTAAGCTTGCAGCATTATACTGGTTTAAGGTACACCATTGGCTTATCATACTCGGTACATTTCCTTAATACCTGTACAGACAAAAAATGCATTCAAAAAGAGAATCCAGCCAGTTTCCTATTATTTTAATTTCTTTCTTTTTTAAGACTAATCAATAGATTAACTGAGGAAAATAATCAGCATATTCATCTATACTGAAAATAGTCATTAGCTGGAGACAACATAGTATGAAAGCACCTCAATCTAATCGAAAAATCTGTTTAAATTCCATTCTGGGTGCTGGTAACTAATGAAAATATTGTCAGAAGAAGCATTCTGATATACCATGGTTTCTCAGCCATGGTCCTGGAGCCACCCCTGCCCTGCAAAATGTAGCATTAACATACCACACAATTCTGAAGGGCTTGTTAATGAACTGATTAGTTGAATCAGGTGTGGTGAAATCTCTTGGATGTCTCTGGGTAAGAGCATTAGATTAATGCTGTAAATGTTAAAGGCCAATATTAGATGAAAACTTGATTCCTCAAAACAAAAAAAGCTTGCAAAGAACACAAACTTTAACGAACACTGTAAAATATGCATTTCCTCACTGTGCTTGGCCGTGCTTTGTCCAGTATCTCTCGCACCTCATCCGAGAGGGACACCGGAAGAGAGAAGTAGTCGATATCTGTTGGCAGAGAAAGACTCTCCTCCTCTCGCATCCTCTCAATCTCTCTCTGCTGCTTCTCGCAGTGAGGTCGGTACACAGCTACACAAAAATGACAAACACGTTGTAAAAAGTGTAGCATAAATGCTGTTTTAGTGAGTATACTGTTAGTGGTACAGGCGTAGAAATATGAATCTCAAAATCAGTGTTGCTGATACAGCCATAAATCTTTTCTGGGGGTCTCTAATGAGTGTTAGTGGACAGTAGTTGGGGGAATCCTTGAGTAGTGTTGGCTGGCTACTAATGCACTCGAAATGCTGACATTTCCTTTCCTTTACCTCCTTTACTGACTAAACACTTCAAAATGCTCCTAAAGAATTGATAGAACTGCACAGTGAATCGTATTTTCATTTTTCATCAACACTGAAACCAATACACAACCTTTTATTTACAGCCTTGAATCCAAAACCTGACCGATACCACCAAAGCATAAACAAAGCCAACAATTACCTTCAATTTTTATCCTCTCAGAAAATTCTAGGTATGGTGAAAGGACATCCGGGAAGGCAGAGGCCAACATGCTGAAGGACGTGTCTTTATATTGCATCATCTCTTCTCCACTTTTAAAACAGAAAGACAGAGCATTAGGGCACAACAGTCAAAACAAACATATGCTTTACTTAATCAGTTGTTTGGTGAAAACAAAATTCTAAATTCTGTCCAGACACATTTTTTACATCCCAAAAAGAAGCCCTGTCCAGAAAAAAGAGGACATTAAAGGCTTAAAACTCATCACAATACAACAGTCATCCCTCCAGAAACCAAACCATTTCCACACAAATGACCCACTCACACTCTTTTCCTGAATTTAATTGTACACAGATGGTAACCTCTATAACATATGATTTTATGATATGGTCATTTTTTCTAATACAAGGTGTGTTCAAAAACCATCCAACCTTCATTCATAAAATATAGTCATATTCAGAACAATCTTACACTAATCTTCTTCAATGTAGTCCCCTTGGGCTGCCACACACTTCTCACAATGGTTCCGCCACTGTAAGAAGCAGTACTGGAACGCCTCTTTTCAAATGGCCTGAAGTTGGACTGTCTCATTCTGCATGTCTTCCTCTGAATGTAAGTTGTGAAGAATTGGTGAGTGTATTATCGTGATGGAGCTGCCAACTGCCCACAGGTCTGACCGTTTGTGGATTGTTTCCACTTGGGAATCACCAAGTTTACCTCAAAATGTTACGCAGTAGCGTTGTTCAAGTTTTTCTCTCATTTTGAAAAAAAAACAGAAATCCAATGGTGCTCACTTACACTTCCTCCTGAAAGCTTCTACAGGTAGGAAAAATTTCAAGCATGCGCATTAGGATCGCCTACATACGTGCATCAAACCATTAGCTTCAATTGTTTATGCACAAAGAATTATGGTCAGATATTTTTTGAACACACCTTGTACAGGGCAATGAATGGACAATGAAACTGAAACCCCTGATTTTAGACCACAATAATTTATTAGTACGGTGTACTAGGTCCTCCTTTTGCGGCCAATACAGCATCAATTCGTCTTGGGAATGACATTTTCTCAATACAATCCGGGTTAGCACCCGAACATCCCTTTCAGACAGCTTCCTCTTGCATTCACAGTTAATCCTGTTGGATTTGGTTCGTTCTTCTAGGTGGTACGCTGAAATTATCCTGGATACCGTGGCTCTTGATACATCACAAAGACTTGCTGTCTTGGTCACAGGTGCACCAACAATTTGTCCTCTTTTGAACTCTGGTATGTCACCCATAATGTTGTATGCATTGTAATATTTTGAGCAAAACTGTTGCTCTTACCTGCTAATTGAACCTTCACACTCTGCTCTTACTGGTGCAATTAATGAAGATTGCCCACCAAGCTGGTCCAATTTAGCCATGAAACCTCCCACACTAAAATCACAGGTGTTTCAGTTTCATTGTCCAACCCCTGTATATCAAAATATATCGATATTGATGATATATTGCCCAGCCCTATTAAGAGGTCACCCTAATGTAATGATGAATTATAATGATAATAAACTACACCACATGATTCAGTTTCATGGTGCTATGCAGCACTCAGGCCTTCTGCCAGCAGTTACTGACCTCATTAGAGTGCTCTTGTTCTCACTGACGCAGCTATACCCCAGTTTGTCTCTCCAGCGAGTGGATGACAGTGAGATAGACTTCAGGAGAGAGAGAGCTTCACTCAGGCCCTGTCTCACTCGGACAGCCTCTTGGTACCGGTGCTGGGACACACAGCCAATCTCCTCAAACCCTGAGACCAAAAAAAAAAAAAACAGGTCAACCACTCTAATCTTTAATCTAGGTTAAATGTGGTAATGTGTCATATCGTTTGATTACTGGTCTGTTGTTTTTCATCCAAACATGGGATGGTCATTATTTCGATTACATATTGGCTATTCAAGTCCAATCAGAGGAAACTTATTTTGAAGTACCGTATTTTGCGGACTACTACCGCTACTTTTTTTCCACGCTTATAATGAGGTTTGGCTTTTTCTTCACCCGCCAGGGGGCGCCAAATCAAAAGTTGGAAATCACAGAAGAAGACGTTAATTTTCAGTTAGCACATGCAAGCAGCCACCACCAATGAGAATTTTGCTTTGATAAATCCTTCACAAAAACTGGCCGCATGCACAGAGCATCATTTTCTGATGTTTGTCAGTGGATCCTAACACTGTGGAGCAGCGTGAAGGAATCTACTGTCACCCAATGGGTTCCAAAAGGCTGGACTGCTGTGTGAAGAGGGCACCACAGCTTCAGAGCCAGCTTCACCCTGAGATGACAGCGACACGGAGAGCAACACTGACATGGACACAGAGAAAGTACCGGTATGTGGCGAAGCTCTTCTAAGGCTGTTCAACTCCGACACTGAAGAAGATGAGTTCAGTGGTTTCAGTGCGCAGGATGACGATGAATAAACCAATCAATAACTTGTCTGTTTTGTTTGATCAGCACTTTTACTTTTATGCTACAGGCACCGTTCGGAAACTAGTTCATTTGTGTTCAGTTAAACTACGTTATCATTTCAGTACATATCAGCAGCTTTGAGCCCAGTGCGGCTTATATATATTACTTTCCAACTTTTTAAAAAAAAACTTTGCAGGGCGCTCTATAGTCCGGAAAATGCGGTACTTATTTTGAGAAGACTCAAAACTGTGCAACTGTAAGGTTTCAAATTTGATGCCCAACAATGCCACAACCATCAGTGTCTGGAAGTCCTAGAAAGCACTGCACTCTCTGGATTTCATAGTAGGGGTGGGACGATATGATATAAATATTAAATCATGATATTTAAAGACATTTTCTTGATCCCATACTGAAAAATGTGGGATTTTATTCAGAATGTGCTGCACTATATCTAATTATGCATCGATCCATCCATCCATCCATCAACTCACCCCATCTCTAAGGGTGAGTCCAACAACCCTGCGGTGAAAGCTCATTTCAATCGCTTGTATTTGGGATCTCATTCTTTCAGTCATTACCCAAAGTTTGTGGCCAAAGGTGAGAGTAGGAATGTATATTGACTGGTAAATCGATAGCCTTCCTTTTGGTCTAGCTCCCTCATCACCACAACAAACCGGCTCAGTCTGCCACACTGCAGACACTGCGACAATCCGCATGTCAACCTCCCACTCCATTTTCCCTCATTCATGAACAAAATCCCAAGGTACTTGAACTTCTCCCACTTTGAGGTGTAGATTCTCATCCCAGCTGCTTCACACTCAGTTGCAAAGTTACTGATCGATAGCTGGAGGTCCTGGCTCGATGAAGCCAAAAGGACATCATCCACAAAAAGCAGACACGAAACACCTTCCATTATTTGGCCACACCAGGAAATTTTGTCCATAAATATTATGAACAGAATCGTTGACAAAGGGCAGCCGTGGCAGACTCCAATTCCAACAGGGAACCAATCTGACTTGCTGCCTGGGAGACACAGTTGAATGCCTTCTCCAGTTCCACAAAACACATGTGGACTGGTTGAGCAAACTCCCCCTCAAGGGTAAAGAGCTGGTCCTGTATTTCATGGCCAGGACGGAACCTGCATTTTTCCTCTTGTATCTGAGGTTTGATCTTCAGCCTGACTCCAGTACGCCTGTACAGACCTTGCCAGGAAGGCTGAGGAGTGTAATCCCACTATAGGTCGAACACACCCTCCTGTCCCTCATCTTAAAAAGAGGAATCTCCCCCGCCCCATCCCCTAAGCTCTGCTTCCTCTATGGAAGATTTGCTGGTGGCACTGAGAAGATCCACAAAGTGTTCCTTTCACTATCTGATGACGTTCACAGTCAAGGTCAGCAGCCCCCATCCCCACCATATACAATGTTGGTCGAGAACAGCTTTCCCCTCCTGAGCCACCTCAATGCCAGAATCTTCTCTGAGCTTCTCGAGTCCCACAAGCCAACTAGGCTTGATAGGACTCTTTCTTCAGCTTGACAGCTTCCCTTACCCAGGGAGTCCACCATCGGGTTCAGGGAATTCTGCCACGACAGGCATCATTGACTTGGCAGCTACTGCTCCGATTTGCTGTCTCAACAATGGAGACACGGCACAAGGTCCATTTGGACTCAATGTCCCTTGTCTCCCTTGGGATACAGTCAAAGCTCCGCCAGATGTGGGGAGTTGAAAATCTTCCAGACAGGCTTTTCAGCCAGCCGTTCCCAGCAGACTCTTATCACATGTTTATGTCCGCTGAGTCTGTCCTGCATCCTCACCACCTAATCCTATTCACCACAAGGTGGTGGTCAGCTGACTGCTCAGCTCCTCTCTTCACCAGAGTGTCCAAAACACATGGCCACAATTCGAATGATACAACTATAGCTGTAAAACTGTGGCCTAGGCTATCCTGATGCAAAGTGGTTTTATGGACACCATGATTTTTCGTTATGGATACACTATACCGAGCACGGAAAAACCAATAACAAAACACTACTCTGGTTCAGATCAGAGAGGCCATCCCAATCACACCCTTCCAGGTCACTTCCACTGTCATTGCCCATGTGAGCATTCAAGTCTCCCAATATAACAATGGTGTCCACACTACTAGAGGCTATTGCCCCCAACAACATAGCTAACAACAAACCCCTCCATCATTTTTAGCATCTCAGTAATAAATATACAATTACCCCTAAAATACTGGTTTACTCTGAGTAATAAAACAGTGTTCATTTCCTACCCAACATCATACCTTTGGGTGTAAGACGAAGATCAGCATTGTCTGGTCTGAGGGATGTTCGGAACTCAGCCCGGCTGGTGAACATGCGGTAGGGCTCTGCAACCCCCTGCCCCACCAGGTCATCAACAAGGACGCCAATATAGCTCTCAGTACGAGAGAGAGCTAGAGGAGGCAGAGAGAGGGCACTCCTGCCAGCGTTCACACCTGCCCACAGACCCTAAAGAAAGGCATGGTGTAGAAAAGCTTGCCAAATCATCTTTGATCAGTGTTCCTCTACAATGTTCATTTGTCATGACATGGCTTCTATTGTTATAATGAGAAAAAAGTTGGTTAAATGTTTGACCAGTTGAATAATCAGACAGTAGTCAACAAATAACTGTGAGCGTACCTGTGCTGCTGCTTCCTCGTAGCCTGTGGTCCCATTTATTTGCCCTGCAAGATAGAGCCCCTGAACACTTTTCAGCTGCAGCCACGGAAAGAGCTGCGTTGGGCAGACAAAGTCATACTGCACCCCGTAACCTACCAAAACAGATGGAACCTGACAGTAAAGGATTTTCCAACCAGCCGTTTAAAGTAAGTTTTAATAAAGACATATTTATTGATTGATGTTTAAATTTGTGATTTATTTGAATGGAACCTCACAAACGCTCGAGATCCTGCCTTACCAGGTATGCGGATATCAGCCTGCTGCAAAGCAGGGATCTCTCGGATAAGGCGGAGCTGCATCTCCAGGGGCATGGTCATGGACAAACCCTGGGGGTACAAGAGGTCAGAGTTCAAACCCTCTGGCTCCAGCCATACTTGGTGCTGCCGGCCTGGAAAACGCAGCACCCTTGACTCAATGGAGGGACAATACCTGAGTGGGATGGGGGAGAAAGAAATGTTAATGTTTAATGAAACAGTGATACAGTTTACACATGTCCAGATGTAGTCAATCAGCAAAGACATATTTGGTGTCCAAGTTTTGGTATTTGCTGTAGTTTAGAGCTGAAGTTCACAATTAGTCATGCTGCACCCTTACTACTGACTCTTGGGCGCAGTCCACACCAAGCATTAACACGCATTCTGGGTGATTGGATCATAAGTTGGCTCAAAGTACGCTGTGAAAGATACAGTGTGTCTCGAGGACATATTGTAAACTCATCACTCCTGCCTGCATTTGGAGGTGATTAGAGATGCATATGAGCACATTACTGTTGTAGTGTGAATGCCAAAGTGTATCAATGAATATTGGTATTGTATTGGTGACTTGCTTTACAGCAAAACACTGCCCACAATAACTACCCTAGACACCAAACAGGTAATGACCCCAAGACCACACTGTCCACCACCAGAACGTTAGCTGAACATGCTACAATAACAAAGTAACTAATGAATAAAGTTGACACTCATGGCTGGTGCACAAGCAAAACTAGGTGCCTCATCTAATTTAATTTAATTAATTAATGTGCACCATGCCCCTCCACCAGTGGAAATGGTGTGAGACATCAGCTCACAGGAGATGCAGTTGAAATGGTAGGTGTGAGCAGCCATACATTTCACAATCATTTGTGACTAGATCACCTAGGACACGTTAATGCAAGGAGTGAATAGGGCTATAGAGTTTGTCAGCCTTACATTTATACTGAACACCTATAGCACATAAAACTATCCAAAGTGACTCTTGACTCTTTTGTCGTAGCACAGCATAGTTGCCCAGACTGGGAATCGAACCCAAGTCTCCCACATGGTGTGGTGGTTCACTGGTGTTATCTGTTATGCCAAACCAACCAGCCTTGTAGCTCCAACCTTAACCTCCAAGGACCTGGCGTCCACATGTGTGGCATACACACAAAGACCTGACTGTATGTGGCATGCCACAGAAGAACATCATGCATTTCCTTGAATTTTGAATGGACCTTCTTGGCTCAGCATGCCAATGACAGCTTTGACTTTTCAGGACAGGATGACCCAGATGTGTTAGTCCAAGGGGAAAAAAATGCTGCTATGTTCAGCCACAAAATAAATGTTTTGCACATCATCACTAATTGCGACTTCACTGTGTTCTATGATATTTATATGAAATATAAAACTAAAGTCATCATATTTGGACATCATTTACTCAGAAACTACATCATGTAAAAAGCTAATTCTTTGTTTTTACACTAATCAGGTGCCAATTAGCCCAAATAGTAAAGAGAAATAAAAAATGCATGCCATGCAAGATTTCGGGTTAAACAATAATCACATTTTGATGTCCAACAATATCTTGGCTGATCAGTTACATATGAGAGAGTTTCAAAACAGTACCCAGCTGGCATGTTCTTGTGCATTTTTGAGTGTGTTGAGAGTACCTTGGTCCTTTGGTGTCCTGCTGTACGTGTGAGTTCAGGTGCAGACTTTCTTTGACCACTCTGTCTACCCCAGGTGTGGTGTAGGTCAGATGACATGGGATTTGCTCCTCAGGCTGAAATACAATTAATGGTTATAGGAAAACTTTAAAAACTAGGTCCTGAAAATTGACAGCAGTGGTGGAATTCCATGTATTAAGCAAATACCTCCCCCATGTGGCCAAGTTAAACACTGCATGAGCCGAACCCCTCCTTACCCATCACAGAGATATCCAATTCATTTGTGTATGGAACAGATGGAATTTTTGGTCTGCATGTAACCCATCTGTACAGCGAACACATATGAACACACTAGTGAGCAGATAAACACTGCACTGCACACTGCAGCACCAAGGAAGCAGTTTGGGGGTTGTGTGCCTTGCTCAAGGGCTCTTCAGTTGCAAACCCAACAAGGCAGTAGAGGTCCAATGTATGTGTACATACACTGTCCAAATGTTTGTGGACACTCTGTCTAATGAAATCATTCATGAATGCACTCCCTCTTGAAGGGACCATGCCTAAAGGCAGGCATGAACAAGAGGGGTATAAACCCCTGCAACATTGAGCTGTGGAGCAGTGGAACTTCGATCACTAGAATGATGGAGCTCCATCTAATACTTTTGGGACAAATTGTGGAATTGGGAATGAGGTTAATGTTCTTAACCTCACTAATGTTCATCACTGAAAGCAATCAAATCTTCATAGCAGTGTTCCAAAACCTAGTACAAAGTCTTCCCTGGACAAGAGACAGTTCATCCAACAATAGCAGGATAAACTTTTAAATACCCTTAATTTAAGAAAAAACAATGAATGAGCAGGTGTCCCAATACTTTTGTCCATACAGTGTAGCTCGTCAGCTGTCCACATATTTATGACCTTTACCTTGCAGTGTGTATGTGTATTGATGAAGCTGAAAGGAGTTGGCTGCAGGTCAGGCAGTTGAAGCTCAGTGAGGGAGAAGTCGACTGTCTCTTTGACAATCCGAGGGGGTGTTCCAGTCTTCAGACGGCCGAGCTTTAACCCCAGCACTTCTCGCAGAGTGTGGGACAGACCAGCACAAGAAGGTGGTTCACCCATTCTTCCTCCGGGAGAAGTGGTCTGGCCCATGAAGAGCGAGCCAGACAGGAATGTGCCGGTGGTGAGGATAACAGAACTGGAGAGAATTTCATTGCCACCATCAGCTGAGAGGAAAAACAAAAAGAGACTGGAGTGAAATGTCAGTGTCTAGTGCTGAACATGCAGCCCAACCTGAGGGATTATTCCTCACCCATACGAACTCCAGTCACTCTGTGCTTCCCCGGTTGGTTTGGGTCAGCAGCGGACACTATCAGACCCTCTACTGATCCCTCAATCACTGTCAGTCTGGGCATGTTCAACACCTCTGTCTAAGAGGGGAAAAGGAACATTACATTATAGCTCAGAACAGAACCCTTAGGCACACCAGTATTAATACAGGACAACTGCAAGTGTAAGATACCTGGATGAACTCTTTGTAGCGGCCACGGTCTAGCTGTGCCCTGGGGCCCCATACAGCTGGCCCCTTTCTACGGTTGAGAATGGAGAAGTGAACCCCAGCATAGTCCCCAGCCCGTCCCATCAGGCCATCTAGAGCATCCACCTCCTTTATTAGATGCCCTTTCCCAACTCCTCCCATTGATGGGTTGCATGACAAAGCCCCTGTAAGAAGAATCAATACAATTCAGGGTGGCACACAAACACAGAAATTTGAGCATTTTTGGAACCTGTAGAAATTCTCGTAGCTAAATAGTGTATAACTTACCGACTGTTTGGATTTTCTGTGTGATGAGCAGTGTCTCAGCCCCAATCCTGGTTGCAGCAGCAGCTGCCTCAGTGCCAGCATGTCCACCACCCACAACGATAACGTCATATCTTTTGTGGGTAGTGCTGCTAGCAGGCCGAGTGAAGCAAGTGGATGGAAAATGATGTTGGGTGAGCAGTCTCCGTACCAGTAACATGAAACCACCGTCATATAAGTGTCATAACATGGAAAAGAAGAGATGATGGGCTGGAAAAAAATGAAAAGAAATTATTCACTCATGCTAAGGCTTGCCTGATAAATGGGTAACAGATGTAATGGTAACAGTTACATCAACTCTTAGGCATGTTTTATTCATAGAAATGTCACTGAAAATGCAAAATGGAACAAGTAGGGATTGCCATCCAACATTTTTATGACAAATAAGGATTTTTTTAATATTTTAATGGGACTCTAGAACAGGGGTAGGCAATGAGAGCTGGAATCCCTGTTCTAAAAGATCTACTAAAGATGGCAATTAATAGAGGAGTTGAATCAGCAACTTGAGCAGAAAAAGAACTAAACTGTGCAAGAATCAGCCTCTCTAGAAATGGAGTTGCACATCCCTGTTTCCAAAAACCCCCCAATCTGTTATATCACAGTATTAACTCATTATATCTATACACACAAAATGTAACTTTTTTTGCCTCTCTTATTCGTAAAGACATCACTAGTCACTGTTTCAGACAATTCTGAGCACTTAAAGACATCACTGAGTGACACTTTATTTAGAAATACTGGAGTCCTGCTAAACAGCTTGCTCTTATAGCCTTAGGTACTTTTATCTGTTGCTAAATGACCACTACTTCTTATTTCCATATCCCTGCACCTCAGAGAAAGCTTTGAGACTCAATTTGCCCCATTTTTAGTTTTGTTTATTGGGTGTAATCGCTCTCTACATTATGACAGTATTTCATTATGGATAAACAAAACAATGTTTACAAATAAATAGCATCTAAGATTGAGCAATCTCTGGATTCTAGCCTCTTCTACCAGTTAAGGATATTTTCTGAATGAACCGCAAAGGAGTTTTGTAAGTCACTCTGGTTAAAGGCATCTGCTAAATGCCGTAAATGTTCTGCAATGGATGAAGGTATAAAAACCACATGAGTAATTATTATTATTATTATTATTATTATTATTATTATTAATAGTAGCTGCAGTAGTACATTTAAGTACTCAAATAATAAATAATACTATAATAATAAAATAAAATACCCAGCCAACATGCTTAGTTAGTTTCAGTGGGTGGAACACAGCTCAGGTGGGTTCCAGGTACTTTAATACTCATCTCCAACTGCAGGCTAATCTTATACGTTACATCAGAAACGTCGCATTAAATCTATCCGTGTTCTTTTACTAACCATTATTTTGTTTTGTGTTTTTTACACATTCATAGTCTATCTAAAGCCTCTGGCCTGCTCCCATCTCATTGGTGTTGTTAGTGCAGCTACATCGTTATTAAACTTCAGTAAATCGTTCTGGAAGGTCATTTACGCGATCTGATCTGACACTGAACACATGCCGAGTAACAAACGCTGATCTGGGATCAGCTTCTCCGTTTCCCGCTACCCTAATCACAACCATGTGACCCGATACGAGCTGACCTCAGATCAGTTTTCCCAATCCCACTTTAAATGTAGCCACTTTAAACCGGTACTTTTAATATTTACCAGCAGATTCGGCCGTGTTCTCCGTCTCCAGCGCCGCCCTGCTCTCCCGGGATGTACCTGAGTAGGTTAAAGGTAAGAACAGTTTACTGACTCTATGTTTTGTTGCTCTTTTAGCGTCACGGTTCTCTCCATAGCAAAGAGCGCGCCGCCATTACTGCTGAACAAACACGCAACCGTAATAACTGCTGCACACGCGCGCGTGAAAAACGCCTTACACCACTTGTGTAATGTTTGGATATTTATTACACTGATATCGATGAATAATAATTAATCAATAAAACAATCATGTCGATCTGAGGTCATATAAACATTTTCTTCGATGGCTGGGGATGGAAATTTGATTAAACTGGATGAATCGATTCTTTCGCCAAATTGGTTTCAATGAACTGAATTATCTGAAACGAACCGTTTTCGGTTCAGTTGAGTCTGATGTCACTACTTAGTAACTAATTATATATATCCTCACAGAACTCACCTTTATACTCTAAGGTTTTGACATAAACAATATTTAGTTTAAAAAAAAGCTTTTTCATTACACTGTTCCAGAACCTGACTTACTGAAAGATTGAAACATATATCAAACAAACCTAAATATTTCGGAACATTATAGACTAAATTTCTGTTTATTTACTGAGTTTAACTGTTGAGATATATATATATATATATATAGATATATATATATATATATATATATAGATATATATATATATATATATATATATATATATATATATATATATATGTGTGTGTGTGTGTGTGTGTGTGTGAAAACTGATTCAGTTGGAGAAATGTGGAACCGACTCACGGGAAGTGATTCAAAGGAACCGACTGGTTCACGAGTCGGACATCACTAGTCTCGAGTCGTGCCGGTGTAACGGTGGCGGAGCGGGTTCTGTTCATTCTTGTTTTCGTCGTTTCCTTTAGTCCTGAAAGCTGAGGAGAGCTCGTATCGATAAGGTAAGTGTGTTTTTGGGGCTCCGCGGCTGTGAGGAATCAGAGTACGGTACGGTACGGCGGCGGAGATCGTCCGAGGGGGCAGTTAGCTTCGCTGCTATGGCTCTGTAGCGGAGGGAGCAGCGGGGTAAAGGGCTAATGAGGCGGGAACCGATCGGAGAAGCGGCCCCGTACCGAGATTTAGTTCTGATTGAGCCGGAGAGTAGAGCCAGTGTAAGCGTCTTTACAGAAAGGGTGGGGACGCTCGGGGGTTTAGTGAGGGGTGTCGGGGGTGAGGAGGTTTGTGGAAGTCCGGGTGGATGAGGAGGTATGTGAGGGTCCAGATGGATGAGGAGGTGTGTGAGGGTCCGGGTGGATGAGGAGGTGTATGAGGGTCCGGGTTGGTGAGGAGGTGTGTGAGGGGTCCGGGTGGGTGAGGAGGCGTGTGAGGGGTCCGGGTGGGTGAGGAGGCGTGTGAGGGGTCCGGGTGGGTGAGGAGGCGTGTTAAGGTCTGGGTGGATGAATGAGGAGGTGTGTTAAGGTCTGGGTGGATGAATGAGGAGGTGTGTGAGGGTCCGGGTGGGTGAGGAGGTGTGTGTGAGGGTCCGGGTGGGTGAGGAGGTGTGTGTGAGGGCCCGGGTGGGTGAGGAGGTGTGTGTGAGGGCCCGGGTGGGTGAATGAGGAGGTGTGTGAGGGTCTGGGTGGGTGAGGAGGTGTGTGAGGGTCTGGGTGGGTGAGGGGTGTGTGTTAGGGTCTTGGTGGGTGAGGAGGTGTGTGTGATGGCCCGGGTGGGTGAGGAGGTGTGTTAAGGTCTGGGTGGACGAGTGAGGAGGTGTGTTAAGGTCTGGGTGGACGAATGAGGAGGTTTGTGAGGGTCCGGGTGGGTGAGGAGGTGTGTGTGAGGGCCCGGGTGGGTGAGGAGGTGTGTGTGAGGGCCCGGGTGGGTGAGGAGGTGTGTTAAGGTCTGGGTGGATGAATGAGGAGGTGTGTGGGTGAGGTGTGTGTGTGTGTGTGTGTGAGGGCCATGTGGGTGAGGAGGTGTGTGAGGGCCATGTGGGTGAGGAGGTGTGTGAGGGCCATGTGGGTGAGGAGGTGTGTGTGTGAGGGCCCAGGTGGGTGAGGAGGTGTGTGTAAGGGTGAGGAGGTGTGTGTGAGGAGGCGTGTGAGGGTCCGGGTGGATGAAGAGGTGTGTGTGGGGCTTCAGGAGGGAGGAGGAATAGATGGCAGATGTGCGCAGACAGATGAGGAGTGTCGGTCTGATGCCGGTTTGTTTTCCTATCCCGCAGCTGTAAGTCCGGGTCTGCGCAGCACCGTGGCCGCTCGGGCTCGTCTCTCCGCTCCGCCTGTGTGGATCTGTTCCCCCCGCTCGCCCATGTTAAAGGCACAGAGCGGCCCCGGTGGCCCAGGCGGCCGGAGACCGGCTAACGGCGCTCCCGGCCCTTCCGTGCCCAATGCCGCCAACAGGACCCCAGCCGGCAGGTAAGTGAGGGCGGGGCGGTAGCGCAGTCAGGCAAGACCGTGGATTCACCGTCGCTGGACAGGCCTACCGGTGCAGCGCGGGGTGGGCGGGGCGTGTCCACAACTCAAGGCCAATGGGAGTACTAAGGGTTTGATTGGCGCAGCAGTCGGCCTATCGATCTGCGCGAGAAGCGTCGACGCAACCGATCTGCCAAGTCAGCAGAAAGGTCGTCGCTGTGAGTGACAGTTAATTAACCAATGGGCGGGCGGCTGCGTGTCGTAGAGGCGGGGCTTGTCAGGGTTCTTAAGTATGCCTGTGTGCTGTGTTTATCGGCTGGTCGTTAGAAAAGGCATTATTTAAGTGTTTTAGTCATTTTAGACCAATTTAATGTTCTTTCATGCAGCGATTAGTCTTCATTACATGTGGTCAGGTCGTTTCATATCAGTGTGGAAGCTCACTTCTTATTGTAAACTGAGGTTATTTCTGCTTTTGCTTCTCTCAGGAACCGTTCTGTGAAGCCTCCTATGCACACAGCTACAGTAAGTTCCTTAAGCTCCTCTCGTACTTTGACATGAACTATAGCACAGCTATAATAATAATAATAATCCTTACTTATATAACTTTAGCACAAGTTACATTTCTGTGTTCATAACCTGCTTCTAAAAGAAAAAGCAGCAGATGTTCTCTAAAAAAATCACTTGGATATGAAAGAATACATCATGAATTAATTCATTAATTTAATAAGGGATAGAAGTAGCATGAAGAAGCAATAATATTGATATTAACAATAAATAATTGAAACATAAAAATGGCAGTATCTGAGGTTATGGCTTGTTTGGACATATGATAAGAGGAACATGAAAAAGCAATATTAGCATTCAGAATAATAACGTTTATAATATAAATCTGTAAAGTAAAAAAAAATAGTAATCAGGCAAGTAAATAATATAAAATATAAATAATTTAAAGTAATCTGTAATAAATTGTAGTCACGCATGAGTTCATAATGTTTTCAACTTTTAAAACATCCCATAAAAACACATCGCTGCATCTGTGAGTCTGCTCTTATTAGGATCTGGTACTTGCAGTTCTGGATTTAATCTATTCTGAATCTTGATGCAATTTTTAATGTGTAATAAAATCAGTATTAAAAAGGAGAAGAGTAGAGGGAGAGTCATTTTTTGTTGTTTTCGAATAACACTTGCTAAAATCCACTGGACAAGCTGTCTAGCACTTATTTAACTTCAGGTTCTGCTTGTGCTCCTGATCCTGCGGTTCCAGGATTAAACCTCATGTGCGCATCACACTAATTTCTGTAGTTGTGTGCAAGCGATGCAACAAACGCCATGATGTGTATGCATATGTATAGTTAGTTAACAGCTAGTTTGTTTCTAGATGTAGGATGTAGTCCAATTATGCAAACTCATTTCCCCCAAAAGCCTGATTTGTTTGTGAAGTATGATTTGCTCCAAACTGTGCCTGAGTCTGGTATAGTGAGCTTTGGCTAGACCTGCTTAAAGAGGTGTGATCGAGATCTTACATTTCCCTTTTTTTTTTACCCCCAGTTCTCTCCCTACAAATTTGGACGTGCTAATTTCCCAACCCCATTATCCCTCTCCCACCACACACGATGCTCCTAATACTAGGAGGGTGAAGATGAGGACATGGTTCCTCCAACATGTGATGTCAACCACAGCCTCTTTTCAAACTGCCACCATTTGCATCCTTGCTGGACAGCCAACATGCTCTTAGGAAAGCATTGGGTTCCCAGCTCTGATACAATGGTTAACAGATGCCTGTGCTGACCAGCATCACTTCTGACCCAAAGAGTGAGAGCAGGCCAATTTCACTCTCCCTCTGACACCAGCTGCCAGTTGCAAGCAGCATGATCTGGAATTTGAACCTGTGATCCGCAGATAATAGCGCTAGTGCTTTAGAACTTTAGACGCTGAGCCACTTCTGCTTGTGCCACTATATTTCATGTACATTTTAGACTGCTGAGCCACTTGGTCTAAAGCACTACACATGTTCCTGGGAAAAATATATATGAAAATAGTGGCACCAGCAGAAGTGGCAAGCTTGGGTATAGGTGATGAGACTACACACCTCCGCTAAAGTGTGGTGAACTGATTAATGCCATTTTGAGATAATCAGCATCGGCTGATGCTCGTGACAGAGATAGTCTAAAACTTCCTACAACCGCAGGAAACTCAGTTGGGCTGCTGTGGAGTGATGTTAGAGCTCTCCCTTATGTTCACATGCCTTGACATAATGTTTTCTGAGAGAATACAGTAAGACTTTAATTCTTAGCTTTCAAAGCTCAATATGTTTATACAAAGTTCAAAAGCTCAGCATAAATTTTATGCTAAGATGCTGCTCTCTGCTTGTAAATGCACTGATTTTGTCAGTCATTCATAAATTCTTATACACAGTTGTTTTGTATTGCCTGTTTTTATTGCCTATTTAGTTTATGTATTTTCAAGTACGTAACACTGCACAGTTTAAAGAACAGAAAGTGCAGATAATAACAGTGCTAAATAAATGTTAAGTTCAGGATTTTTAGATCTCATAATATTATTATTTTTATTATTATTAACTAAATTGTATTTAATGAACAAACAGAAGAACACAAATATGATTTCAGCTACATATATTGGCCATCTATTGCCCAGTTCTTTAAATATTGGCATCTGCCATTAAAAAAAAAAAACATTGTTTGACCACTAATGTGTACCATGTGGAAGGGGGTGATGGGATACAGAGTACGTCAGACCCTGATGATTCCTTTGAGGAATGACCTCCAGTTTTTTAAATCTAAATATATATCTTTTATTATGATATTGGATGTCTCTTGTTTTTGACTGTGCCGTCATATGTTCAGCAGGTATTTGAGGGCATCTACAACAATGCTCGCATGACCCACTTCCTCACGGCTGTTGTGGTGAGTAAATGTGAACAGTGCCAGTACATCAACTCTTATCATGTACTGGCAAATACTTTTTGGTCACAGTTTTAGTCAAAGCCATTGTCAAAGTGCTCTCTCCATCTTGCTCCACCTGTAGGGCTCCACGTGTGACATCCGAGTTAAGAATGGCACTGTGTACGAAGGCATTTTCAAGACTCTCAGTTCACGGGTCAGTACTGATATGGTCATTCTCATGCAGATGATGAGAACTCTGCCTGTCACGAAAACTCTTTTTTGGTGATATATTTTTGTAGCAATAACTGCAATAAATTATATGCATTAATAATAATGCAGTTAAAGATTTCGGTGGGTTCTACAACTTGACAGGCTATAGCCATTTTTGCACTGCATAGTACCTACACCGCTCAACTTTGCTCGCTTTTTGGTCCCTGGTGCCTGGTTCATTTTCCACTAGCATGGGTTTCCCTGCCCAGCTGGTGACATTGCAGAACACTTTGCAGTTGGTTGTGTAGGTTTATAGATTTTAAAGTATTATCTTCCCTCATCTGAAGAGATTTTCAGATTTAAAAATGTATGTTGGCTCTGCGCTATTTGCTTTTTTCCAGGGTTTATTATTTTTTTTAATAAAAAGACACTTTTAACAGACACACACAACTCTCCATTTTTAGACTTTATTTGCTAACATAGCTAGACAGCTTTCTCCTGCATGTCTAGCCAGATAGCAAGAGCAGAGCTGCTTGCAAAATCTGACACCATATCTGTAAACTCTTAATAAAATATGGGAATTTCTCTAATTACTAACTACAGCTTTGTTCATACCCCTAACACATTGTAAGAGGAGTCCTGCTCCCGCAGCAGGACTTCTGTTATACACAACAAACTTCATGTGTGTTTTCAGGTTATTTGGTGCACTTATGGACTTGCCCTTGCCCTTGTATTTCTGTCTCTCTGTAGTGTGAACTGGCAGTGGACGCTGTTCATAAGCGTTGTGAGGAGGACGGCTCTCCGGCTCCTCCAAGGAGAGAGGAGATCACAGACACCATGATCTTCAGCCCTACAGATGTTGTTACTATGACCTGCCGGGATGTGGACCTCAACTACGCCACCAGAGGTGGGTACCAGAGACAAAGCCAGATTTAATCAGATTTTTGGCATATGTAGGTTGTATCCATGAAAAATGGATCTTCTTTAGATGTTCTCTGCTGTGTATCTTTCAAAAATACAGAATGTAGTTGACATAATGGAAGCAATACTGCCCCACCACTTCCTGTAGTGCATTGCCGTTACAAACGAACAATGTGTGAACACTGAAATCCTGAGTCAACAAATGTTTATAATCAATGTTATTATGTTGACTAATCATAATGCACATAGAGCTGTGTATGCCTGCACAAACCCTTGTCCACCTTTGAAAGCACCTACAATGGATATGGATTTGGACCTTGGAGTGGTTGAAGAAGGTCACCCGGTTCATTAAGTCCTGTTTTCTTTCATGTCACGGTACGGCCAGGTACATGGGTGTCACTTAGCTGGGGGGTGTGCTTGAACAAACAAGCCCAGTTTGCAACTTGCAGGACTTGGTCCCATAGTAGTCCGGCTTGTAGAGGGGCTGTTTGGCTTATTATTATATAATATCTAGTTGAGCATGGCAGGATGATGTTATGTGAGTGTGCGAAGTCCGAAAGTCTTAATTTGAAGAATTGCCGTTTATTTGTGCAATTTGTCTGTTTGTGTTTCCAACAGACACTTTCACTGATGTCTCCATCACCTCCACCCGAGTGAACGGGGAACACAAAGAAAAAGTGCTACAAAAGTGGGATGGAGGCGATAGCAATGGAGAAAGCTATGACCTGGAGACAGATGCAGTGAGCCTTTTTACACATACACACACAATGTGTGTTCAGTGATGTACATACATTCATTATGTTTATGTTAATTGCCTTGCAGTCCAACGGCTGGGATGCAAATGAGATGTTCCGCTTTAATGAAGAAAATTATGGCGTCAAGTCCACCTACGACTCCAGCTTGTCCATGTACACGTAAGTGTGTGTAATATCTGCTTCACAGCATTCACTAATTCATCATTACGTTGACAGATCTGTGACTTGCTTCACTCATGCAGATCCTGTCTGGGCTGCCTATATATCACATGTATCCCTCTGATGTCTAATCAGGCATTATTGCGTTTTCACACCAGGTTGGTTTGCCCTGGTTCAAATCAGTTCAAAACTTTCTACTTTGAGCTTATCACCCATGGTTGGTTTTGTTCTCGGACCCTATGAAATATGTTTAATATTTGTCCTTCAAACTGTCATAGGAACTTTTACAAACCATGGCACAATGACATGTTTGAGACATTTATGGAAATGAATTATTGTATATTGTGTTTATTCCAAAGACATTCATGCTGTTGTGGAAAATGTACGTTCTACATCTGGAGTTAGATTTGGCAGTTTATCAAGAACCTCTTGACGATCATTGAGAGAATTCCAAGAGTGTGCAAAGCAGTAATCAGAGCAAAGGGTGGCTATTTTGACGAAACTAGAATATAAAACATGTTTTCAGTTATTTCACCTTATTTTCATAGTTTTGATGCCTTCAGTGAGAGTCTACAATGTAAATAGTCATGAAAATACAGAAAAAACGCATTGAATGAGAAGGTGTGTTCAAACTTTTGGCCTGTACTGTATAATAGAGAGAGAGAGAGCATTTAGCAATGGCATTAAATACATCTTTAAAAAATACATCTCTATATTCTCTCTCTTTTCTTTCTTGACTGTCTGATCTGTAGCTCATGACCTCATTACTATACTGGCAGAGCTGACGTTTTGATGGACCTGCATGGTTACAGAATGGGGGAGAAAGGGAATGTGGTGCCATTTATGCCAGTGGCCTGAACTAAAGTCAGATTGGCTGAGCTCCTCACAGCAATGTTCTGAAATGAACTTCCTGGAAAGTAGAGACAGTTACTCCAACAAAAAAATGGATTGGTTAGGATGTTGGATCCCTAACTCACCAACTCTGTACTGTACTGTACTGTACTGGATGGGGCACCATCATTCCAGAGAACGCAGATCAAGTGATCTACAGCTCAGCACTGGGTGGCTTTATACCCCCTCTAGCTCATGCCTGGCATTAGGCATGATGCCAATAGGATCTGTGTACATTTGCATATCTGTGTCAGCAATGGGTGCTATGTAAAGTAGTTGCCTGCATTCATTAGAAGTATTCCTAATGGATTGTGTGTGTATAGATGAACAGATGTTCGTTTTATAAATGAAAGTATATGTTCTTTTTCTCTCTCTAGGACTCCTCTCGAGCGGAGCAGTTCAGAGGGATATAAGCAGCGTGAAGCCCGTGCAGCGCGGCTTGCAAACGAGATTGAGGCCAGTGTTCAGTATCGACACCGGGTGGCGCTGGAGAATGATGAAGGGAGGAGCGAGGAGGAAAAGTACAGTGCAGTGCTGCGAGACGGGGGAGAGAGAGAGACCCCTCGAGAAAGAGAGAGGGGGCAGGACAGCTCTAGCAATGTAACCAGGTACAATCAATAGAAAATAACCTTTGAGCATTTATTAAGCGAGTCACTGTGTTTCGAACGTACATCCTCTCTGCTTCTCTCTGTTTCTCCCTCCACATCCAGGGAAGGGAAGTACATCCCTCTACCACAAAGAGTGAGGGATATGGGCGGCCCAAGTGGCAGTGGGCGGGACCGCGGAGGTCGTGTTAGTGGAGGTTTCGCTCCAAATCGGCCCACGTCCACCAGCTCTGCTCCTCGACCCCCAGTAGCCTCACCGGGACCACAGTCTTCACCTTCGGAGCGCAGCAGCCCCATGACCAGCAGACCGGGCTTCTCTCCAAATGCACACATCAACACACCCTCACCACGGGCCAGTGAAACCTCCACCATGGGCTCACCCAGCAGTCCAACAGCACCAGTCACTCACCCGCACCCCTCTGTGCCACACTCGCACTCCCTACCACACTCCCTCTCTGACGCAGCAAGACCTGTGAATGGGGGTGAGTGGACTGTAGAGCTGTGACCATCATCACTTTGCTTAATTATAATTCATATTTAGATACGCCTGTATTAGAAATATACAGTACTTATCATATACTGTCATTGTCAAAATAATAGTTGCACCCAGAAAAAGTGTTGCATTGCAGTGTCATTGATGAAATGTTGCCCATTTCAGCTACACATGCAGAATTAGTGTCTCTCAGTATGGCATCGGGGATAAAGCAGCATGCTAGACATCTCAGAATGGAGTTGTAGAGGTTCCTGATGGTGTCCTACGTTAATTCATGTCCTGCAGCTTGAATATTCTCACTCAATTCCTGCAGATTTTGTGATGGGGTGGAGTGTTGATGGCACATCCAGTAGTATTACACACATTTTCAATGGGGAATAGGTCTGATGTGTGTCTGGTGTGGTGTGACACTATTACAGTCTTTGGTGATGTTGAGGTGGTGTGAAGGGCAGTCATGCATATAGTCCTGCGTTGTGCAGCCATCTGCTAATGGCGCTGACCCTACCAGGATGACTCCTAGATGGCATCACTGCTTGCTGAATGTCTGCACTCGTGGCTGTTGGATCACTGCACACGTCAGACAGTCCGTCCGTTCTCCCTCTCTATGGTTTGTGTAGGTCTCCCAGATCTTTCATGCCACTGGTGCATGCTGCCTTCTATTCATTTCTGCCAAGAGTGCTTTGGTAATCTCCAGTACGGTGCACAATATCTCAAGACCATTCTGCCTCCCCAAATTCTACGATGTTACCCCTCACAAACATTGCTTGCAAAAGAGGCAACCAACACAACAGCTCAAGTCAGAATGTAAAGCACATGCATCCAGATGGCCTTATATAGTCAAGTCCGGTACACCAACGAGGCTCGTGCTTGCTTGCGTCACACGGACAGACGAGCATGAAATTTTTTTCCATATCTCACTACATCAAACAAATCGACTGATTCCTTGTGTGTGCAACTATTTTTTTTATTATGGATTCTTTGGGAAATGGCTGATTGAAGTCCTTGCATAAACTTATAGTAAGTAACTGTGATATTTTAAGACAAATACATGAGGTTTGGTTGATGCTTCTTTGAAATGTAACTTGTATAAAGATTGATTGAAATGCCCCTAATCAAGTAGCTTCAGCAGCCAGCACAGTGTAAGCATATCTGTGTACGAAAAGGGGAAAAGGATCCCAGTAGAATCCTCTGGAAGCTGCTTGACAGAATGCCAAGACTGTGTAAAGCTGTATGAGTGCACATGGGAAAAAGCTAAAGGATAAAGTACTGTTTTTTTTTTTTGTTTGTTTGTTTTTTTTTATCTAGTATCTTCCAGAACGTCTCCCAAGGCTCAACGCCCAATACCATCCAACAGAGCAGCTCGCACGTCCACCACCCACCTTCCCACCACAGGTACCATCTCCCAGCTACTGTACACACCTGCCAGTCTGTCTACACTACATACAGCTCAGCAGCAACTTGTTAGTCTTGTATATAAGTGTAATGTTCTGAGGCTTATTTGAGTTGATATACAAAAAGTCATTTCCCTTTGAACTGATGTCCTCTCCTACATTTTAATGGGTTTGATCTCGCTGGAGCTCTAGTGTCAGAGTAGCATTAAAACTTGAAGTTGATGGTGATGATGAGTTGAACATAATCAGTTACCCAAAAATGATTTTCAATACTTAATTCCTGCCTTGTATTTTCCAGCCTCTCGCTCTCCCAAATCAGATCCTACACAAGATTCCGCCAGTCCTGGTGTTGCTTATATCGACGCCATACCCGTTTCCATGTCAAAGCAGATGGCTTCAGGCCCAACTCCTCTCTTCCCAGTAGATGGTGAATATCAACTACATTGCTTTTAAATGGACAGTAAAATACACTGTATGGACAAAAGTATTGGGACACATGCACTTCATTGTTTCTTCTGGAATTAAGGATATTAAAAAAAGTTTATCCTGCCTTTGTTAGTAATTCTGAGTAATTCTGCACTTTGCAGGGAAGACTGTCTGCTAGATTTTGGAGCATTACTGTGAGGATTTAATTTGCACTCAGTGTCCAGCATTAAGTGACCATCGCATTGGCCATTTGCATTTTGTATTGTTTTATGAAATGGGTGTGGCCATCAACAGTGAAAATTGTACTCCGTTTTGGTTTAGCAGTTTGACATTTCCTGCAGCCAGATACGCAACACTATTTTTCATGGATATAAATTGGCAGAAAAAGTCCGTTGAAGTACATGTAACTTTGCAAACATATTCTTGGAACAAACCCTGTGTGAATGGGGCTTTAGAGCAGTCAGGATATTGGACAAAAACCAACCCACCTCACTCCGAATGTACTGGATTGAGTGTCATCATTCCAGAGAACACAGTTGCACTGCTCCACAGCTCAATGCTGGGTGGCTTTATACCCCTCTATCTTATGCCCATACTTTCATGTTTGATTATCTGCTCCAGAGAGTCTTATTCTAGTGACAGTGCTTCTCTACAGGAATTAGACAAGTGTGTACATTTTGTACATTTGCATCTTGCAATGGGTGCAAGTAGCTGATTGCAGTCATTAGAAGGGATGTCCACAAACATTTGGACCTGTAGTGGGCATCATATCTAACCCCCTTGCTGTCTTTTTCTCTGTTTTCTCTGACCTCTTTTACTTTTTCATCTCTTGTGCAGTGAATGAGATCCTGAGTGCAGCAGGGAAGGACAAACCTGTGGAAATTCCTTCAAGCACAGAGGAAAACAAGAGTAAAGGTGTGTGTGGTGTGTGTGCGCATTTGTGTAACTACAGCCTCTCTCAAATATATTTAATGTGATTCATCACCTGTAATACGTTGTGCTGTTTTCAGCAGCGCTCTTTTAGACCCATCACAGTAATTCGTTTATTTTACAATAACTGCACGGAACCTCAGTAAATTTAGCTGAATCTTGATCTTACCCATTGTGTTTACTTGTGTGTATTTGAGCCGGTCTCTCTGTTCTGTCTGAGTGGATAGTGACTGAACCTGAAATCACTTTCGTCTAGTGTCGCATGTGTCTTGCATCCACTGTAGAACAAAAAGCTTTGCAAAATCGTTCCAGCCAGTCGTTTAGTGCCTTACCTCGTTCTGGTGTCATTGATTAATCAGCTGATAGCTGGTTTTCCTAAAGATTGCACAATTCCATTGGAAATATTTCTTATATGGTCATTTTAGCCTTTCAAAATAGCCTACCTACAGTTTTCTTTACACAGCTTTGTCTTTAAATACACTATGTAGTATCACTTCTACGTGGTAGCACAACTTGTCAGGACAGTTACTTTTTCATTTATACAGGATGTTTAACCATATTTTAGATTCTAGTACCTGAATATTTTTAATGATCAAACTAATTAAAGGGGAATGATGATTATTACGGAATATTATCATACGATGCATAAGACGGTCTTTAACAATGATCTCATTTAGCTCAGTTATTTCTAGGACAAATTATGTTTGTTTATTTATTTGTTTATTTAAGTGTTTGTTTATTTATTTAGCAGCTCCCTCGGCACAGCAGCGCTCACAGCTTGAAGAACTTCGGAAATTTGGCAAGGAGTTCAGGGTGAGAGCCTTGCCTTTATGGTAGCACATTCAACACGAAGACCTTTTAAAAATGGAAAGAAGCATTCCCCTGCTTTAATACTGTTCTCCCTCTCTCTCTTTGGTTGCACTTGTGCTTTCTCTCCATAGCTGCAGCCTAGCCCCAGTTCTCCCAGTTCTGCATCAGCCCCTGGTGTGAATCCCCCCAGCGCCACCCACCCTGGATCTGCGAAACCTGCTCCACAGGCACCAAGCCCTGCTTCTGAACCTAAACCCAGTCTTTCACCTAACATCACCCCCAGCCTGTCCCCTAACCTCACTCAAAATCTCACACCTAGCCCCCAGCCCCAACCCCCTGCCACTGTGTCCCCTGCAGAGGACCCATCTAAAGATAACGCAGCCCCATTAGTGCCACCCACTGGAAGCTTTCCCCTTTCAGAAAGGCAGTCTGCAGGGACACCCCAGCCTGCCAGGACTCCAGGAGCAGTGGAGACTGGAACAGAGGGCGCAGTGGAGGGTGTGCCTGAGTGAGTGCTGGGAGGAGGTTGGGAAAGAATGTGTTGGTATAGAGTAAATGTGTGTTTGTGCTGAGCAATATGGGCAAAAATATTCTCACACTTTTTCAAAATTGTAATTTTAGGACTTAAAATGGATTTCCATCAAGAGTGCACAGAGTAGGAAAAAGAGTAGGGGAGTAGTACACACTCTGGACTGATCTGTTTTGTTGCATACTGATGTGTAATAACTAGCTTATAACACAGTGAAAGTGCTATGATTGGGTTTTCTGTAGCATGTATTAGCTTTGGCTTCCTCTCTTCATCAGAGCTGGTTTATTAACACACTGAGTGTAAACTCTTATGTACCTGAGAAAGGATCCCCTTCTGGCTGTCGTGGCTCTGAAAATTGCATTTTGATGGAACTAGGTGCTGTTCTGAAAATTGTGGCTAAAGGAGATGAAAATAGTTGTTATCCAAACCATTAAAATATGCCTAGTTCAGCCATCTCTTATTATAATTTTATTCGGATCCTGTATATGATGACACTTATATGCTTGGCCACATGTAATTATCCTGTAAAGGATGGAATCAGGAAAGGAAAGGAAAAGTGTTTACGTGGAGAGATTGCATGTGAGGGTGGGCTAGCGCTTATGGGCTAGCTTGATGTTGCTAGCTACACATTGGTGCTTTGTGCTGTAAAATGTGTTTTGTTTTGGTTTTTTTGTTGTTGTGTTTTTTTTTGTTTTTTTTTTTTTTGGGTGGGGGGTGCAGTGTCGTGTTATGTATGAAACATAGAGTGTAGATTTTACACTGTGCACTGAATGAACAGTCATACTGCCCTGCTCTAAAACGTGTATAGACAGATATGAATCCTAGCATGTTATTGTATGTGAACATCATGCTCCATTATGTAACCTACGCTTCTTTAATGTGCTCTTTTCTTCGCTTTCTCAAGTCAAGTGAAGAAGTCCACTTTAAACCCCAATGCGAAGGAGTTCAACCCGACCACAAAACCAACTTTGGCATTGGTGAGTAAAGCATGGCTGAGACATGCGATGGCACAGTGAAACATACATCTCTAAGTCAGCACACACATTATTCACTCCTTCCTTTCTGTTTCTCTCTCTCTCTCTCTCTCTCTCTCTCAGTCCAAACCCTCCACCGCCCCCACTCCTCCTCGTCCCACTCCTCCAAGCCCATCTGTGCTTCTGCAGCATACACCAGGACAAAACCCCATCTTTAACCAGCCATACCTGAGCTACGTCTCTCAGATCCACTCAGTACAGGTAACAGGCCCTTTCTCACGCACACACTTTATTACCATAAAAATCTGTGGTTCCCAATTCTCATACTGGCCAGCTGGGACTTCTAATAACTGGAGCTTTTAACTGAACTCTGTGTTTCCTCCTCACCTGTGGATCTTTTCAGAAGCAGACTGAGTTACCAAGCACCAAGCTGTGTTTAGAAGCACTCCCAAAGTTTACTCTGAAAGAACTCTTCCTTCTTCTTTCACTCTTCCAAACAGAAGCTTGCCATGTTTACTCTGAGATCCCGTTTTAGAACACTCCCTGTCCCCCATGTTGTGCACTTTGTAAGATGTGAAACAGCAGTACCTCTCCTCACCCACTCCACTGTGATCTAAACTTATTGAAATTCAGCAGTTGGTTAGGCAGCTCTTTATTTAACGTGCTCTCTCTGTTTTAGCATTTTTGTTGTTGTTCAAGTAGGGAGTATGATGTGATTTGAAGAGATTCACAGCGGAGATTAAATTTTAGGAGTGTTTCTGCAGCTCATAGCTATTTTTAGTCACAGCTCCACAATCTGATAATGCAGGACTGTCTGGGAGAAAAATGCCTTTTAATGCTCCTCAGTGCTGATGTGCTTCTCTCTGTCTGCTCCAGGCCCCTCAGATGTACCAGTACACCATGTCTACAGTTAACCAGAGCAAATACCGACCATCAAAAGGTACTTACACTCAGACTCTGCCCTCTTATACCACTTCAGAGCAATATATATTCCACAGTCCAGTGTTTTGGTGTCATTCAGTGGTTTCAAAGAAAAACATTTCACATTGCATGAACAACTGTATGTCTCTCAAAATAAGCATATACAGTATATGTCTTAACTAGCAATTTAAACAGGATTAAGAGAGAATTGGTATTTTTTTGCTTCTGAGCTCCTCTTACAGTTGTAGAATGTAATTCATTTGACCACCACAAATGTAACAAATCATGCTTTGAGACCCCCCTCACAGACTGCATGCATTTGTGGACAAGCTGAGATGTACAGAAGCACCGTCTGAAGGGGGCAAAGCATGTGGACTGAGGTGTAGAGTAACATTACAGGATTCTACACTGATATGACTCATGTTACACAGTTTAGGAGAAAGGAGAGAATGGGTTGTGTACCATTCACATTTGAAACAACATGGTATGGTACCTGTATCTGGAACGGGTACCGGTACTGAATTACTTTTCTCTCCCTGTAATAAAAAAAACAAAAACAAAAAAACAGTTTTAAGTCAGCTTGTGGTTAGTGTTCTGATCCTCACTGTACTGGACCGGAGAGGATGTCCTCTTGGTGTGGTCTAACTGAGCAGTACCTTTTACCATGTGTTTGTTCAGGTTAAAAGTCTTGCCTTTTGTTTTACACATGTTAAAGTGTTACCTCCATCACATTTAGAGAAATGTAACCACAGTTGAGTCTGCTTTCAGCTCACATTTGTCCACCAAAATTTACTGAAACTGAAAATGTTGATTTAAGCACTTTTGTTAAGTTCATAAATGCATTGTGTTGGTGTGCGCTTAAGCAAAACCTGACGTCGCAAGTGTAAGCTCTGGAACAGGTCCATAAACCCTGGGACAACCCCACACTGCTGCCCTCAGTTTGAAAGTCACTGCATGTGTTTATTTTAATTGAGAATAGCTGCTGTTTCTACAGTTTTTCAAAAATAGTAATATGACTATTTATTCTTTCTAGGACTCCGGGTACTGTAACGTTCACAATCACTGATTGCATATGCTCAGTTGATCTGCAGCACTCACTAGAAGTGCATTGGAGAGTCTGTAGTTTCCTCCAAATCTACCTGTATTTCCATTCTTAAATTAAGATGCTCAGGAAAAAATGACCAACGTACGAAATAATGTGCCAAAATTGATCCAGTGTGTAGGGGGCAGTGTGATCTGTCATTCAATTAATTGGTCGATTCGCTGAATATCATTGATTGATAGTTGAAATGATAATGTGCAAGAAGTAGTGACAGGGCGACATCTAACACAGATGTTTTATAATTGTATTCATACTGTGCCCAGGATCTGTTGTTCCCCATCCTCCTCGGTCAGACCATGGTTCTTCAGCTCCTCCCGTGCTTCATGCAGCTCCGTCTGCGGCTGGAGCTTCACTTGTGCCCTCACCATATCCACAGTCCTACCTGCAGTACAACCCTCAGCAGTATAGCCAGCAACAGGTCATACAGGCCATGACTCCGTATGGACAGGTATATTGCAAACCAATACTTATGTTCAACAGTGTTTTTTAACCCTGGCCCTGGAGACCCTCTGCCCTGCACATTATAGTGGATTGTCTGCATCTCTGAAAGACATTGCTAATGAGTTGATTAGTTGAATCAGGAGTGTTTGGAGCCGAGAAAATTCTAAATCTTGCAAGCCAGGAGGGTACCAGCTTCAGGCTATAGAAACACTGACGTACAACATATATGTATCAAACCAGATATTTGATTCTCTCTCTCTCTCTCTCTCTCTCTCTCTCTCTCTCTCTCTCTCTCTCTCTCTCTCTCTCTCTCTCTCTCTCTCCTCTCTCTCTCTCTCTCTCTCTCTCTCTCTCTCTTCTCTCTCTCTCTCTCTCTCTCTCTCTCTCTCTCTCTCTAGCCTATGTATTCAGTGCTGCAGAGTGGTGCCCGTATGTTGGGACAGACAGGGGGTCACCCTCAAACTCTTGGACCACCAACAGGTCCTCAGTTCCCTGGGCAGACTGAAGGCCCTCAAGGACCACAACAAGGCTTGTATGGTGAGAAGTACTTCCACACACTAAACTAAACTGTTCAGGGCTTTAAAAAAATGTATTGTGTCAAAATGCAAAGAATGACGCAGTTGGACTTGGTGGGAGTCCATAATTAAATGGGATTGTTCTGTTGTTTTTATCTAATTATACTTCCAGTTTCAATTGTTTAATGCATACATAGCCCTGCACATACTATGTGCATGTAATAGAAACCCCACAAACAGGCACAGAACAACACTAACCAACTGGAGTAGCTAAAGAGCTGACTGAAAGAAGCCAGAGAAGCAAGTAGGTACTAGAATAAAGGCCTGGGCTGGCTGAGTTTGTAAAATGCTAAATCTAATTACAACTCTTGCTACACTGTAAAAATAATAATGCCAAGCTAGGCTAAGCTATGCAGTTGTGGGCTGTCATGATGTCATTAACCAGCAGAGCTGGTAAAAGGATAATCAGTGTGTGCACCTTCATTAACTTTGAGCCCTAGCTACAAAAGTTGTGTGTTTTTGTGTGTTTGTCATTGCCTCTTTTTTTTGTAATAACACAGTAATTACATGAGAGTCACATGGCATATGATGATATCTTTATGGACTGGGTTTCTTAAATATGTCATTACTTGATGTTTACATACTATCAGAAGTTTAATATCTTGATGAAAGTGATGAAGTTGCCAAACGATTTTGAAGTTATTTTTGAATGTGGAGACTTCACTTCACAAGATTTAGACTAGATTTCTGAACAAAAAAGTTGCAGATTGGTGTCTATAAGTTGAGAATCAAAAAACAAAATATGACATTGTATAATATAGCTTATTATTGTGACAAAATGTATTAAAAAATTCAGGCAGTTTTTTGGCAGATTTTTGCCTCTTGGATCAATGGCATTCTCTAAAACTGCTTGTCATAGCAGCCCAAAACTTGACCAACATCTCAGGTAATAAAAACTGCTTTATTGGATTTTAATAATAGGAACTTCTAAAAACAGTTATACATTTTATAAAAGTATGATTTTCCACAATGAATTACTCTCAGATGCTTCACTGCACTTCTATAAACACTACTGTTAGAAAGAGTAGGTTCTGCAGTTTCTAACCGTATGTGATTGTTGCCAGTGTGTCGAGGAATTCCTGACTTACTAAGCTGAGAACACAAGGTGTGATTCTGCCCTCACGCTGAGGGCCGAAAGGGCTACAAACAATGAATAAGCTGCAATTTAGGTTGTTGATTCTAGACTCTGTGTGCATTGCTTTGAGACCAGCAGTGAAAGTTGCATAAATCAAATTCGCTACTCTGAATTCATATAATAGAGGGGTTCTTTTCCTAACCCTAACCCTCACGGCCCACCAAAACATGAAGTTCAGCTTTATGTACAACTGTTTTTGCCTTATTTCTTGAGTGCTGACACTGAAAATGTAAGAATTATGGCCTGAACATCAACTTAAAGAAAAAGAAACTCTTAAGTGTACCTCACAAGAATGAGCAGGAACAAATGCACAGCTAACATCAACTGGTGCGTGTAATTAAAAAAATGTGCACCACTTGAAATCTGTCCGAAAGCTATCTTTATATGTCAGTCCCTATGTCCACTGCACTTATGCTGTCACATCATATACTTGCAGATTTTATTTATTTATTTATTTATTTATTTATCTATCTATTTTTGAGAAACTGCATCATCATTCTTTCTTTGTTTAATAAACCTCTGCATCGCTGGTTCTAATTGTGTGCATCAGGTGCCTGTGGCTGCATTGTCTCAAATTGCTGGTTTCATTCTGCAGAGTTATTATTTGTGCATTTCTTTTACGGATAATGTTTTATTTTGGGCACGATTGATCACTTGATTTTTCCTTAACCAAAAGATTTATTCATGTTTATTTTATGGTTTTGAAGTATCATTAATGGCTCACTGTAGACCACTGCCTCCCCCTCAGAATGGGACTGCAGACAACTAGAAAACTCTTCAGGGTCCACTTGTGGTCACTGCCCCATAAGACACCTGAACTTTGCCTGCTGTTATATTTTCACTGATTTGCTAATTATGCTGTGGAGCCAGGAAGGAGAAGATGAGCTGCATGTAGCCCACTCCTGCACCAAGGGCAGTAATCTTATAATTGATGGATTTAAGTCCTGCAGAAAGTTTTAATAAGGCAGCGGACTTTTTCCAGACACTCTGATTATTCAGTCTCGGAGCTGCTGCTGCTGCTGGCAAATCTGCAACAATTTCACATCGCATATGATGCGTAATTGGGTGCTTAAAAATAAGCACTAAAGGAGTAGAATGTGATTTGTTTCCTCAGGCCTTTCTTGCCAAGTGTTTTCTCCCTCCATTGTGTGGGAGCTTTGTTTGCATCTGGTGTTCAGCTTTGGGCAACTGGAAAGTTGTTTGTGAGCACAGAGGCGTTTAGTGTGTGTGCAATTTTATTCTAGCCTTAAGGCCGTCCTTCCTCAGCACACTTCACATTGATTTTAGTGTCTTATTTTGTGACCGCATTCCCATGAAGCTGTTGTGCTCTGTTTTGATTACCAGCTACATGCACTTCTTCTTTTCCCCCTTTTTCCTCCACATTTTGTAGTAACAAAGATGAGAACTATAAACATGTGGAATTACATTAAATGATACAACCTTTTATGTAGCACAAACAAGCTACCAGAAAGAGGACACCACCCGCAAAAATCCTCTCTAATTGGTCTTCCTGAATGCTATAAGGAATGCCAGTGTGAAAATGTAGATGAAAAAAGAATAATTTAGTGATGTATGCTAATATCCATCTCCTTCTACATCCTAGTTTGTCCCTTTCAGTTTGTGTGTAATGTTCTAAATGATCTAATTCGGGATGTTGGAGCTGCGATATAATGGAATATTTATTTCCCTGCATTATCACAGCAAAACGGTGTATGACTCTGTTCTCTTGTGTACATGAACAGTGTCTCCCACTAGGTTTTGGAATGTAGAGAAATATCAGGATTTATATGGATATCAGGAAGGAAATGGAGACGGATATTGGCTGAGAAAATATTTATATTGAATTTTCAAGTTTTTAACATTCTTTGTTGTTTTTTTTTGGCTGTGCTCTGCCCCCATTCACACTCTCTTGTCCCCTCCATAGTGTGTACATCAGACCTGTTGGGGATAAAGAACAAACGAAGAATACATTTCAATATGTTTAAAAGTAGTAAAATGCATTTCTTGCCTTTCGGTCAAAATATATTGTAGTGCCAGAAAAAATTGTACATGAAACCATGTTTGCTTGTTGCCACAAAATTGAAATGAGCTGGTGCATCTGGGTTCACACTAATTGTTAAAATATGTATTTAGTCTGCTATGGAGACCCAACAGTTTGCACAATATTGTAGTAATCAGAAGCTTTGGTTTGATAATTTGTTCTGAAAATTCTCTCTCTGTGTCTGTTTGTCTCTCTTTCAGCTCCTCAGTCGTTCCCTCATCATTCAGGATCAGTTCATCCTCAGCCATCAAGCACACCCACCGGCAACCAAGCACCACCTCAGCACACAACACCAAGCCCCGGACAGGTCTCTCACACACACTCACACACACACCTATCTGTATATACTATACACAATACTGAACATAACGAACATTTCTCTCTGCCTTTTGTGTTTTTAGACTCCTCAGTCTGGACCTCAGTCTTTGTATCACTCTGCTCCTCTCTCTGCTCCCACCCCACCAAACCTGCCCCCGGGTCACTCCTCTCCCCAGGCCTCTTACCCTCTGCAGGGTTATGGCCTGCATGGCCACCAGCCCATCACACACACTTATCCTGCTCTGGGACAGCTTGCACAGGTATGAAACTGTCAAAGAACAGCTCAGGCTTTTTTGGGCCTGATAATATGCAATGAGGAAGAATGTGACAGTATCTTGGATGTATTTACCCATGAATGCAAAGCTGTTCTTAACAGGGAAGGGCTGATAAATCCACTCTTTAGGTTACAAAGGCATGTCCAGTCTGTGGCAGTAATGGTCCTCGACCCACCCCAAGCATTTCACTTTGCCTGCAGACACAGTTGACAATAACTGCCATTAAAACCGTCTTAAACACCTTAACTGTTAGACGTAAACCGTCACCCCGTTCTATACTGTTACATTTCGTAATTTACAGTTAATTAATGTCTGTGCTTTTGTTTCAGGCTCATGTTCCAGGCCCCATGTCAGCTCCACATCACTCAGGCAATCACGGCCCGCAGGTCGTCATGCTCCATGCTCCACCCCCCCAGGCCGGCCCTGGTTCTGCCCCTCAGCATCCACAGCACGGCCCCCAGCAAGGACCCCCGCAGCACTTTGCCTATTTAGGACATCCTTCAGGTAGATATATGGACAAACAAACACAAGTGTTTTACATTGCTTCTCTAGCTGTGGAGAAAGAGAGAGTGAATGAATGAATTATTTTTGCTTTATTGAGACGATGAATAAATTCTTGGTCCTTATTCTCCTCAGATCATTATCTTGTTTTGTCTGCAGCTGTACAGGTTCAGACTCATCCTTCTCAGCAGATTCCATTCCACCCTCCAGGAAACTGATTACATTCTATGAACTGAAAGTGAAAACATGAATCCCTGCAACCACCTCCAGACTGATGAGGAGACATGGACTTCGAGGGGAAGCTGGAGGGAGAAAGGGTAATGAAAAAACAAAGCAAGAACAGTCCCCCTTTCCTCGTTTTCCCTTCTCTTTCAAAATGGACTGCCCAGTACGGCAGAAAAAAAGAAGGGTGAGGAAGAAGCCCACAGCTGACATCCCTCCTCTAAATCTGTGGAAGATTTTTTTTTTTATTTTTTTTTATTTTTATTTTTTTTAACCTTCAGTCTCATCAGATTTTATGAAAGGAAGCAACGGCATTTTAAATGAGAAGAACATGCTGATGCAGCCAGAAATAGTTTTAGGTGGACAGTGTCTCAGAGACCTTCTGGACTTAAATTACTTTTTAAAGGGGCATTGTGTAAAATAACTGAGAAAAACAGGACTTTGATGTTGTTAACAATGGAGCAAAACAAAAAATGCTTTCATTGGGGGACTTAAAACCTTTTACCTCTGCCCTGCCCTGTAATTACCTGTACACTCTCCTTTTCCACTTCATCCCTCATAACTTGGGGACAATAACAAAACATTGAAAACAGTATAAAAAAAATCAAAAAACCCAACAATGACCAAAAAAATAAAAGTTTTAAACTTCATATTGTTTTATGCATTTTTCTGCTGATCTTGATTAGTGTGTTATCTTGGGGGCTCCCAAATGTTTCCTACCAGGACACACCTGTTCAGGTAAAAGTATTTAAAATATCTTTAGAACTGAACTGAACTGATTCTTCAACAACATGCATGTCTTTTAAATTGCACGCAAAGTGGCAATTCCCTGGGATCCAAGCATTTTGCATCATAATCACCAGTAGAAAACGCTAGGACACGCCGTGAAAACCCTTTCTCTTTTTTAATACACATGTGTGATCAGTTATATCAAGGTTCTATCACAGGTTCTATCACATAAAACCAAATGAAATGCCATTTTCTTATGAGGAAAAGTTAGGACACTCCCATATGTATTGCTAATTAAAATGCCTAAAATTACAATCCATATCAGCTGCAAATGATTAGAGTATGGTTATAGAAGACTTTTGGAGGAGGATCTCATTTTAACTTCAGACATTAATTTGGTTTGCTCTTGATTACTAAAGTGAGAGGTAGCACGAGAGGTAGCAAGAGATCCACGGAGGTTTTCAGAAAGAGGTTGTAGATGCAGATGAGTGTGGGAAGAGATTTAAAAAGACCTCAAAGCAATTAGAAATCTGTTCCACTGTCAGGAAAATGATTTACAAGTGGAGAACATTTAACACAACTGCAAACTGCAAAGAAATTTGGCGACAGTTAATATCAACGTGTAGGCATCTTCCATCAGAAAGAGACCAAACATGTTTGAGCCCTCCATTATAGAATCCACTATGAAATCTTTATTGTGTCAGAGGGAGTGTGAGGACAATGTAAGACCATCTGCACAAAGCTGAAATAATTCTGCATGGAGGAGTGGGAAAATATTTCATCCAGTCGACATCAGAGACAGATTATGGGGTTTATCTTATAAAAAAAAATTATCCAAAGATATTTTGGATATCCTCTCAAACAATTGCATTTTTTTATGCTTTACAAATGATTTTAATGTTTAGTTATATCACCTCCATCTCTCAATATAGTTAAAATGAAGGTAAATGTCCATGTTTAAATATTTTTAAAATGCAATCGGGTGATGTACACTATTTTTAGTCTGGCCTAAGTCATAATAGATGGGTAGTCTTAAATGCATAGCTTGATGTCTGCAGCAATAGCAGTAGTTATCTGCTGGGTTTGGACTTCAACCTCATGGCCTCTTAAGCAATCTCCAGTTCTCTGAACTACGTTCTCAGCTGTGTCGCAACACCCGTTATTGATGCTGAAGTACGTTTGATCTTGGATTTCATTGTTCCTTTTTGAAGCTTTCAGTTTGAAGTTCAGTGCTTGTTTGCTGAACCTAATTATATTAATGACTACAAAGACTTCTTGTTAATGTTTTCCCCCCTCAGAGCCTAAAAGGACGTATTTAAATTACAGCACAGCAGGGCTGCCTCGAACTGCTGAAAATTGGGATCAACAAACAGCAGGGGTGGTCAATCACATGCTAATCCTCATTTAAGCAACCCCTTCAAGTTAACAGTGCTGAACAGTCTTTTGCAGGAACAGGTCTCCTGGTGGCCTGTTGATTTGATTAATTTAACTATCAAATTTCACTCTGAGGGTGAGTTTTTATAATAAATTATTCACAGTAACAGTCACATTTTAAAATGTACATAGTTACGTGGCAGAATTTTACAAATATATGACTACCAACATGAATTTTAGTAAACTCCATTGACCATACAGAAGCACTCTAATAACAGACTGTAGTCCATCGGTTTCTCTGCATACTTCATTAGCCTCCTTTCACCCTGTGTTTCTATGGTCAGAACCTCTACAAAGCAGGTATTATGTGGGTGGTGGGTCACTCTCTGCAGTGATACTGACATTGTGGTGGTGTTAGTGTGTGTTGTGCTAGTATGGGTGAGTCAGACAGCAGTGCTGCTGGAATGTTTCAACCTCCCAGTGTCTCTGCTGGATAGAGAATATTTCACCAAACAGAAATATTGTGCCAGCTGTGTACTGTGAAAAACAAACGAACTTCTGTTTCAGACTTTACACCTATAAGGTGGACTGGCTAGGTAGGAGTGTCTAATAGAGTGGACAGTGCCTGTTAAAACACAATTAAACAGTCTAATAAAAGGAGGCTAACAAAGCAAGGAAGTGGTCATATTAATGTGACTGGTCTGTTTATAATGAGTTTATAACAAACCGTTGTTATTAACCTATATTTTATTGATTTGCAATAAATCACACATGAACACTGAAATGAAATGAAAGTTAAATGCTAGATGTTTCATTCCGTTCACATGGTATTCTAGACCAAAGGGGACAGTAGTTAAATTAGGGTCTGCACCGTATGGGTAAAGAGACACGCTGCTCCGTTTTGACTACAATATTAGTACGTCAACAGCCAACGTCACGGTAATGGTGACCAAACCAAACACCGTACAGCTCTGATTAAAATCAGAACCAAGGCTTAAGTCTTAGAGCCTGTTTCCACCTGGTCACTTCATCCATTTCAGTATCAAGATAATATCTGGATAAGCCCAAACCAAGACGCATTCCACAACCCAAACTCCTCCCTCTGCAGTGCACAAACCACCATCAGCATACACTGCTGAAGCGGTTCTTCCCCTACAGATACATCTACTAATATTTCTGTACAATCATACCAAGTGGACCTATCACAGTTTTTGCATTCACCAACGTGTGTAATTAGATTTCTGGTGAGTCATGCATCAGGCTACGCTGTAGGGGATGCAGCATAGATCATAAACATAAAGTGACCTTTGAAGTTTGAAGAAACATAAAATTCCAATGCAGCGACCATCTTTAACTCAGCTCAGCAATGGGCTGAACGAATACATAACTGGTTGCAGCCTAACAAGCAGATTTGAATATATATTTGATTTCAATATATATAGTGTAAATGCATATGGTTAAAATCTTGTCAGGATGCAGTCCAGATACTCATCACATGAAGTGACCAGGTGGAAACTGAGACTTTGATCTTCTAATTACCAAAAAGTCTACTTTAAATGTAAGAGTTTTTGAACATGTAACATCCTTTTTATCCAGACTATTAAATGTCTAGGAGGGGGCCCTATTTAACATGTCCTTTTAATAAGACACAGTGAAGCAGACTTGTGTTCTATAAAACAATGAGGTTCTCCTCTGTTTCAGTGTGACAGCATGTAAAGTTTCTCTGCGCTGTTCTCCAGGCGGTCCCTGTACTCCAGAGTTTTGTAGTTACACTCAGGAACTTCCTCTGTTCCATACAGTAGCCCCCAACAGCAGCAGGCAATCACGGCAGTACTGTCACTGTCTCCTACACAGATGATACAGAAGATATGGATCAAATTTTGGAAATAATTCAATTTACATTTACAGGCACCCTGATAATGAGGCTTTAATAATAAATAAGGCCATTACGAATGTGTATGATTACCCAGAAAAGTTTCTAGTTAGTGTCCATGTGAGCCCATGCGTGAATAGTACAGTTAGTTGTGAATCAAAACAGGTGCCACCCATTACCTAAACCACACTTAACATTTCCTGTACTGAGAACGCATCTGACATGGAAAACCTCCTACGTGTGAGGGTTCAAGTTAGGGTTCCACATATGGAAATGGTTCAAGTGGACATGGCTCAATCCAAAATAATTTTTATGTAGATATAGGACTTTTGCTATTACTTAGCAACTCGCCAATAAATTCACCAAAGGTGTATTTTGAGAGTCTGGTACCTTTTACATTACTATTATGAGCATGAATGTTCAGGAAAGAAGCCCCTGATCCAAATTCTGCACCATGAGGCTCATGCTTGTTGTGAAACATTTTTGCAGTAAAGGTGAGAAATTCAACCCTGCATCCACTGTTAAGCATGGTGGTGGGAGCATCATTCTATGGGGTGTAAAATAATAAAGGAGGACGACCTCAGAATTCTTCAGGATAATCACAAATCATCTTATCAATTCACAAATTCACGAACACACTTGCCAAAACAAAGAATATGATGGAAAAACTGAAACCTTTCCAAAAGTACTGGATAGAGCACCATCATTCCAGAGAATACAATTCTCCGTAGCTCAATGCTGGGAATTTTTGCTCCTGTAGCCCACAGCTGGTATTAGGCATGGTGCCGACAGGTTCATGTTTATCTTCTCCAGAGAGTCCTACTCTATTGACAGTACTTCTCTACAGGGACTAGACTAGTGTATCTGCACATCTGTGCCAGCAATGGGTGCAATTTAAAGTAACTTAATGCATTCATTAGAAGGGATGTCTGCAAACATATGGCTCCAAGCTGCATAAATGTAAGTATTTTAAAATTGTTGCATTTCCTAGAAAATGTGAGAAATATTAGCACTCAGATCATTTCATTAGGCTACGTTCAGACTGCAAGCAAATCGGATTTGTTTCTCAAAATCAGATCTGTGAAGATGACCACTCCCACTGTTCAGTTCAGAATTTCCTGTCTGGACATCAAAAACCTGCATGGGTTGCTATGGTAATTATGTTGGTATCAGTAGCTACAAAGCCATCTGTCTTCTGTCACTTGGATTTCAAACCACCTACAAATGCAGTTTAGATCTCTTTTGCAAAAATCACATTTCATGTGTTTTTTTTGTTTTTTTTGTCCAATCTACCAAAAATCAACCTGGATACAATCTAGATATGCCAGAATCGGATTTGCGTTGGCCATCTGAGCCTTAATGTGTCTCCAGTTGTAAACATCAGAAAATGACCTCCGTGGAATCCTGCTCGACTCATTAGCTCCTCCCAGTCTGAGCCTGCCCCAAGAAGAGCATCCAGAGCTATCATTGGTGCATCATGGCCACTGCGTCCTGCCCATCCAGAGAGACTGAAGCTCTTGTACGCCTCATCACGCTCAGCTGGTCCATACTGGTCTGGCCAAATCACTGGTCCAGACCCTGATGATAAACCCCTGATATTAAGATACCTGAGAGAAGAAAATTTACTTGTGTTTAAAAGAAGGTTCTTGTCTTAGAACTAAATGAGTTCTAAACTTAAACATAATCACTTTTCTTAAATTCTGTCAATATTAATAATACCTTCATTTATATGTATTTTTAAATTCATTTATAATTTTCTCATATAGCTTTCCTCTTGGCGTAATGCATGCAAGATACTGTAAGGAGTGAGTACTGAGTCAACAATGTGAACAACTACAGGAAAAAAATGATTCATCAGGAAGGTTTGTCTCACCATTCCCATTTCTCAGTGAAGTATCCCCAGTCTCGGTCTGTCTCACTCACAGCATATCCTGCTGTTTTCACAAACTCCTTTGCAACTGGACATGCTTCCTTTACCAAGCCCGGCCCCCAGGTCATGATTGGACGGCGCTGGACGGCATAGGCCGTGAACAGCGCTGAAGCCACAGCACCTAAGAATCCTGTTGGATGTGGGTGGGTCATTCTCCCCGTCTCCACTGCGACAGCCACCAGCGAGGAGAGTTGCTCAGGCTGAGGGTACCTGGCACAAGGCTCTTCATTGTCAGCTCTCAGTTTTAAATGTCAACAGATATTCACACAATACTTTTGCACTGATACATCTGCAAATTAGTGATAAAACATCTTCAAGATTAAAAAAAATAAATCAACTTTCTTAATTTAAAGTGGAACTTTGAAAAGGTTTGGCTGGTTTTACGTGTAATGGAGAAAGCATGTGCTTGTCTGGCATCATTATGCGATGGGGAAGTCATAAAGAGTGGGTGGAAACCAACAGGTGAAACTAATCTAATAAACCTTCAAACTTCAATGTGAAGGCATACACCTGGTTCTCACCTCAGTCCAATGCACATAGACCTCATAGCGGCACCACACCCTGTGCCTTCTGGGTTGTACGCTACTCTGTAGCCCCCCTCAGTGCCTGGTTTTAACTGAGATATTCCTAAAAACAACAAGTGAAAGAACAGTATTACCAGGACTGTGTGGAACCTTAACTAGGTTGCCATCAACTTTATGTGCATCTAAAGTAATTACCAGTGGGGAACCTACAACATATTCTAAGCCTTTATGAAAGATTCCATGATGGCTGAGAGTTAATCATGGGTCAGTTTAAAGCATATTTAATTTTCAGTCAGCAGAATTGTAAAAAAATAAATCTTTAGATTTTATTTTCATTACATATAAAGTAGAACATCCCAGCCCCTTTTTCTGGCTTATAGCTCACAAAATTCCAGAATATTATCCAAATATTACAACTGAGTTTTGAGTTTGAGTAAGTTACTAATCAGACAGAATCAACATTAAAACACAGGCTCCATTCATCTCCTCATCCGCTTCATCCTGGTCAGGGTCACAGTGGGTCCGCAACCTACACGGAATCATTGGGAACAGGGTAGGACTACTCCCTGGAAAGGACATTAATCAATCCCAGGGTACCACACACAAACAGGTACAGACACACTCATATTTAGAGCAATTTAGGGGGCAAAATGGGATGGCCAAGCATGTGTATTTTGTGTTTTTCACCAGAGAAGGGCAGAGTTCACTATCAGGGGGGAGAGGGGTGGAGTTCACTCATGTAAGCTGGGAGGAGCTTGCACATGTGTATTTTTAGAAGGTGAGAGGAAACCCATGCAGAAACACACAGAAAACACAGGACTCTCTACAGACAGTCACCTGAGGGGGGATCGAACACAAAACCTGCACCAAAACAAAAAACAGCCCAAAGTCTGTCTAAAACCCACCCTTCATAAACTGAATACAGCCCAAAATCTAATCCCAATCCAACCCCAGTCAAAAACATTTAACGGTAACACAATTAAGACTAGAAACTAAATTTGACTCACATCCGCTCCTATTTTTTCTTCTGTCCTCTTTGTTCCTTTACATTTTTTTCAATTGCATTTTCAGACAAGCCCAATTGGTGGAAAAACTGTGAACCTGGCAATCCCACCCAAAACCCCAGCCCCCTAGAGCTGTCTGACACATGTACTACCTGCATCACCACTGTGTCGCCCCATTTAATATTAATTTCACTTCATATGTTTTATTAAATTATTATTTATTATTCTCACTATTCTAATTCCCTGATATGCCAAAATATTTGGTTGGACAAAAGGTTACATAGCAAAAGTGGAATCTTATCTAATCAGGATTTATGTGATATTTGGTCTGAACCTAAAATTCATTATGAAACTGCACGTTAATGTACATCATCGCCTCTACGCACTTTGAATCTCTGTACTTCATCTAAATTGAAATGTTTTAAATACTGTATTTCATGGTAAATTATGACAAACAAATGTCAGTACCATCACTTAAACTGTCAATCATTTAAAAACATGAGACGTTTAATTGCATTCTGACACTTTTTTTCATTCCAAAATCTTTTTACACTGACGTCCAGTGTTAAAGTCCAAGGTTAAGGCTTTTCCTTCTCCTGGGAAGGTGCTGTTCTAGAGATATGAGGTTTTGTACGTTTGGGATGATGGAACATCATCTCACTGATTTTACCCAAAATGCTGGAGGGTCCTGGCTTCCTTCCCTCCATGTCCTTCATCCCCTCCACATAACGCAAAGCTACTTCATGCAGAAGCTCTTCTTTTTCCTTTCCTACAAGAAAGCAAAGAGTTACTCAAGATTTAACCACAGAAAGAGCTGAACAGATTTTAACTTCTTTAGACCATTGTAACAGGTTTGAAGAAACCTGTTGCTAAAGCTTCAGCAGTAGCCAGGTGAAGGACGGTGTCATCGCTGACTGGCCAGTTGGGGAGTTTTACCGTGATGTTTTTCAGGCCTCCAAGCTCCTGCAGTTCCTGCAAAATTACACACAACTTAAATAAGTGGACAGTCAAAAACTGTTACTGTTAGACTGTAAAAATATAAATTGCATAAACTACTGCCAGTAATCTTTTAGACCAATTAGCCATGATATTTAAACCACCTGTGTAATATAAGTAGACCCCACTTATGCCACTGTAGTTGATCTGGCCATTCAAAACATGGACTCCACAAGACCTCTGAAGGTGTTCTATGGTATCTGGCACCAAGACTGCTGTAATGTTACAGCAGATCCTTTAAGTCCCATAAGTGAGGCTCATGAGCATCATTGAGCCTTGGGCCCCAAGACCCTGTCACTGGATCATGGGTTGTCCTTCCTTGGAGCACTTGTGGTAGGTATAGACCACTACATATCTAGAACACCCCATAGGACCTGCTTGATATTTTGGAAATGTTCTGACCCAGCCAACAGTGGTTCTAAATCCTGGTCCTACTACTACTGCCCTGCTTGTTTAATTGGATCATGTGTGCTAGAATTAGTCAAAACTCTCTGAAAATTTTCAACTGGATCAACAAAAAATTCCATTACAAAAGACTTGAAGTTTTAGAGCCACTAGTGCTGCATATCAGAAACAGGCTGTCAGTTTGGAGCCTGTTTTCAGCCTCACACCATCTGCTCCAGACACTCATAGTGCCAGACTAAGCTAGATCTTTTTTTTTTTATATTCCAAGCACACATGTTTCATCTGACATGATTTAAGCAGCTGTAAACAAACTTTCTGATCCAAATATTAATTTGAGGTTGCTGTTTATCTTTCAAATGAACCATTGCTTTTTGCTGCACAGTAAGTTTAAGAATAGCCTTGGCCATATAGTCAAATTGTCAGTTTTAACCGTTAGAACCTTAGGCCAATTTTTTGAAATATAGTTTGACACACTTTTATTAGCCAAAAAAAACCCTATGTATTTTTAGGAGACAGTCAGATATGCCCAGTGTTGTTATTATCNTGGTGGGTAGGTTTGATGTTCTGAGACATACACATGATTGTAGTTTCGTGTGTAGCCATGCATGTGATGTAAGGAAGGATGGACATATATTTGTACCAGACTGACTATATAAGGTTGTGTGTGCTTTCCATTCTAACTCGAGCTGTTGTGTTGGTAGCATCCTTTGCAAACAAAGGAGATCAAAATTTCAGCAGTTGGTCTTGAATAGTCTTGGTAATGGTAATGGTTGGGGAATATTACCATAGCAAGCTGTTGTTGGCAGTGGACAGAAGAATAGAAGTGGGAGACCTACTGTATAGAAACACTGTTAAACATCTGAAGAACCATCACATGATGTAAATCAGAGGTAGGCAACCCTGGTCCTTGAGTGCCAGCTTTCTACACGGTTTACTGATTTCCTTGCTCTAACAGATGAATAGAATCAGGTGTGCTTGAGAAACAAACAACCATTTGAAATGGCCACAATTGCAGACATTCAGTGAGCAGTGATGCCCTCTGTGAGTCATCCTGTTAGTGCCAGCAGGACTACATGCAAACAGACCATTACATTATGACTATCCTTGGTGGTGTTGTGTTATGGAGTCATTTAGAATGGCAGTGGGTCATCTTCAATGACGAGTCATACTTGGTGGAGACGACCAACAAATCTGTGTTTGGAGGCCTTGTGGTCACAGCATCACCAGACATTTCCCTGACTGAAAGCAAAATCTGCTGGAACTGAATGAGAATATTCAAGCTGCATGGGATGGATTATTGCAGATCACCATTTGGAACCTGTGAGATGTCTGGCATGCTGTGTTATACCCCAATGTCATACTGAGAGACACTAATTCTGTATGTGTACCTCAATAAACATTGTACATATAAGTCTAAATTGTTACTCAGTTGTAAATCAAATTAAATAAATTGTTAATAATTGTTAATTTATTGTTCCTTGTAACCTTTATTTTCCTTACCAAGAGCATTATTTACACATACATACTTCCTTCTGTAGTGGAGTGTTGTTATTATGATAGGGTAGTTATAGGTTTAGGCATAAAATGGTTTCTGAGCTGGAAAAATCTGTTTTTAGTTGTATGTAATTGAGAATTTAAAAAACTGCATTTCCTTAAGAAAATGCAGGGATATTTGCACATTTATGCAAACCCTAAGTGGTTGCTATGTTGTTCCAAGTGGTTGCTGTGGTAAAAGTATCTTAGGTCATTGCTTTGCTGTGTGGTTGTAAAACTGTTCCAAGTGCTGGCTATACTGTTGTTAAGTGATTGCTATGGTAACCCAGGTGGTTGCTATGGGATTGTTTTAAAGTGTCTGCTATGTTGTTGCTAAAAGTTTGTTATGGTCATTCAGATGGTTTCTATGGCACTAATTGCAGCACTTGAAATATGAAACTCATATTCAGATGCTAGTGAATGTCACATCTAAGCCAAAATTGTCTTAATCAAATTCTGTTATGTTCAAATGTAAACCAAACCTTAAAGTGATTGAATTGCATATCTCTAAATGTCAGGAAAGTAAAATTAAATTGTATTTTGCAAGGCCGTTTCAAATTAAATGTAGGCAAATGTCCAGAAAACCATGTTGTGCAATCCTGAATTTATGATTGCATACAAATGTGCTGTGTGTTGTAACAAACAAGCAAAGAAATAAAGCTATAATGCTCTTTATTGAAATGACAGAGGGCCAAGTGTTTAGCTCTGGGGCACTCCATATTATTTTAAACACATTGTACCCTGCTGGGAGGAGATTGCAAGGGATCTCTCACTTGTGGCTGTAACATATCACTATTTTGAGGCAAATACCGTATTTTCTGGACTATAAGCCGCTATTTTTTTCACTTTAAACCATGCGACTTATAATGAGGTGCAGTTTTTTCTTCTTATATATGTTATTTTCCAGGTTTTTTTTTGTAAACTTTGCGGGTGCGGCTTATATTCCGGTGCGGCTTATAGTCTGGAAAATACGGTAATTAACATTAATGAGAACTTGCTGTTAACAAAGTGGGTTAATAATACCACAGAGCCTACCCAGAGAAACAAAGATCAAAAATGTATTGTGCTGATATAGTTTCATGAAATTTACAGTCTATTTTACACTGATTAACCTTTGCCTTATCCTTGTTTCTGCACTGACTGTCCATCTGTTTCTTTGCATATTTTGGTAACCTCCTGTCATCCTGATCTTCAATAGTCAGGAGCCCACTGGACCACCACCGAGCAGGTATTATGTGGGTGGTGGGTCATTCTCAGCACTGCAGTGACACTGATCTGGTGGTGATGTGTAAGTGTGTGTTGCACTGGTATGAGTGGATCAGACACAGTAGTGTTTAAACCCCTCATTGTCACTGCTTGACTGAGAATAGTCCACCAACTACAAATATCCAGCCAGCTGCATCCTGTGGGCAGCATCCCTGATGGAAAAACTAGAGGATAAACAACAGAAACTGCAGAAACAGATGAGCTTCTATCTCTGACTTTACATCTACAAGGTAAAGCAATTAGGTAGGAATGTCTACTTGAGTGGACAGTGAGTGGACACTCCGGCAGCACTGCTGTGTATGATCCACTCGTACCAATCTAACATACACTAACACACCACCACCATGTCAGTGTCACTGCAGTGCCGAGAATGACCCACCTCCCAAAAAATACCTGCTCCCAAAAAAATACCGGTGGTGGTCCTGACCATTGAATAACAGGGTGACAGGGGGATAACAAAGTATGCAGAGAAACAGATGGTCTACAGTCTGTAATTACAGAACTACAAAGTGCTCCTGTTTGGTTAAATAAAATGCTGATAAAATGGACAATTAGTGTAAAAGCTGGTCATAATGTTATGGTTCATCTGTGTAAATTACGTTAAAACGATGTGTGAACAGCCTACAAAAAGATCAAATGTGGGTCACTTTCCCTGCTGTGTAAATGTTCTGTCAAAGGATCTGTCTGATGACTGCTTTTTTCAAACTTTCAAACTCTACTTTGCCATGACAACTTAAAGTTTGTTCGGAATTTTTTGTTCCCGTTCCCTCGGAGAGTTGTACAGAGCTTGTGTTGTAGATAAGCATTTGAGTGATTGCTAGTCGAGGGAGTTTGACACATTCGACCATTAAACTGACAGAAAGATGAGCTCCCACAGAGTCATTGTTGACAGTTGTTGCTGCTCTTGTTGCTTCTCATCAATGGAAACTTTTAATGTCAGACTATTTCTCACATGCACAAATGGACCCTCAAACGCAGCTCCCCCAGCTCTTTACCCCACCAGGCCTCTGCAGCCCTGATACCGATAATTTTTACAGGTTCTATCTTGTTGCCTAGCAACCAGACCAAGAATTACTGTACCTAGTATTAGCATGATTATTTCGGGTTTCTTGTACAAAAATTTCATTGGTTTATTTATTATGAGTGAAAAAAAGTCTTCATCTTTATTTTAGCTGAACAGTCTGGCATCTGCTGTAATATCTGCTGGGCCTCTGCAGCTTGGACCTTTATGTACATGGTTAATGTCACAAATTCTTTTGACCACAGTTGGCATAGGTGTGTTTTTTTAGCTTAAACGCTATGCTTGTGGTATTCAGTACAATAGTATTGTGTGTTGTACCGTTTCTCTGTCTTCAAAAGTAATGTAAGACAGCCCTGAGTATTTCAGGGAAAGCTGGCTACTCCTGAATCAGAATTTATAGCCCAGTATGTCAGAAAGCAAAGGCTAACACTATAGCCGATGCACTATGGCCAAAGCACTATGGCCAAAATCATACTTCAATAACAGTCTAGTGACCATAATCGAGGGAAAATAGAGGTGGGGGTGTGGAGCAGATTCACAAGGTTGGACTCTCGCAGCCCCAGAGTAGACATGTATGAAAAAAACTTTAAACCAGAAAGGAGAAAGTTGAACATACTGATAGTTTAAACATCCCCATGTACACCAGTACACGCTGAAGTTCCTTACTATTCCATCCAACTTAAAATTAAGTAGATATTTCCAAATGCAAAGTTTCAGTTCCACCATAAACCATAAACAAACCTGCAAGGTGGAGAATAAAGCTAAGTTTTCTTCTTTTTCCTCTATTCTACTTTAAATAGTGTTTAAACTCGTTAGACTTCAGACAGAAAGTCATATTGTTAATCTGTATATAGAGTTCAGAATTTTGCTTAGGCCCTCAGGGGAATCCAGACTGGTTCTGCAAACAAGTTTGCCCTGCTCAGCAAAACACCTGCTAAGGAACCTATTAATAATGAGACTCGGTAGTCCAACATATGAAAATAGCTACTCCTTTAGATAGTGACTCAAGCAATAACATTCAGTTGTTTACCAGGAGCCAGATAGCTGGACCAGTAATAGATATTCCAACATAGTAATTCATGTAGTAAACAGACCAAGGATAAACAGAAACAGGTTGTCCTCAAACAGAAACGGGTTAACCTGGTGTTGTTAAGACTGACAAATGTCACATTGTTCTACTTTAAGTTTGTTTCACAATGGTGATGTGCTATTGTTTATCATTTTAGCTAGATATATTGGTTAGGTAATGTTTCTGGATGAATTTAGGACTACATTTCAGGATTATAATCATTCCTCATCATCATGTCTAAATTTGTAATATCTTGCATTAATGGGAGCACAGTTTAATGTGAGTGAAGGTTGATTTACTTTAAAGACAAATTTGATTGATTACAGCCACCAGCAGGATAGTTGGTAATATCCCAGTACAAGGTTGGACGCAGCAGTGGTATCATAACATCTTTCTGCAGTCGGGTCGTTTGGATCAGTGCTGTTAATAAATGATCATTTATCCAAAGATAAGTCTCTGACATACTTGCTGAGGTCATCTCAGTAGCATTTCTCCTCTTTTTGCTTCAGCTCTTCCAGTTTTATTGCTTTAAATGCCACCAAAGATTATAAAAGTGGTGACACACATTAAACAAAAATGCAAAAACAAAGAAGTTGTTTATTTTCTGGTTTAAATATAAACAAAACATATTGGCTTGTATTAATGGTGACTGAGTATTGGTATTGATATTAAAATCTTGAATATTATCTTAAAATATACAGTAATACAATATTAAATATTAAAATATATATAAAATATAAAATATATTAAAATATACATGTATAACCAGTCAATCTCACAGAAAATGATGAATATTTAAAATAGAATCCTTAATTTTATCATGATGTTGGTCTCACAGGAAAGCATTTCACTTTGAAACTCCCACAAGCCTTTGGGGTTTAGAACTGTTATGTCAGGACTTTTTGTGTACTGAACGTGATCTGAAAGTATGTGGTGTTTCATTCAGGGTAGAACTTTGATGATCTAAGCAACCAAGAACAAAACATTGGTAAAGAATATCACTATTTCATTTTTAATGTCAGCTATTACTTTTTAAATATTGTAAACTGGGTTTGACATAGAAAGATGAATATAATACAAAAGATCAATATTTTAGCTTTTATTTCGAGGTATTTAGATCTAGACCTGACACAGTTCAAAATATAGCACCTTTTGTCTGAACCCACCCATTTTCTTGTATTGGACCAGATAAACTTAAAATAGATTAAAGAGGATAAGAGTTATTATTGAGTTGCAAATCCTTTGCTTGCAGTAACTGAATCTAGCCTGTCACCAATTGACATCATTACAATTTTGCTTTCTTTTGTGATGCTTTTCCAGACTTTTCAGTGTAGCCTCTTTCAGTTGTTGTTTGTTTTGGTTGGTAACTCCCATCAGTCGCCTCTTTAGCAGGTAAAATGCAGCTCCTTTGTAGTTTTGGGTCATTACGTCTCCCAATCAGTTTGGTTGCAACTTTCTTTAAATTGACATGCAAAAGGTTTCTGTACTTTTGCAGTTTCTGATCATGTTTGACATCATTATGAAGGGTAATGAGCCCTTCCCAGAAAAAGCCATGCAAGCCCAAGCCATAACACTACTTCCACTGTGTTTCACAGATGTTTGGGAACATGAGCAGATCCTTTCTTTCTCCAAACTTTAGCCTTTTCATCACTCTGGTAAACGTTATTCTTTGACTCATAAGTCATTGACGTCATAAAGCTTGTCTCTGAACTTCTTGGCCAATTTCAGCCTGGCTATTCTTCTTGTTAATTAGTGGTTTGCATCTTCTGAAGCCCGAAACCACATAGTCTGTTGCTGATGTCACTAACAGATGTTTTGGTGTTTTCCTTTACAGCATTTGCAATGTTTCTGCCATCAACTGCTGATGTTTTCCTTGGTCGACTTGTTTGACATCTGTTACTGTCCTGTACACCAGTGATGATATTTTTCTTCAGGGTATGCCAAAATGTTGAACTGTAAAGTAATGTAAATACTTGGCAACAAGAACTGAAATACTGGTCTTTTGTCTCATATTCATCTTTTAATGTCAGTCCCAAATGTTTTCAGTCTACAGCAAAAATAAAGGGATTGTGAGTGAGGAAATGTGAGTGTGCATGCCCCACAACTGGTCCCATAACACATCTGGATCTTTATTTGCTTTAGTGTGGCGTGTTTCCAATGGAAAAGTAATGTGTGAATGGGAAATCATTGTGGGCTTCAGTCATACAGGAATTCTACAGAAATACATTGGCACTTTCTCTGGATGAGGGAAACATAATGCTGATGGGAGAGAGGTGGCATTTGCTCATAATGTGCATCATAATGGATGATACAAGCATAAGAATGATACATTCATTTCTGGAAATTTCACTCTCCTCTGGTTTCCTCCTCACACACACAGTCATACATTCTTACTGTCATCTTACTCTCTGCCCTGGGATGCTAAATACATTCCTTTTAATTGGGACACAATGAGGATGATGTCATTATAAGCATTAATTAGTGACAACTAATAGAATTTTATAGTGATTATTGGCCTCATTTCACACTCATTATGCTCTGTATCAGGACTCACACTGGACCTCATTAAACTAAAACCCAGTAAAATTTATGAATCATCTGTGGTGGCATTTAATTCACCACACTTAATTTTCTGCTCCCCCCCCCTCTCAAATTTCCCCCTTATCACTTTTGACGTATTACAGTGTTGGCAGCAAGCGAGTTTGTTTATAGAGAAAGCGTGCAAAGCCTAAACAGGCAAGCAATGGAAGCTTCTGACCCATAATTAGTGCTGCATAAACCTAGTGTTCGTACCTACTGCAGCCACAACCACAACTGCAGACAAAAGAGCTGGGCAAGGAGGAGGCTTTCGAGGACTTTGCAATGGTTTGTACAAGCTGGTTTATATCTAGTGTGAACTCGGACACAGTATAGTGCGTGCCATAGAACCAAATTGTCAACCCATCCAGACTGACTGTAGAATTGGAATGCTGATACCTAATTTTCAGTGTGTTATAAGAATGGTTATTATCCTCTAATGCTTGATCATGTATTATGTTTTTCTTTTGGAGGAGCAGGTGGCAGTGCAAATTGAGCTGGCACTCCCATCTCAGTCAGAGATTTTTTATCCTGTGCAAATTGGTCATACATTTCACAGATATCCTGTTTTAAAATAACATTACTTCACCTCCCCAGGTAAAACTAATCCCATCCAAATAGGGCTTATGGGTCACCTTTGATCTCCATTACAAACACTTTGACAGCCCAATGTTATGTTAATGAGCAAAGCACACCACATTGTCTGTTAAACATGGTGGAGGCAGTGTGATGGTATGGACATGCATGGCTTCCAATGGCACTGGGTCACTAGTGTTTATTGATGATGTGACAGAAACAGAAGCGACCAGATGAATTCTGAAGTGTACACTGATACTGCTCTTCTACCAAATGCAGCAAGGTTAATTGGATTGTGCTTCACAGTACAGATGGACAACTGTTTGTGTGTGTGTGTGTGTGTGTGTGTGTGTGTGTGTGTGTGTGTGTGTGTGTGTGTGTTGTATGCACGGCGCTGGAGCTGCTGGAGAGATATGCTTCTTGGCCTGACAATTGTCAAGCAATGTCGCCTCTAATCCTACAGCAGCTCGGAGCCAGGACTGTAACTGGAGGCGCTGGGTGACCCTCTGGTGGAGAGAGTGTGTGGGTGTCTGATGGCCCAGAGATGCAAACAAAAGCACTCAGACTGATGTGCTGATGTGTGTGTGTGTGTGTGTGTGTGTGTGTGTGTGTGTGCGTGTGCGTGTGCATGTGTGCACGTGGGTGCGTGCGTGTGTGTGTGTGTGTGTGTGTGTGTGTGTGTGTGTGTGTGTGTGTGTGTGTGTGTGTGTGTGACAAAAGAGATGAGAAAGACTTAGTATCCTAAAAAAAGCTGTGACCAAACAGTGAGAAACTGTACATACAGAGGAGTCTGTCACTCAGGCTGAAATGTTTCTGTCTAATTATATATGGAGAGAAAACTGTTAAAGTGATATTTCATTAAAAAAATTCTTTCTTTCAAGTGCAGTGAGTCAAGGTGTTTGGTGTTTACTTCTTTCATTTTGCACAGAGGCCACAAGGCTAACAAGCGATAAGAGGTTGCACACTGAACTGGGGTGTGTTTCCTAATAACAATTAATCTTGTACAAACAACTTTATGAATGATGTAACTTTAAGAACACCAGTTTTGTAAATCCTAGGTTCAGGTTTGGGTTGTACTTAGAGGAGTGTGTTTTAAAGTGAGGAGTTTGGGTTGTACACGGATGACTTTGGGTTGTACTGGGTGGAGTGTGTGTTGTACTTGGAGGAGCTTGGATTAAACTGGAGCTGTTTGGTTTGTACTATGAAGAATTTTGGTTATATTGGGAGACATTTGGCTTGTACTAGGAGCAGTTTAGGCTGTGAGAAGTTTGAATTGCGCCGGGATTTGGGTTGTACCTGGCGGATTTAGGTTGTATTTGGATGAATTTGGGCTGTACAAGGATGAGTTTGGGTTGTACTGGGATGAATTTGGTTATACTACAGGAGTTTCAGTTGCACTGGATGACTGTTGGTTGTACTGTTAGGAGTTTCAGTTGTGGTGGAGAAATTTCAGTTGCACTGGAGTGTGAGTTGTACTGGAGGAGGTTAGATTGTACTGTGAAGAATTTTGGTTTTACAGGGAGATGTTTGGCTTTTACTGGAAGGAGTTTGGTTTATACTAGGAGAATTCTGGCTTGTACTGGGAGGAGTTTGGGTTGTATTGCAACAAATTTGGGTTGTAATAGAGGAGTTTCAGTTAGACACACACACACACACACACACACACACACACACATGCATGTTTTCCACCAACAGTCCATTTTACTTATTTTTCATTATAAATTAATTTAGTAAATAATTTTCAGCTTCAGCAACATTTTCAATTAAACCCTTTAACATAAGATCTAGTCATTATTTAATATTATTTTTTGTCATTTTCATTTGTGTAATTTCTAAAATAAAAGTGTGCATTTAAAATTAGAAGATTAAAATTGTTTTCTGGGTGGTCTGAAGGTGGACCAACAATGGCAAACAGTCAGTGTGGTGCCGATATATGCGTGCTTTTCTGGGTATGCATTGTATATGTTGTTTCTGTGCATTGGTGAGTTTTTTTATGTGTAAGTAAACTCTGAATGTATATATTTTATTTATTAAATTTATATTTATTGCGTGGTTGAACATTTTGTTGTGCTGTATCTGTAACTCTGCCTTAATTGATGATGAATTAAGAGGAATTTTGGCTTTCATAAAAGAAGTCATTGGGGACACATGGACGTCTCTCATTGGTATGGATGTTGTGATTCTCACAAGCCTGAGTTATAGAACTATGGCCAACTTTTACAGAACATGTTTTGCCCATGCTAAACATCCACCATGAGAAATACCAGCAAATACCCTGAGACTCAGAATTGGACTTTAAAGTGATAGCAGAAGGTCAGCAGTTAAATTAAAGTTGTTGTTAATTCTGCTTTGTTCAGGAATGGTTTCAGTCAAGGTAACATGATGAAGACTTCAAGGTGTTGCCCTGGACTCCCCATTCCCCAGCTCCAATCCAGCATCTGTGGGACGTGATTGAACATGTCCAATCCATGGTGGCTCCACTGCAAGATACCTGAGGTACCACCTTCAGTAGTCTTGTTAACCTCATGCCTCAGCTTGGTCATGTTGTGTATGCTGGTCAACCAGTTTGGTTCTGTTGGTTATGCTGATCGATTAGTTCCCTCATGCTGGTGAACCAGCTTTGTGTTGCTGGTCATGCTGGTGACTGACCATCATGTTGATGCTGGTAATTCTGGTTGACCATCTCAATCATATTTCTTATGCTGGGTCATCCTTCTTGATCAAGCTTGGTCATATTTGTTGTCAATCTTGGTGTTACTGGTCATGCTGGCCGACCACCATGGTGAAGCTGGTCATACTGTTTGATCAGCTTGGGGATACTGGTCATTCTGGTCAACCTTTTTGGTAATGCTGGTCTTATTAGTCAACCAGGGTGCTCAAGCCAGGCCAAACTGGTTGTCTAACTTGGTCAGGTTGGTCATGCTTGTAGACCAGCTAAACCATCAAATATTCAGTGCAAACTGTGTAGAATTAATCAGTCAGACAAGAGTATTAGAGAGTGGAGCTGAAAGACGCTGCACGACCATGTTAGTCTTGCAGTGCTGCAGTGGGCGAGAGAGTAAAGGGGGAGGGAGGAAAAGAGAGAGAGAGAGACAGAGAGAGAGAGAGAGAGAGAGAGAGAGAGAGAGAGCAAAAACAAGGAAAGAGAGATAATCACAGGCATAACATCAGATGCCTCACACACTCTTAAGGAATTTCTCTCCTCTCTTGAGACTGCCTCTTTCGGGTTTTTTCCCCTTTCTTTTGCTCCTCCTCCTCTTTGCACATGCACTTTTAATTTCTTCTAGCTATCTATTCATATATCTCTCTCTCTATCCTCTATCTATAGCATCTATCCATGTTAAGCTTCACCTGAATTATAGATGCTGAAGCTGGGTGAATGCTGTGGAGAGGCGTCTACGGCTTTCATCTTTTTTTTTTTTATCTCTGTCTCTCTTCCTCTCTGTTGCTCACTCATCCCTCTCTCACATTCCGCTTCCCTTCTTCCCACCTGTTAATCCCAGTCTGTCTTGCGCAGGATTCCAGCTGTTCATGAGAACTTTTTTGCCCAGGCTATCACACAGGTAAGAGCTGACCCTCTTATGCTTTTCAGACTTGGCTTTTTCTATTATTCTCTTTCTGTTTTGTCCAATTACTGTCAAAGTGGAATGCCACAGATTTGCAACGTTTCTGCAGAATTCAGATTGAGATCCAGTTGTGATGTGAACAGTCATTCAGAGTTGGTTTGGTCTGAAACAGTTTGCTGTACAGAAATGTCCCAACTCTGATTTCTGTGGCAGTGAATGAAAGCAGGAATCTCCACAACACCAACACAAGTATATCCATTTTATTTACTTTTCTGACCCACTAGTGAAGCCAACACCTCCATGTGTCTTCTGAGTTGTATATGGAAAAAGTATTTTTGCATAAATCCCTCCACCATTAATAAATTTAAAAGTAGTTTTAATTTGCTTTTGGCCAAATTTGTTTGTCTCCAGCATCAGGCAGCATATTCATAACTATGTGATGTAATTACTCTCTCTGCAATTGGGTTTTTGAGAAATTGAGCATTAAACTCTTCACTTCTCTTTTCGATATCTACTTCCATCCACCAGCACTGTGAACAGTTTTCACTGGGTGCTTTTCCAAAATGGAATGGGTTGAGAACCTAATTTTGAACCATTCAGCACATTTCCACCAACACAAATAAATGCCAGAAGCTGAAAAATGTGTTCTTAGTGGGAGCAAAAGATTAGTAGGTTTTAAATGCGAAATGCTGTAGCCGTCTCACGTTGTACAAGGAGTAATGACATACCATTTGTCTCATACAGTGATGTTTGGATCCATTTTTGATCCATGTTTGCTTTTCGGAGAAAAACGAATATCTGTAACAGCACAAATGCTCGCAGGTACTCTACACACTCCACCATCTTCTCACTTCCGTTTACTGACGCTTTGCAATGCCTTCTGTTACTGACGTATTCTGTGACGTATCCACGGTTCCACTAGAACTGGTTTTAAGGTAGAATGGTTCTGTGAAAAGCAGCAAGGTTCTTATAATTATAATACAATACTTAAAAAAGGATATATTTAAAGATACTCTTTAGGTATGTTGTGAATATATTATGTTTGAATATATTTGTATATAGTAGCTCTGCAATGTAGTGCAGTGAACATGAGCATTATTATTATTATTATTATTATTATTATTATTATTATTATTATTATTATTTACATTTTTACCACACCAAATGGTAGCTACCAGAGTGTCATGGAGTCTTTCAGAATGGCAGCGGGTCATCGTCAGTGATGAGTCATGCTTTGTTCTTGGTAAAGATGACTAATGAATTTGGATTGTTTGTATTCAATGTGGCCAGAACCAAGGTCAATGGTTTGTTGTCATGTCACACGTCCAGAAGGCCTGGTGTCATGTGTGGGGTGCAATTTCATATGTTGCCAGATCACCTTTGGTCTTCATTCCTGGCACTTTGACAACCCAGTATTACATTAATGTGGTCCAGCAACCTGTGCCTCTACCTTTTCTGAACACACACTCCAGTGCTCTATTCCAACAGGACAATCCTTATCCTAATCCTCATCCTGCTGCCATCCCAAGAGCTTGTCTTGAAGACACAAGTACTCTGCCATGGCCAGCCACATCACTAGACTTAGGGGCAGTACTAGGCCCAGACTATGGGGTTATAACCTTGGGTCTTTTTTTGGGGCTATAACCCCATTATATGATTTTAGATCAACATTCCATCCCTACTGCAAAATCTACAGGAACTGAGTGGGAATATTCAAGCTGCGTGGGATGGATTGTCAGAGGACAACATTACAAACCTCTACAACTCCATTGTGAGACATCAGGCATGTTGTTATACCTGACGCCATACTGAGAGACACTACTTCTGTATGTGTAGCTCAATAAATATTGCCCATATCAGTCTAAATTCTTTTATAATATATTGTTCCTACTAACCTTTATCTTCCCAGTAGCAGTGAAATCCTACATTTCCTTCTGGGTGCAACTATTTATTTGATGATTTATAAGACTTGTTGGTGCAACCAGACCCTGGAGTTTCCTGATGGTATTGGCCTAATAATGATACAGTGTGTTGAAGTGGTGGGGTGAATAATCACTCTTTTATTGTCCATGTAGGACGTCCAGCGCACCTGTTCAGCACACTGCTTCTCTGAACTTCAGTGCTCTATTTTTCCACCGGTTTTCCTGCCTGTCACATTCCATGAGCTGCATCATTGTTTTTTGTCACTATTTTGTGTTGTTTGGTCAGCAACTAACCTGTGTGGTCAGTCACAGTCTTGTACACTAACCTACATACACACATGAACACACATACACACACACACACACACACACACACATGGTTTCTCAGTGTTGTTTCATTTTATTGTGATGACAGTGGCACCATTGTGACTACAGGGATAAAGCACATACACGTCCACACACATGCCCACACACATACACACTTGAGTCGTGTATAATTAGGGGCAAAGCACACCCCAGCCAGGCTCTACAGGCATATTTGTCTCTCGCTCTCTTTCTCACTGTTGTCTTCTAAAAATACGACTGCATAATTGGCGCCGCTGACGTGGCAGTTGTAGATGAGTGAGACTTTTCAGCTGTAAGGGGAAATTGCACATGACAATAGCGGCAGCATTCATAAAATGCAGTGTGAACTCTGAGTCTGAATGGAGGATGTGAAGTGTATGATTAGCAGCATTCAGGAGGAATATAAAGCAGTATTAGTCATAATCTACACGATTACTGTAGAGGTTTCATTTTGTCCTATCAATGTAATGCACTGCAACACTGATAAATCATGACATTATGACCACCTCCTTGTTTCTACATTCACTGTCCATTTTATCAGCTCTTACCACTTTGTAGTTCTATAATTACTGACTGTAGTCCATCTGTTTCTCTGCAGACTTTGTTAGCCTCTTTTCACTCTGAGGACTCCTCATGCAGTGACACGGGCATGTTGGTGTTATTTTGTGTTGTGCTGGTACAAGTGGATCAGACATCCATTAGTGTCACTGCTGCACTGAGATCTAGGTAGGAGTGTCTAATAGAGTTAAGAGACACAATGCATTAATCATTGTGTCTGATCCACGAGTACCCACGCAACAGACACTAACATACCACCACCATGTCAGTCTCAGTGCAGTGCGGATAGCCCATAACCCACCACCTAGATAATACCTGCTCTGTGGTGGTCCTGTGAGGTCCTGACCCTTTACATCAAGTCCCACATAAACTAGGTACGAGTGTCTAATTGAATGAGTGGACATACAGCTTGAGGAGCTTGTACCAAAGAAATACGTTGCATATGTCTTTCATTAAAATTATCATTAATTTATTATTGCTGTGGTAAAATTTTCAATGTATTGTGATATTAATTTGAGGTCATATCTAGCAGAACTATGTTGTTGGTTGGGTAGTTGGTCGTTTCACAGTATGATGAACCAAAGACAAAAATACACGTTGTTTTATATTATGAGATTTATTATTTACATAATCATTTTAATTGATATTATATGATGAATATAATATTATAATAATATTATAATGATTTATTATTATCATATAATTACTACCACCATTAATAATGAGTAAATCATAACAATAATAATAATTATTATTATTGTATTAAATAATTATTATAATTATATAATAATAATTGTATATTATTATTATTATTATTATTATTATTATTATTATTGTTATTATTATTATTATTATTATTATTATTATTATTTGTTTTTTGTAAGTGGGAGTATATAATGAGTCTTCCTATTGCCCCAGCTCTGGAATCTTGTGTTCCATATCTTCTCCACTTTCACTCCATTGCTTTTGTCTGGGCAGATCACCTTCAGCTGAAAAACACAATAAATAATAGATTTTCCAGGGATTGTTTTGGATATTTTTTCACCACATTTCTGACACTATGGCCTGTCACAACTGAACCAAACAGATGACTCAAACAGTCAAAGAATGGAGGCTCGATGAAGAGTGTAACAGGTGATGATGCAGAGCGAGTGAAACAGAGATTATGATAGATTGAATACATGTGTAGAGGAAGTGACAGAGCAGGGAAGATGAGTGCAATCAGAAGTGACTGAGAGAAGGAGAGTGGTGATTGTTGGGGGTTGGTTTGTTTACATTGCTTTCCTTTCTCTCCAAGCTACAGTCTGTCGGAATGTATTTGTTACGCGGGACTAATGTAGCTTTTGTTTGTTTGTTGTTCTTATTGACTTAAGGGTTTTGTAGACTTGTTTACAAGTTCATTTTAGGATGATTGAGTTGGAGGTCAGAGACATAGAGCTCATTTAGTAGGTAGTAGCTAGCAGACTGCCGTTCGGGCTGCATTAACATCACTGTGATGGCTATCATTGTAAGTAATCATGACACTCATGAATATAGTGATTATGAAATAACTCATCTCAAATCCTTTATCTTTAATATTTCTGAATAGAAATATTCCCCAATAGCAGCACTACTAAAGCAAACACTGTTTGTTAATCAGGGTACTCAGACTACAGGTTAGAAGCACTTAAATCTGATTTGTATGAGAAAGTGTGAGAACAGGACTACGTAGCCTGATGTAAGATAGCATGAGGTAATAGGATATGAGATAATAAAGCCATAGTCTGTTGTAATATGGCATAGAGATATACCCTGTGTTAATAGGGCATGAGAATAAGACAATGAAGCCTTATCCTGTCTTAGTAAGGCATGGGAATGAGATAATGATACCATAAGCTGTTGTTTTTAGGCATCGGAATAAGATAATGAAACAATAGGCTGTTTTGATCAGGCATAAGAATGAGAAAATGAAGCCACAGCCTGTGTTAGTAGGGCATCTGAGTTAGATTATGAAGGCTTAGTCTGTTGTAATGAGGCTTGGGAATGAGATAATGAAGCTTGGGAATGAGATAATGAAACCATAACCTGACTTGGTGAAGTTCTGGTTTGAAATATTGTGTCATTTTTCAGGGATCTTGTTACAGTTGTTAGAAAAAACCCATTTGCTCAACTGTGAATGGGAATGCTCATTTTATGAAATCACATTCCAGGAACAGATCAAATGCAACCCTTCAGTCCAGAGAGTCCATGCAAAATGATGTAAAGGTGTAGGAGCAAGGTGTCACCTCACCAATGTCCCCCACTGAATTTATGAGGGGTTTATCAAGCCATTCAGACGTCTCTGTATGTGATATATGGCTAATCACCTGGTTATCCTTCTCATTGGGCTCTATGTAGTGAGACAGATAAGGGGTTCATGGTTGATGGTTCTGAAATGGCCAGATCGCTTTATGCATATGTAATTATGTGGAGCCATTACAACGAGGCAGGATTTACAGACCATAAAAACAAAGAATGTTTGAGCTAATTGAGGGCAAGTGACCCTGGCTATCGTTGTGCTTCCAATCAAGTCTATAGACACACTATGTGCAGTATCGTCCTTCCAAGGTTTTTTGAAGGTCAGACAATATGTTGGAATGGAGAGATCTAAACTGCGTGCATTGTTAGTCATTTCTCCCTATACTGAGAAAGGCATTGCCACAGTCTGTGACAGCTCTCACTTATGGGGACACGACCTGCTCCGAGTAATTTGTTGAAAGTCTTTTCATTTAAGCTTTTAGTCACCATCTGTTCTTCCATATCTTCCCCAAAAGTACAGCTGGCTCAGTATGGCCGCTAAAGAGTCACTAATATTGGGTTTAGAGTTAGAGCTAATCTCTGTCCACAACTGAGCATATATCAGTAGAAGAAGTGTGGGATTGCAGTGCTATTAGAAAGGAAGATAAAGCTTACCAGGAACAATAAACGATGAAGACTGAAATGGGCAATTTTTATTGAGCTATGAATACAGATGGAGTGTCTCTCACTTGTTTGCATGCACATGCAATGTTTTTTTTTTTCATGCATGTGTGTAACGTTTGCTGGGTGCTGAATAAATGAAGGTTGGGGTGGAAGTACGTGCAGGGTTGAGTTTATTAACGGGTTACACAGATAACGTACACTAACCATCACAAGAGAAGTAGACCAGAAAACAAGAAGACTGACAAGGACAGACTCAAACCGCAGAACTTAAATAACCAGACATGATAAAGAACACCTGGAATAATGATACATGAGACACAGCTGGGAAAGCGCAGAGACAGGACACATGCTCAGAAGCAGGAGGGGAGATAAACAAACAAAGACCAGACCAGAGGGGCAAGACAGATATACGTGAAAATGTGTCATTTGTTTATACAGAAAGTATTCACAGTGCTTCACATTTTTCACATTTTGCTATGTTACAGCCTTATTCCAAAATGCATCCAACTCAATATTCCCCTTTGATGGAGCTTGAGAGGTTCTGCAAAGAAGGGGTACAAAGCTTGTAGTATCATACTCAAAATATTGTGGCTGTAATTGCTGCCAAAGGTGCTTCAACAAAGTATTGACCAGAGGCTGTGAATACTTATGTACATTTTATAATTTTGTGTTTTGTTTTTAATTAATTTGCAAAGATTTCAAACAAACGTTTCTCACTTTGTCATCGTGGGGTAATGTGTGTAGAATTTTGTGGGACAAAATGAATTGAATTGACTTATTAATGTTATTAATGAGGCCTAGGCCGCACTTTTGCTGACATAGATCTGTTTTGGAGAGGGCAATGGCACCCTGAAGAGTGGCAGATACAGCGGGGTTCAGCTCATCTGGTCCTAAACTGTGTGCCAGACAAAAACCTCTAGTCTGGAAATGAGGCACTCGCTGGTATGAAAAGGTAACAAGGGAGCTGAAGCTTCTCTGTGCAGAAGATTTACAACATGCGGTGAAGACAGGGCTTAATGTGTGGCATCTAGATCTGGATCTATTACCTGTCAGAATGGATGGATTGTCACAGGACACCATTAGGAACCTCCACAACCTCATGCAAAAAAATACAAATCTGATCAGGCTTATGCTCGTGTAAATCAGGAATCCAGTTTCTCACTTAATTAGAACATTTTATTTTCAAGATTGAGCAAATTACCATTTAAACTGTATAAATAATGTGTCTACTCCAGAGAATCCCACTTTCACAACCTGGGTGCATTCTGTAGTTTACCAATTAGAAGGTGCATCTGTTTTGAAGATGTAGTCAATGTTTAACAAACCCAACATAGAACCATATAAAGAAGGAGATAGACTGTAGGGCCGCACACCATTCTCTAGAAGGCTGTTCTCTTCCTTACAGAGGTCAAACTTTACACAAGATTAAGCCTGTGGCATTCTCCAACATCCAAGGGCCATCCTTGAGTGGTCTCTGCTGATAACTGCATTAGCCTTCTGTAGGCAATCCACTCATTAATAGTGAGAGGAATCCCCGTTAGCAGCTTGTCAGTGTGAATCTTGGTCATTTGCAAAGCTGGACACTGACTGAGTCTTGTGGGTCATTCAATGCTGGTGAATCTCACAGAGATGCGAGGTCAAAAGGGCAGGAAAATGCAGATGGCTATGCTGACATCATGTCAATGTGAATGGGCTCTTGTGAGAAACGTGTTAATGCTGGGGCACACACACTAGCTTGATTTTAACCCCTGTTATGCCCTTTAGGGATATTTTCCAATTCAGAAAATTCAGAAGTGATTGTGGTGTGGATAATCTGGTAGTGTGAAAGCAACTAATCAGTCCTAAACCTTCAGATCAAGCTCCCCAGCTGACTGGTGGGTTTGGCCAATTTTCAAATGTTCTGAAAAAGACTGAATGTTTTCAAATAGACTGTAATCATGAGCAACTTCTTCAGTGTTCCCAGAGAAGTGTGCCCAGTTTACATATATATTATATAAACGAAGGCAGGGCAATATGACTAAAAAACTCATATCTTGATATGCTTAAGAGAAATGGTGATATGCATTATGATATGATGAAAACCTGAACACAATATAAAGTTAAAGTACCAGTATTTATCTGTAACAGCACAAACAGAGAATGCTGTATATTTGAATAATACATATCTAACTCTGGATCTGTTACATGTATTTTAATAATAATCATAAGACAGCTGGTCTTGGTGGTGTTTCACCGACTCAGCAAACTGCACTGGATTATATAAAGTAAAGTCGTCATGCTGCTCCTTTAAATACAACGTTTCTATGTTAAAAAGACTGTATCCTGAAAGACTGTTCTCACTCATTCTTTTGTAGAACTAAATCAGACACAGATGGTAGCCTGCCCAGTTGGCATGATAAAACAATGTGTTCATTTTTTATCTTGTTTAAAATAGTTGGTTAGATCAATATAACATATTGCCCAACCCTAATATAAATAGAGTAATAGTTATGATTATTTATTAAATGTAATATATCTGCATATTTATTATTTACTATTTATTTATATAATTTTCCCTTTTTAGGTTCTTCTCTAAAATCACTAAATGCACAACTGCAGTGGTGTCAGGCCAGATCAACCAACTGCAGACCACGGTGGCATTCGTTTTTCATCTTCATCAAGACAAAAGCGGGACTCATTACTGAACATGACCCACTGCCATTTTGAGTGACTCAAATATAGTTAAGCAGACAATACAGGACTGTATATATCAGCCAAACCTGATGATTAACCTACTACCCCAATTCCAGTGAAGTTGGGACGTAGTGTAAAACATGAAAAAGTACAGAATACAATGATTTGCAATCCTTTTCAACTTATATTCTACTGAATACATTACAAAGACAAGACAACACGTTCCAAAAAAGTTGGGACAGGGGCATGTTTACCACTTCCTTTTAACAAAACTCCATAAGTGTTTGGGAACTGAGGACACTAATTGTTGAAGCTTTGTAGGTGGAATTCTTTCCCATTCTTGCTTGATTTACAACTTCAGTTGCTCAACAGTCCAGGATCTCCGTTGTCGTATTTTGTGCTTTATAATGCACCACACAATTTCAATGGGAGCCAGGTCTGGCCTGCAGGCAGGCCAGTCTAGTACCCACACGTACAGAATGTGGCTTGGCATTGCCTTGCTGAAATAAGCAGGACGTCCCTGAAAAAGACATTATTTGGATGGCAGCATATGTTGCTCCTGAAACAGTATGTACCTTTCAGCATTAATGGTGCAACAGATGTGCACGTTACCCATGCCAAGGGCTCTAACACACCCTCATACCATCAGAGGTGCTGGCTTTTGAACTTATAACACTCTAGACAGTCCTTTTCCTCTGTGGCCCAGAGGACAGAACGTCCATGGTTTCTAAAACCAATTTGAAATGTGGACTCATCAGACCACAGGACACTTTTTGCTTTTATCACCCCAAGGTTAGATCAACAAGGGAGCTGAAGCTTCTCTGTGCAGAAGATTTACAACATGCGGTGAAGACAGGGCTTAATGTGTGGCATCTAGATCTGGATCTATTACCTGTCAGAATGGATGGATTGTCACAGGACACCATTAGGAACCTCCACAACCTCAGGCAAAAAAAAAAAAAATCTGATCAGGCTTATGTTCATGTAAATCAGGAATCCAGTTTCTCACTTAATTAGAACATTTTATTTCTAATTAAGTAATAAAAAATAAACATATTTATTTTTTATAATTTAAACTGTATAAATAATGTGTCTACTCCAGAGAATCCCACTTTCACAACCTGGGTGCATTCTGTAGTTTACCAATTAGAAGGTGCATCTGTTTTGAAGATGTCGTCAATGTGGAACAAACCCAACATAGAACCATATAAAGAAGGAGATAGACTGTAGGGCCGCACACCATTCTCTAGAAGGCTGTTCTCTTCCTTACAGAGGTCAAACTTTACACAAGATTAAGCCTGTGGCATTCTCCAATATCCAAGGGCCATCCTTGAGTGGTCTCTGCTGATAACTGCATTAGCCTTCTGTAGGCAATCCACTCATTAATAGTGAGAGGAATCCCCATTGCAATGCACTCTTGTCAGAATGTTCAGGCAGGAACCTAAATAGACTTCAAAATGCTGCAGCCAGGAAATTTGACCATCAGCACTGCACTGCACTTCTGGTCAAATTTTACTTACATATAAAGCCCTACATTGAGTACTTGCAAGATCTAATCTCCCATTAGCCACCAAGATCACTCAGATCACAGGATGCTGGCTTCCTACTAGTTCCCAGATTTCAGAAGACTTCAGCAGGGGGAAAAGCCTTTTCTTACAAAGCCCCCCGCTCTGGAATAACCTCCCGGATGATGTTCGGGACTCAGACACAGTCTCAATCTTCAAATCTAGGCTGAAAAAAACTGAACTTGTTCAGTGTAGCATTTGGTAATTAATGGCTCAGCTTAGTTACAGGCTGCAGATCCAGGGGTTCCAGTTGGTGCCGCCATCTGACTCCTTCACGTGATCACTCAGGTTTGTGACGGTTGGTATATACGTTCCTACACTCTGTTCATGAGCTGTGAGTAATGACTGAAAGGGCAAGAGCACGGATACAAGCGGCCTAAATGAGTTTCCTTCACAGGGTGGCTGGGCGCTCCTTCAGAGATAGGGGAGGTGTTCCAGGCACGCCCCACCGGGAGGAGACCATGGGGAAAGCCCAGGACACTCTGGAGGGACTATGTCTCTCGGCTTGCCTGGGAACGCCTCGGGATTCCTCCCGGGGAGCTGGCTAGGGAGAGGGAAGTCTGGGCCTCCCTGCTTAGACTGCTGTCCCCGCAACCCAGCCCCGGATAAGCGGATGAAAATGGATGGATGGATGGATTATTCCATTAATATTAAATGTTATGAGTAATGAGTAATGAGAGAGAGTGAAAGTGAGCAAGAGAGCACGGAAGAAAGTCTGGGAGCTCTGAGGATCCCTGTGTGGCCTTCCCCCTGGGATCAGAATCTCTATTCAGAGAACCTGACCTTTTATCTTGTCCAAATTGTTATCTTTCAAACAAGAGTTGTTCTAACCAGTCAATCTAGAGTGTTAACAACCCTCAATTAACCTTCCTCCATTTTAGGAAATGCTATAAACAGGGGTCACCAACATTGGAAATCTACCATCCTACCAGTTACAAAACTAACACAAATATAACACCCTATTCATTCAAACGGTCTAAGCCTCTAGACTAATGCAAATTTTCTTGGGGCTGGCAAAAATAGGACATTGGAGTAGATCTGTTGCAGTTGCCATAGTCTGCTGTAGACTGTGTAGTCTTCCACATTGTTCTTTCTAGAAATACAAGGGCATTTATAGTGTGTGTGTGTGTGTGTGTGTGTGTGTGTGTGTGTGTGTGTGTGTCTGTGTGCCATGCATTGTAGAAAAAAAATGCATTGCAAGATGGTTCCGGATAGTCATTTATGCACCACTGAACTTCCTTCATAACTGCATTTCACTGTGTGCTCTGACAGAAAATGTGTGTCAGCTAATGGCGAAATTTCACAAAGACTGCACAGTTCCATCCAGAAAGTTTGGAAAAGTGAATCAAAGTGGTTCAAAGCTACTTTCCACCTGGCATGGGAACAGTTTTTGAAGGAGGGAGAAGAGCACATTAACGTGAATGAAATGGTGTTCTGTTGTGCCTCACATTTATATGTGCTATTTTGTGGTGCTGTGCATTGCTTGAGTGTTACACTGTCAGCCCACATACAGTTTCCTTTAATTAGCTTTGCTAAATGCACACAAGAGTAGCACACTTTGACATGTTGTTTAATGTTTATTTTCTTTATATTATTTATGTTTTTTTATGCAGGGTATTTGATTGTGTATTGTTCCAGTGTCTGAATACTCTTAAATATTAAATGTTGGGTGAAACTAGTTATTGTGACAGGCCTACATGGGGCGAGATAAAGCAGTTTTCCAGAAAACAGTGTCATTTGCGGTAAATCCAGAGGTGCTATAAATTTCTTCAACAAAAAGAAGTAATCAGCTTGCTCATTACTGCATGGTGGCAATGAAAAGATGGCCTCTAAGTGAACAGCCTTGCCAAGGACATTATTGGACATGATTGTGGTTGGTGTATACATGTCAGTACAATGCAAACTGTGGTCAAATGCCAGTCATTCACTGGATCAGGTGGCATGGATTATGGTTGGACCCAAGTCTGTCGGATACTAACTCTCCAGGAGCAGGGCCTTTAGCCTGGCTATACACTTTTGAGGTGGGGGTTAAACAGGGCAGGAGGGCAGAATGCAGAATTTATAAGTTTATGACTCTGAATCCCTCTACAAGAACATGAGCAATAACACTGCGTAGTCTGACTATTATACTGCTGTGTACAATCAATAAAATCGCAGTCCACCACATTGTACATCCCTGTCCAGGAGTGTAATTCTGGATGTGTGTTTTGTTAAGGACACAGTGCCTTTCAGACCGTTTGGATCCATTGTAACTTCTGGGATTGTGGGACAGGTGTGTAAACAGCATTTGAAGAACATCATATGAAGATATTAATCAACACACACACCCACACACAGATGTTTTTTCCTGGTTGACTCCCCATTGCCTGGAACGATGCATTATGCAAAATGTCTGTAAAATGTAAATGCGAACAGAGCATGCTGCCTGGGTTCCTGCAGTGTTAACATTATGAACATGTGGGAGTTCATTATATCTGAATATGGAACACAACTTCTACCCATTCTGATGGAAAACGTCTCAGTGTGTAATAAACACCAGCAGGCTTATATAGAGCGTTGTGTTAATAGGTTGTTTTCCACACCACTGATTAACACTGCATGTCCAATGTGGACACCCCTTTTTATCAAGGCATTCAGCTACTTTAAGATGCACCCATTACTGACCCAGATGTGCAAATGAAAGATTAGATTAGATTAGATTTAGTTGATTGTCGATTCCCCGTAGAGAGGTATTGCCAATATAATAGGACACTGTAGCAAATTAACATGACATGCCAAATGCCAGGCATGGGCTAGAGGGCAATAAAGTCTCCCCAGCACCGAGCTGTGGAGCAGTGGAACTGTGTTCTCAGGAATGGTGGAGCTCCATCCAGTACTTTCGAGATGTGTTAGGGATGAGGTGGGGTGGTGATCATCCAACATGCTGACCTCGATAATGTTCTTGTCACTGAATGCAATCAAATCCTCATAGCAAAAAGTCTTCCACAGACAGTAGAGACAGCTACTCCAACAGAAGCAGGATAAACTCTTTTTAATTTAACCCTTGATTCAGAAGAAACAGTGAATGAGCAGGTGTTCCAAAACTTTTGTCCACATTGTGTATGTGTCTAAAATAATAACAGCAAAATGTTTTACCACCTTTTTTATTTTTTCATGCCAATGTAAAAAAAATAATAAATAAATACAGCAATAATATAAAAAGTTAAAAGTCAGGTACAGTCCAACTGACTTGTGTTTATTTAAATTTGCATCGAGATATTATTGGGCTGTGGTCAGTCAGCTGTAATGGGAAGCGGTTTTAAGATAATATCATCCATTTTTAGTCCCACAGTAAGGATATTCACAAGAAGAGAGCAGGAACATCTGCAGCAGTCTGCTACCTCTGCAGCACCATTTTGGAAACTACTACATGTACCTGCATTATGTAGATGCAGACACGTGTAGACCAATAGTGGTGCTGAGAAAGCAGGGCTTATGTGTAGAATGTTTATTGACTGTAGAAGCAAATGTGAGGTTCCTGACATTCTGCACACTAAAAATTCTGGCTCAGGTCAGTAAGAAGGAAATGCCACAGTCACAGTTATGGAAAGTCTTGATTACTTACCATTATTATTGCCTGCATTCCATTTACCTCAGATGTTGGATGTTGGAACTAGGACTGATGTCACAACCAAGTTGACTGTGTTCCGGTTAAACATTCAGAAAAAGATAGCATGGTAAGCATTGGCTCAGTTTAGCTTTGTTAGTGAGACCAGGTGATTGTGCACATATTGCGAACACCATGGCAACGGCACCACCTCTTACTTTGTTTTCCTCCTTTTACCCTGTTTTTCAATGGTCACAGGACCATCACAGAGAAGGTGTTATATGGGTGCTGGGTCATTCTCAGTACTGCGGTGACACTTACATGGTAGTAGTGTGTTAGTGTGTGTTGTATTGGTATAAGTGAATGAGACACAGCAGTGCTGCTGGAGTGTTTAAACCCATCAGTGTCACTGCTGGTCTGTCCACCAACCAGAAATATCCAGCCAAAAGTGTCCTGTGGTCAGCATCCTGTGATGGATGCTGTGATGCATCCACTGATGAAGGACTAGAGAATGACCAACACAAACTGTGCAGAAACAGATGAGCTGTTTCTGACTTTACATCTACAAGGTGGAGCAACTAGGTAGGAGTGTCTAATAGAGTGGACAGTGAGTGGACACAGTGTTTAAACACTCCAGTAGCACTGCTCTAATCCACTTGAGCCTTCTAGTTCAAACTTTCTACTTGGAACTTGGAAATTCCATTTCCTAATGCTTGGAATTCTGTTTCAAATGCTACCAACAAGCTAATGCACTATTTTAAGACTGATAACAGTCCAGCTTTGAACTCTAGTTTAGCTTTGAAAAATGATCAGAAATGGGACAGTGGCACATTGGACATTTTGTGTTGAAAAGATGCAATGGTTTGACAGAATGGTACGACAGATTGCTGACCCCACTGCAGTAACGCTGATGGAATGTTTGTACCACACACCCGACCCTTAAGAGCTGAGGAACATGAAGGCTGCTGTGAACAAAGAGCAGGGCCCAAAAAAAGACGAGCATAAAGTCAGCGCTAAGCCTCAGAGCAGCAAAAAGCCCAGGAACAAAGCCTTATCTCTCTAATAGTCTCAGCTCTCTCTCTCACACACACACACACACACACACACACACACACACACACACACACACACACACACACACACACACAAACACACACACACACACACACACACACACACACACACACACAAGCACCTTGTAGCTTTAAAGTCAGAGACAGAAGCTCATCTGTTTCTGCACAGTTTGTGTTGGTCTTCTGCTATTCCTTTATCAGTGCCCAGAGGACGCTGCCCACAGTGCTGAGAACCACATAATACCTGCTCTGTTTTCCTGTGGAGTCCCGAACGTTGACGAACAGGGTGAAACAGATGAACCACAGTCTGTAATTATAGAACTACGCAGTGCTCCTGTACGGAAAGAGGAGCTGATAAAATGCACAGTGAGTGTAGAAACAGGGAGGTGAATGCAACATAACTGCTGTATAAATCACAGAACAACGCAATACAATTTTCTAACTTTTTTCCAACATCATGCAGTTCAATGTGCTGCGGCTTTTTGACACAAGTTGGAGAATGAGTTGATGTTTTAAAATGAAATTCAACCAAGACAGCAATCAAGGAGTTCACACTGCCTCTGAAATATATCTTCCAAATTGGTCAGACACTAGAGAGCTCTATCAAGAGTCCAAAATCAATTACCTTTTATGGAGTTTGTGTCTTTCAAATTCATAATTTGTAAAATGGTCATTTTGAACAGCCAAATACACTGTTTTCTCAGTACAGTGAACTGCTTCACTCACAGTAGGATGATATTTTGGTTTTCAGTAAAGAGGACACACTGGGGACACACAATCATCTGTCGTGGTTAGATGGATGATCTAAATTTATTGGATTTCTTAATCAGATTGCTAGATCTTACTCCGATTTCTTAAATCGGAATATGCTGTTTATGTGACCCCTTGAGTAATCAGATAACTGCAGAAATCTGATTAAGATTGGATTATTAATTGTACATAAACACACTCACCGTTATTTTTCACAGTTGTTTATCATTTTTGTTTTAGTTTTATAAAAGAAAAATCTTTGCATTTACAAACATTAAAAATCGCAATTTCCTGGGTGGACCAAAAGTGGACCATCAGTAGCAAACAGTCAACTGGTCAGACCTTATCAAGCCAGTGAAACAATACATGCTTGCTATCTGGGAATATGCTTGACTCTGGCGCTCCGAGTACAGATGACCCGTGGTCATATAATAACCTGCCAGTGGGTTGTTTTGTTGGCTGACATGTTATGAGTCCTACAAGCTAATATCCCTCTCTGTCTGCTTTTGCAGCTAGATGACGGTGCAGAAAGGCAAGCGGATGGGCATCTCCATCCAGGAGCACATGGCCATCAACGTCTGCCCGGGCCCCATTCGGCCAATCAGACAAATATCTGCCTACTTTCCTCGGCTCTCCCCCACGTCCTCCTTTTCGGATTCACTCTCACCCAACCAGCTGGCCTGTCCATCGGCAACGTCCCCGGCTGGAGGAGGGAGTTCCACAGGAGGGGGGCTTCTGTCACCCCTGTCTCCAGGGGCAACTGGAGGTGGAGGGACACTGTCCGTTATGAGTAGCATGGACACGTCCGTGGAGATCGACAGCTGTGACAGCGATGACAACAGTGAGTGGCATTAGTACTACTGTTCCTGTAGGGTCTGTCTGAAGCATCAGCCCCAAATGTCACTAGTTTTGTTTCTCTGGAAAACAGAGAGCCTAAGCGGTGTGTTAACTTATGAAATCGACTTTCCCAACACCTTCTGTCCAGGTGATGTATCGAGACATTGCTGTGCATATGACTGTTTAACCTGCACAGACATTCACATTAACACTGAGCCTGTATCTTATGCTCAGACACATTCTCTCATACTCACCCCATGCTCACACGTTAGCTATAGTTCTTTATTATTTTACTCTATCTGTGCAGCTCGTCTTTGTTTTTTATGGCATGTGTTTTTTGTTGGGCTTTTTGGTGTCTTGGGTCCTCTGAAGGTATCTTCCTCCCAGTCTGAGGGAGTGTTTCCTTGCTTCTGTCAGGCTCAGACCCTGATCTCTGTAAAGCAGCTTTCTGGCAATGCTTTTGTTATAAAAAGCACTATATAAATAAACTCTGATTGATTCATTGATTGATTGATGTTAAACTCCAGCCCAGCTTCAGCTCGTGAAGAGCTGGAAAATCAGCTGATGATGTTTTTAAATGGAACTCAACCAAGACAGCAATACACCAGTAAACAGAGTTCGCACTGCCTCTGAAATATATCTTTGGTCAGACACTAGAGGGCTCTACCAAGTGTTTGTTCATGCAAAATCATAGTTTGTACAATGGCAATTTTGAACAGTCAAATACACTGTTTTCTCAGTACATTGAACTGCTTCACTCAGATTTAGGGTGACCATATTTTGGTTTTCAGTAAAGAGGACACTGGGCACACAATCATCTATTGTCGTTAGGATGTTGTGGCTGGGCGGCATTATGTAGGCCTGCATGGTGAGGTCACTAGCAAGGTGTTAGTGTGTGTTGTGCTGGTATGAGTGGATCAGCTGCAGCAGTGCTGCTGGAGTGTTTAAACCTTTCAGTGTCACTGCTGGAGTGAGAATAGGACACAAACCATAAATATCCAGCCAACAGTGTCCTGTGTGGTTTAGAGGATAATCAACACAAACCATGTCAGTGTCACTGCAGTGTTGAGACTGACCCCAATATCCGCTCTGTGCTGCTCCTGTGGGTCCTGACCATTGAAGATCAGGGAGGAAGGAGGCTAACAAAGTATGCAGAGAAATTGTAATTATGGTTAACTATGGCTGTAAATACTACAAAGTGCTCCTGTATGATAGGAGTAAATGTTAAAATGGACAGTGAATATAAAAACAAGGTGGTCATGTTGTTATGTCTGGTGTATACTGCACTTCTGACCACTGTATATGTGATGTGATGTAGCAGCTAAGCTGTGTTACTTCTCGCTGTAAAAGATCAACTTTTTTTCTGATGCTCTAAAGCCAAAAACACAAATTTATTAAAACAACTGGCAGAACAAATAAATATATTGACTAGTTTAATGGCTCCCATCTATTTTCCTGTAGTAGTAGGAGAAGTACCCTGTCCATGTTTATTTTATTTTCCCTGCTCTAACGCAATTCAATTAATCAGCTTATTTTCCAGCCTCTTCTGAGCTGAAGTGGATCTGTTAGAAGAGAAAAACACTAAATGTGTCAGGAGAGAAAGTGGGGAGCTGAATTCGACAGTCTATTAAATGGTTACTGCTTTGTTTATCTGTTACAGCATCTTTAGGCACACTGGAGTTTGACCTGCTCTATGAGACGACCACAAGTTCCCTACACTGCACCGTCCTCAAAGCTAAGGTAATCCCACAGCACCTGATTTCTACTTTCCCCGTCTGCTTGAAGGAATAGATTCTATGTCCATAGCAGTACTGTCAGTGCAGCATCTCTGGAGTGTGGCATTTTGGGTGATTTGTGTCTGAATCCAGAGTGTAATTAAATCTTTAGTGGAGAAACATCTGTCACTACCTGTCAATCATGGTCTATAGTTCACCTGGATATAGAATCAGTGTCAGTCTATAGTCCATCTGGATTTATAGTCTGTCTGATTTTGTTGTCAGTTTGGGTCTGTAGTCAGTCTGGACCTCTGGTCTAAATGAAGGTCTTCATCCCTGCTCCTGGTTTCAACTCCAACCCAAATCAAACACTCCCCATTCAGCCAATCAGGAACTTCAGAAGCCAGTAATTTGTTGAATCAGGTAGGGTGGATTAGGGCTGAATCTCATGGCTGCAGGAAGGTAGATCTGCATAAGAAGGATTGGTGATGCCAGCTGTAGTCTATTTGGGGTATCAACAAATTGCATAGCCAGTTTGGGTCAATGGTCTATATTTTTGCTTTCACTGAAAAACTGCTGCACACATTTTTTTTTTTTTTTACTTTTTTAAGTAATGTGAATCTTATTTTCACACACTGCCAAAATGTTATGATAAATGGGCTGATCATTCACAAAGGCAGAAAAATTTAAATATGGAATTAAATTGGTAAAAAAGCATAAAGTATAACGTATAAATATAATCTTCAAACTCAAATCTGTGCAAATAGTATTTGAGTGTGCACACGTTTTTGTACTATTTACACTAACCTCCACTTAAAATTCTGATTCTATGGTAAATCTGAGTCAATGGTCCAATAGGCCAATTTGTTTGGATGATATACTTTTGCAGAAATAACTGCGATAAACAATATTATTTGTCAATGTCATTGTTATTGTGATAATACATTAGTATAAAAATGCAATTACACCCTTTAAAAGAACTTTAAAAAAAATGAGGAAAGTAATAAGTAATGCTTGCAAAATCAAGCACTGTACACTTGATTTTGTGATCAGTCTGGTTCTGTAGTCTTTCTGCTTATGTAGTTAATTTGAGTCTATAGCCCACCTAAATCTATAATCATCCTGTAGTACATCCAGCAGTCGTTTCTTCATACTGGGTGTGTATACATCAGTCTGTAGTCAGTTTGGGTCTGTGGTTTACCTGGATCAACAATCAAACTGGGTCTAGTCTTAGATCGTTTTCTCATTTATTTCTCATTTTTTATGTGAACCTGCCAAAGCACCCACTTTGCCAATCCAACCACACATTACTCTACACTGATGCAGAGCAGGTTTGGGAGCAGGCTGGGCTGTATTCTGCACTTAGAGATTAATATGTGATGACAAAACGAATGTAAACAATGTTTTCAAGCCATTAAACTCAAATTGACAGCATGCACTCTGGAGCCCTCAATGTACTGTGCGTGTCAGACAAAGGAAGTGCCTGATAATCCCTGTCACTTCCATATTGCACTATTCTCTGTTCCATCATTTAATCGAGACAGGGACAGAATTTAAACAACCTGCCATTATTATAACACATTACAGAGGAGACACCTGCAGTGTTTGGGTCCCAGTCAGGTGCATAATTTGATTTCTGGCGCACACAATCACATTGTTTTTACCACTGGGTCTCAGACGTCTGGTTTATAGCTATGGAACTGAGTCTTGTATGACAGTTAGGAAGTTAATAATTACTCCCCATTGACCTTGAACAGTAATGAATGTAACAGGAGATGAGCTGGACTGTACTAGAAGTATCCTCCTCTGTGAGTCTCTGGCACAGCTGTTTTCCTGAATAATTATTCTCCTTTGCAGACGGGCTATTGATTTCAGACCCTGGGGGCTGGCCTCAGCTGAGGCTTTGTTAGGCATTCTGTGGCTGCTGAATCTTTATGTTGTCATCCGTAATTCATCCGTATTTCACCAGTCGATCTTTCACCACTGACTCCATCTTTACGGGACTAATTGTGAACATTGTAATAATAGTGATGTCATCAAAAAAAAATAAAAATAAAGAAATAATAGAAAATGAGGAGACATGCCACTCTTACGAACGAGTAGACATTTACTATATAGCTGTAAAACCATGTCAGTGACTTTTCTAATGAATGCATTCAGCTACTTTAAGTTGCACCCGTTGCTGACACAAATGTGCAAATGCACGTGCAGCTTGTCTAGTCCCTGTAGAGACAACTGCCAGAATATGACTCTTTGAAGTAGATAAACTATCATGAACCTATTGGCTAAGAACCATTAGAACCATGTCTAATGCCTGGGCTGGAGTGGTATTAAGCCCCCTAGCATTGAGCTACGGAGCAGTGCAACTGTTCTCTGGAACAATGGAGCATAATGGGATGAATTGGGGAGTTGGGGATGAGATGAGGTGGTGATCATCGGACATCCTGACCTCATTAATGCTCCTGTTGCTAAATACAATCAAATATTCACAGCAATGCTCACTCCAGAATCTAGTAAAAATCCTTCCCTGGACAGTAGAGACATTTACTCCAGCAAAAGTAAGATAAAATCTTTCTAATACTCTTGATTAAAAAACAAAAAAAACAATATAACCATTAAAACTACCAACAACTGTGATAATAACCCAGCAATAGACCACTCACAGCAGTGTTTAAGGGCATTTACATACTGTCCTTGTTCTGGGATGTTTGATCAAGGGTGAAAGAAGGACTGGACTTCCTGAAATCTGTTTACTTTTTAAAATTGAATTATGAACATAAACAAATTTTTTTCACAATATTTGATTCGTCACATAGCTCCTCCGAGAACGGCTCCTTGTTTGCAGGTGTTCCTGTTTGCTTAAATGTCAGGTCTCTAGAAAGTGCTGTTCTTCAGGCTTGAGTGTTTGTTTCCAAGAAATATAGTGAAAAGCAATAAACAGATTAACCAAGGCATTTTGCAAAAAGGTGGGAGGAAAAGCGATGTTTAAAATTGTGCAATCAATCTACAGTTCAAATGGAATTCTTCCCTCCTCAGAAACAACCCCAGAATCTGTTCTTGGTTGTGAACTGATGTATGTGGGACAAGTATGAAATTGCTTTGAGATTAGAGGTCCTTGCAGGGGCAGTTTTTAAATTTTAATTCTGCACTCTCTCTCTCTCTCTCTCTCTCTCTCTCTCTCTCTCTCTCTCACAGGGTCTCAAGCCCATGGACTTCAATGGCTTGGCTGACCCTTATGTGAAGCTGCACCTGCTCCCTGGAGCCTGCAAGGTTTGCTCTATTTCCTCTCTCTTCTCTTCACATTCCCTGTCCTCACCCACTGAGGCACCAAACTGACCGTGACAGTCTGATACTGTTATTTACATTAATGTGTCACCTCAGGTAAAGAGAGAGAGTTTCTGCTCTGTTTAGATAAATACATACATGGTCCCCCCCTGAAGGAAGTGTGCTGTCTTATCTTTATCCTGCTTTTATGCAGGGAAAAATGACAGCATGCTGGCCTGTGGTTTTTCCCTGGAAAGTGGTTTAAGGCAAAGTTTGAGGTGTCACCAGCTGGAGGCTTTAGTGAGATTTGGAGTGAAAGAGCGGCTTTTTATATATATATATATATATATATATATATATATATATATATATAATATATATATATATATATATATATTTTTTTTTTTTTTTTTTTTTTTTTTTTTTTTTTTTTAATATGAACTTTTTACGTACATTTTCATCACTTTCACAATCAAACGTAAATACTGCTTTGTATGCATAGATTGTAAATATTATATCAAACAAAAATGTCGTAAATTTAGTCATAGTTTAATATCTAATATCTCATTTTGATCTTTTTCATTGTATGGCCAACATGGTCCTTCTGTACAAACCCAACATTTATTTTAACATTCTTATTGCAACACCCAGTACTCCAGTACTCAAGGGGGGAATAGAAGACAAATCAGAGAGTGTGTAAACATGTGGACAGTACGCTGTAAAACATGAGTAATTCCTTGCAGAATTTCTGGGCTACCCTAAGAACTAGTGGCCTCCTGCAAGAACTCAAATATTCCGCAGTACACTGACTAGGTGTTCAGACTAGCAGAGAACAAGTCGCTCAAGTTTTTGTCTTGTGGGTGTGTTCGAGGCCGTTCAAGGTCCAGCTTCCAACAAGAAATTGTAATAGCCCAAACAAATACGTCACTATTTTTTTTCTAAATGATTAAAATGGGCATTTAATAGCTAAACTTAAAATGAATTAAATAATAAAAAACACATTCATTTAAATTTGATGTGGCTAACGGTATAAATTGAATGTTTTACTTCTTTTTCCATGCTTCATGTTTTTCCCCTAACCACTGACACAAATGTCATTGGGCATGAACTAGATTTGATGTCCCAGTCCAGAGCTGCAGGATATGTGTGTGATGCTCCTGCATTTAATGTGGATTTGATTTCTGTCGGAGTTGCTTGGTCCATTTGCATGGATAATTCTAGCCTGGTGGAGCCAACCACCATCACTAAGCACCTGTGGGTGGCCACTTCCCTGTCCACTGTGGTTGGAAAATGGCTTCTATCATGTCAGTGTGACACTGTGAATGGTAAATGCCCACACAACTTTGGAAATAGAATGTTCCATTCATCTGGCACAGACTATCATGCCTTCCTTGAACTCTGATAACATGCTGGACAATGTTTGACCTCACTCACAAGGAAACATATAAATGCCACATCTTCCAGGATGATCACTGGAATGTAGACAGGTTTCAAATCTGTAACCACCTTAACATATGTGACTGATGCTGGGATAATCAGAGTGGGATCAGTAGACTTCAGTCCCATTAAGGTGAAATGTTGAAATAAGCAGAACTGACCAAGCTGAAATATGCGCCCAGTTGGTGGAAGAGAGGAAGAAAATGGGCAGAGGATCTCGGGAGAGACTGCTGTAATCGTTACCTTACTGATACTGTTATTAGGGCATGGGGAAACATGACCAGAGAATACACGCGTCAGGATCGGGCAGACAGAACAGATGACTAGGGGGTGCGGAGGTAAGCGCATGGGTTGAAGATTTAATGTGAAACAAACAAACCGAACACACTGAACAAGACTAGATACAAAACTGGTGGAAACTAAAACATGTCAAATACTAACAAAAGCAAACGTACACAAAAGCAGTAACTAACTGTAACAGGATAATCAAGACTAACAAAGTATAACAGGTAACTGGCAGTAACTACAACAGAGGACTGACAAAGACAGGATGGGACAACAGGTCTTAAATACTAAATGACATAGACAACAGCTGGGACAAACTAACGAGGGGGCAGGTAAACAGATTAGGCATGGGTGGTAATGGGAGGAACAAGGGAGGAGAGAAGGACTAAACACACACAAACCATGCACTAAAGAGCACATGGGGGAACTGACAGGGGAGACAGGATTGACAAGAGACAGACATCACAGCATGCAAATCTTCATTTCGGCAAGATACCATCATTTTGACTACCTATTTGTTTATCAGCAACTCTTACCATACAGGAGCACTTTGTAGTTTTGTAATTACAGACTGTAGTCCATCTGTTTCTATGTTAGCCTCTTTCACCCTGATCTTCGATGGTCAGGTCCCCACAGGACCACCCTATTATAGGGTCATTCTCAAAACTACAGTGTCACTGAAATTGTGGTGGTTAGTGTGTGGATCAGACACAGCAGTACTGTAAACACTCACTCATTGTCCACTCAATTAGACACTCTGGTAGACTATTCTCCATCTAGCAGGGAGGGGTTTAAGCACTCCAGCTGCCCTGCTGTATCTGAGCCACTCATACCTGTGCAACACACACTAACACACCACCACCATGTCACCAGGCCCCTGTTGATCCTGACCATTGAAGATCAGGGTGAATGGATGCTAACAAAGTATGCAGAGAAACAGATGGATACAGTCTGTAATTATAGAAGTGCCCCTGTGTCGTCAGAGGAGTTGATAAAATGGACAGAGTGTAAAAACAAGGAGGCAGTCATAATGTTATGGTTGATCTGTGTAAAATCAGGTTGACATGCATTCCCATTTATCAGATGGGCACACTTCCTCTCCCTCACCCTCAACTGCTCAAAAAGATTTTGATCAAACATACAGTTTCTGTTTAGCAACAGATTTTGTACAGATGTTTTTTTAACCACAGAATTCAATGAGTGCAAATGTTTGTATACCCTTCCTATGTGCTGGTACAAATGCAACACCCAATCAGCCACACGGTGTCCCACAGCAACAAACTGACAACATGCTAGCATCCTGAGACACCATAGCAACCACCTGAGATACCACAGCAATTTACAGATTGGATTTGGCTATATTGGTGGTTCAATTTAATAAGTGACCTGTATCTGTCTGTAATGTGAATGGATCTGTCCCTGAAACAGCTTGGATGCGCACATTCAAACATCTATTCGTCTTCTCTGCAGAGATGTTATAAATAAGGAAACCAGTCACTGGTGAGTGTTCGTAATGCTCAACATGGTATTGGTTTAAGTCCCATCCTTATGCCAAAATCAGGCTTCCTGGTTATGTCCTGAGCAGACACACGTGGGGAAACCTCACCTTGATATGACAGACTGTTCAAGCGCAGTAGCCAGAACAAGCCAAAAAATAACACTACAAAATATCTGTGAGGGTTTTGTCAGATTTGATCAGTGATGTAAAATATGTTTATGTATGCAAACAGTAATGTGACTTTCAGTTTCCAGTATTTTGTATTGAGCCTCTTTTCAAATTGGAATTTGCATCTCCATATGGGACACATTTAGGCAACTGTCATCGTTGACTGTAACCAAATCACTGATTGTGTGTGCGTACATAGTAGTACACACTGTGGAAAGATATTTGCTGTTTGTTTATTACTAATCTGAAATAACTAGTTTATGTTTATGTGGTATGATTTGGCACATACTTTGGTCTGTGTGGATTATAATTTGCCTTCTCCTCTGTTTGTGTGTTAAGTGCTGGTTTACAAACAAAACAATGCTCTCATTGATTAAACAAAGAGTTTCCAATTTTTGCACCTGATTTGTTCCTACATATTCGTAATTCTATATGATAGAGGGGTGTATTTGGTTTTAGTGGCAAAATAGACAAACATCTGGCAAGAAATGTGGTTGAAACATGCTATAGAAGCACAGACATTATGTTCCAACTGTTTCTCTAAACCGTTGTTTCATTGTGAGAGTGCTAAACAGTGCTGGGAAAAATGTCCACTAATGGTATTTAGAGGGTGCGCTGCCAAAACACAGTGGTAAAAAAAAGAGGATCACAACTGAAGGCTTAAAGTATGTATATATATATATATATATATATATATATATATATATATATATATATATAATTATTATTAATTTATTTTTTTAAATGTGGACTAGATTCCACATGAGCATGATGGATCACTGTTGTACACAGCCCAGTTTAAATTCAGAATTTTAAATAATAAATAAATAAATAAATCGCTTATTATCCCCTGAATTATTCAGTACCAGTCCCAGGGGGTTACCATAATGGAATGTATTGGAAACCCTCTAGAAACCTATCACTGACTAATATAACATGCATCTGAATTTTGCTATAGATCATCACCATACGTGCTCAAGCATTGCCCACCGGGGCTGAATTATCCTCAGTCCTGCTTAAGAGCTGTGTAGCTGTCCAGCTACAGCTTACGGTTGATGAATGGACATAAAATAGGTTTAGCAATCCAGGCTCTACCTGTCTGAGATGGCTGTGTTCATAAGCTTACAGCTAACAGATTAGGTCAGTTGCATTGTGGGCCAATACTGGCCAGCGGTAGCAGGGTTTTTTTGTGGGATTTAAAGTCTGTCCCACATGAAACTTGGAAAGTTAGTATATTATTTCTATTTTGACCCAAAACTGGCCTGACTGTGGCTGAATTTCAGCACCCAGATTCACTCAAGGTTTGATTTAATTGCTCATTGCAATCATTCCACAGCACTTTGTGGGCCAAATGTACATTTGTATGGACAAAAGATTTGGGACACCTGCTCATTGACTGTTTGTTCTGAAATATTAGAGTTTATCCTACTTTTGTTGGAGTAACTGTCTCTAATATGCAGGGAAGGCTTCATACTAGATTTTGAAGCATTGCTGTGAACATTTGATTATATTTAGCAATTAGTATGCTCAGGATGTAGAGAGGTTACCACATTACCTCATCCCCAACTCCACAATTAATCTCAAAATTACTGGATAGAGCACCATCATTCTAGAGAACATAGTTCCTCTGCTCCACAGCTCAATGCTGGGTGCTTTAAACTACTGCTTTATATTACTGGGAGTATTTCTGTACAGAAACTAGACAAACTCTGTGTGTGTGTGTGTGTGTGTGTGTGTGTGTGTGTGTGTGTGTGTGTGTGTGTGTGTGTGTGTGTGTGTGTGTGAGCATCCTTAGATAAGGAGAACTAAATAACTTGGTCATTTTTAAGTGAGGAAAATTTTATAATATTACATGTCTGTGATTGGCAAAAGTATGTGAACCTTTAGGACTAGCAGATAATTTGAAGGTGAAATTAGAGTCAGCTGTTTTCAATAACTGGGATCAGGTGTGAGTGACCCTATTTAATTCAAAGAACAGGGATCTATCAAAGTCTGATCTTCACAACACATTTTTGGAAGTGTATCATGGTACAATCATCAAAGAAGAAGAGTTGTTGTCTTTCTCACATTGGCTAATGCTAATGTTCATGAGTCCACCATTAGGAAAACACTGAACAACCATGGTGTGCATAGCAGGGCTTCAAGGAGAACGCCGCTGCTCTCCAAAAAGAACATTGCTGCCCATCTGCAGATCACATGGACAAGGCAGAAGGCTATTGGAACAATGCTTTGCGTTCCATCATAAAATCCCTTCTCCCATCCGTGAAACACAGTGGTGGTAGTATAATTGTATTAATGGACCAGGGAGCATGCCATTATTGATTGAGTTGAATTCTGAATTATATCGACAGATTATAAAAGTAAAATATCAGGACATCTGTCCATGAGCTGAATCTCAAGACACTATAGGTCATGCAGAAAGACAATGACCAAAGAGATGTTCTACCAAAGAATGTTAATAATTTTTTAAATGGCTCACTAAAACTCCTGACCTTAATCCAACAGAAATGTTGTGGAAGGGCCTGAAGCAAGCAGTTTATGAAAAGAAACTCACCAACACACTGTTTTGTACAGAGGAATGGTCTAAAATTAGTATAGGACTAATTAACAGCTTTTGCAAACTTTTAGTTGCAGTTGTTGCTGCACAAGGGCATTATACCAGATACTAAAAGCAAAGGTTCACATACTTTTGCCACTCACAGATATGTAATATTGGATCATTTTAGATAAATAAATATGTAAGTGTATTTTTGTACAATTTGTTTGATTTTGTTCTCCGTATCTACGTTTAGGACTTTGCTCAAATGTATACAGAAATATATAACATTCTATAGGGTTCACAAACTTGCAAGGACCACTGTATATAGGGACAACAATATTAATACAAAGACAGTTATATTTCAAATTGATTGTATTAGGCCAGGAACCTGACCCCATGAAGATCTGATGTGAAGATATGTTTTTGGAGGATGAACATTATCTCTTATGTTCAGGATTTTAAATATCTTGTTGAGATTTTGAACACTGTAGCGTGGAAATGGCAGCTGGCCTTTATAGCATTTGTTGAGGATGCACCATGCCTAATGAAGGCTCTCCTTCCACCTGGCTAGCCAGCTGGGGGATGCGACACACTCACAGGGCGCTTTTTTTTGGGGCAGTGACATGTTCTGTGAAAAGCATTCATATATTGTCCCTCTCACTGACAAAAAAGCAAGTACGTGGGATTTGGAGGTGTGCACTCAAGGCTTTGACTGACACATTTCCTGGAGTTTGTCTCATTATTATCACACAAAAATACACATCCATCCCACACAGGCAGCCCAATTTGGTGATTTGGACAATGTGCGAGTTGCTACTAGCACGGGAGAGGGGCAAAGTCAAACTTATTGGTTTTGGCATGTGTGTCACCATCCTGTTAGAGCTGATAATAATAAATGGTTTAGAAAGAGGTCAGGGTTTCTGTTTGGGGTCATTTTGTGTCACACATGGGTGTAGTTTCAACCCTTAGAATCGCTCTTGTTTTAATTAAAGGTGTTAATAGTTGCTCTTGTTGCCAGCAGCATTCCTGGAGAAGGCACCCTCCAAAATCTTATTGGCCAGCCTGGCTATCTCCTCCTCCACTGGCTCTGGGAGGTTACTGGGTCTGGTTGCATCAGTTGTATATATAATTTAGCAATAAATATTGGTTATACTGGTCATATGTTATTTTTGCCAAATATATTAGACTGAGCTGTCTGATTGAACAATAAAACAGATAAAAATGTACTTTAATTATTCTTTTAGTATGGCCACTGTGTCCATCAATCACATATATAGCATATCTAAATGTGTAGTCCCAGGATGTAATTGAATTTAGCATGGCCAATTTACCAACTATGTGCATTTTGGGGAGGCTGGAGGAACCCAGAGAAACCCAGAGGAAACCACCTAACACCTCACGTGCATTGATCCCGAATGGGAATCGAACACACAACTGCAGGCACCTGGAGCTGTGTATCACTATATTCCATGTATTTCAATGTGTATACTACAGTGACAAAATATTTGGGCACCCCTGGTTAAAATCACTTACTTGAAGATGTCAAAAATGTTCCCTGAGCTGCATGGCTCGTAACTATTAGAACCCCCTTCAGTAAATATCACAATTTAAGAGCTTGTTATACCCTGACAAGAGTCTTTCAATTCTTGAAAAGTTTTCCAGTACTCTGACATTCCTGGTCCGTCTTGTATGCAGTGCTCTTTTGAGGTCTATCTTTTGTGGTTTTTAGCTCAGGGGACTGGGAGGACCATGATAAAAACTTCAGCTTGTAGTCTAGTGTAGATGTTGAGGTGTATTTATGATTATTATCCATTTGTAGAAACCACCCTCTTGTCAACTTCTGCATTTTTACAGATGTTGTTAGGGTTGCTTTTAGAATTCATTATTCCCTCTACCTGTAAAATGTTCCTGTAACATTCTGTAACTTGTGTAATTAACTGTAATTTCTGTGAAATCTAAAACCCCAACATCCAAAATGTCAATCGTCAATAACAAATGTTAATCTGTCGATGTTTATCCGTACAGGCCAATAAGCTGAAGACAAAGATTGTGAAGAATACTCTCAATCCCGTCTGGAATGAGACTCTTACCTACTGTGGTATCACAGAAGAGGACATGTACAGAAAAACGCTCAGGTAATTTCGTCTTCTATCTTTCAGCCTTAGGGCTTAGTATTGATATATTTCCTGATGCAAACAGCTGCTACAAACTAGAAGACTATTTATGAGGGTTTAAGTCACGAGTAATGGATCTCCTTTCATCTACAGTGGTACAAAAGGAGTCTCTGTTTGTTCATGCTCCCATTCTGTGTTAAACTTGTACCTGTGACTGTCAGAAACCCCACAGGGATTGTCACAAAGACAATGGTAATTTAGCATCACTGTCTTTTATATGCAGTGTGTGTGTGTGTGGGAGGGGGAGGGGTAGGAGCAGTTAAAAGTCTCTTTTGAAAAGTCACTTAATCTATCTCCATTTGGTCCAGTGGAGAGTAAAATGAGATCGATAAATCTGAGAGGGCTTAAAATTGCTGTAATTGAGGGCTTTCACAAAAAAGTGTGGGGACATACAGACATTATGACTAAAATGGTTAAAACAGCTACAACAGTTACTTCTGGCGGTGCAACCTGATTGGTTGTGAAGTGTTTGAACCATGCAGTTATCTTGCCACAACAGCACGTTTTTTTTGTTTCTGTTTTGCTGTTTTTAAACACTGTATCACTCCACTGAATGGCTCTGCTAAGCAAATAATGTCAAAAACTCCATTAGTAATGTAAATCACCTGAGCAAATGAGCAAAAGGAAATGAAAAGGATTTAAAACTATGGAGGTTGATGACAACCTGGCCGTTGAATTTCCAGTTTCTTGTTGCCCTGATTAGCCCACTTAGCTGCAGCTCAATCCTCACTAGCTCATGCTAACTTTAAGGAAGGAAATGCTAACATTAAAAATGAATGAGATGTTCACATCTCAGTTCATTATTTTTGTACTTTATTTATTTTCTGAACTTTCCATATTTCGGAACACGCCTTCAGCTCATGTCTGCTTCATAACACACTCCCTCTCACATTGCTTTATTAGATAATGACAAGAAAATGCAGGCACATGTAGATCAGGTGTTTTAAATTGTATCCGCAACAGGATGGTGATCAGTTGTTTAAAGACTTGTCAATAAAAATAACATGATTAAATATAAAAAAATAACACTGTGTCTACTCACCTACTGCAGCCCCCCATTAATAACCTGACATTAGAATTTGCCAAATCTTGGAGCCTCAGCATTATTTTCAAAGTGCTCCTTCAGCCAGAATCCTTCAGCTGTCTATGACTTCATAGGAAATCTGAGATACATTGTGGCTCTTTTGGATCATGGCCATTAACTGGAATGGCTGGCCCATTTACCCCAAGTGGATGCTGTTGGAGATGCCTTTGATCCCAATATCCAACTTGCCAAGCATCCATTCAGCTCTGTCCAGTGTACAGGATCCTGACCCCTGTAAATGCCCTTTGCCCATGCTCTCAGCAGGCATGTAAAATAACATCTCAAATGCTTAGCCTTCATGCTGAGGATCCTTTATGCTGAGGGTCCCTCCTGCCATTGCTTCTACTGTCAGTTCCAGAAAAGCTTAGACTGGTGACTAGACATTTCACAGCTAGGGTTATTCTATCTTTGGCAACTCCCTTTTTCTATGACTTTGATGTCCACTCTCCTGAAAGTCAAGGCTCTAGCTCAATAGGATTAGCCAGACCACCTACTTGTTAGGCTTAACTCTGTTCTCATGCCACACAAATAATAATTTCCCAAAAATCAGTAGATTCTGGCACTGTGTCTTGCTGGTGGCTCTCAGATGGCTAGTAGGCTGCATAATTGATGATCAGAAAATGTGACCTTCCTTCACAACTTGGAAACAGTGTGACATCCTAATCTACTCTCACCTTCAACTGTGGCTGCAGCTGCTGGAGCAGATGTGTTCCAGTGGTAGCTGCTCCTTATATACCTATCAATGGAACACTTTGACCTTTTTCAAGTTTCTGCAGTGTTTTACGCCAAGACACCAGGGATATGTATCACAAGGTGTCCACCATAGAAAAGTGAATCAATTTTAAGACACCACCTTGAGAGAGATGTTCAACTATGATCTGAGATGTTAACTTGACCTGGAAGAACGTCTCACCAGTCCGACATGGCACTCTTTACTCCTTGCTGACATTTTAGATTTGGTAAATCTAAGGTTAGCTGTGAATCCTTAGTTTTGTTGTGTTTGTTGGTTTAGGGGTAATTTCATACCTATTGCCATATTCCTGTTCAGTTTCAAATATTCCCATTGAACTTTGTAACTCTAATCCTGAATGATTGGAATTTATTAACAGTTGAATTGGTGCTGGTGCCAGGTTTGGCAGCTGATCTAAGGGGAGATCCACTCTGACGTCTGGCCAGTTTTCTCTGCAAAGTGCCAGTCTGCAGGTTTTCATTCCAAACAACCTGAACCACACCTAATTCTTGTTTAAACAACTGGTATCAGTCTTCCAGTAGATGCTCGGTTGTGCTCCTGCCTTGTTGGGTTGAAAAACTCCAGCCCTTTGCAGATAAGGTTGGGCATTCCTGTTTTACGGCCTAGAGTCTAGAGAAGGAATGGGCAGTTATGGTTCTGCACAGATTCCTGCGCAGTTTTGTCCTTTCCTGCTCAAGCACACCTGATTCAACTCACATGTTAATTTCCAGGTTTAGTAGGTCTGTTACAGCAGGGAGATCATAACTGCTCACTCCTTATATAGCCTAAGGCATGGTTGAGATCCAGACCACAAGAATCTAGGATTTGAACCCAGGACCTTAAACTGGAATCTCTCACAACCCAAGCAAGAATCATACCCTTAGACCAGAGTTTACACCACCAAGACTTGAAAAGAGGACAAAGCCTAACAAAGCTGCATGCTTTCTTCAGCATCACTGGTCTGCACTCCTGTTCACAGGGTTGCTAGGTGCCTGGGGTTGTGGAAACCATAACCAGGGTAACCAGCCATGTAAACTTTGCAACATAAAGTATTCTAGAGAAGTTAAGAAATAACAGAAAGAAAACTTGTGAACTGATACTTGATCTGTTACAAATCAGGTCAGGCTGTATCAGAAATTGAGTAGCATCTTCCCCCACACTGTGCCAGACCAGGCACCATACACTGTGTAATATGTGTACAATGGCAACAGGCAGACAAGTAACATTATGAATGGCAAGTGAATTAAAAGCGAATTTTAATTTATATATAAAAAGTATTTTAAATAAACAGCTCAGTTAATCAGTTTTGGGGGTTAAATTTTGGGGGTTGATTTCTAGGCATTTTGCGCTACCAAAACTCCTCAGAGGCCTCAAATATCTAACTTCATTTCAGATGGAAATGTAATGAACCCAGGGATTACCCTGAGGATACTTGGAGAGGCTGAGTGGGTGAGGGTATGTTAAAACCAGTACTGAAAGACAGAGCAGTGCTCTGGGTTGGTTCTCTCCTCTGTACTGACCACCATAGCAGGAGGGCATCATCCAAAAAAGTGGTACATAAGGTTCTTCTGTTACCCTCATCATGTGGTCATTGACTTGTGTATTTACATGACATCCCAATCTCAGCACAGTTTGACATACAGTACTTGACATTCTTTTTTGTCAGTGAAATGGTTGGTCTGGTTACCAGACTGGAAGCTCTGGTTACCATCTGGTCTCTTTACCACAGGACTAGGGGGTATATGATGCTATATCATTCAAGTAATTTCAGTGTCCTACTGTCGTATTGTACACCATACAATATTGGTTTATGCTGTTGGCGCTGTTGGCACTGCATCATTATGACTGGCAAGTCAGAACGAACTCTTTCTAACGCTTCATATTATGTGTGTTCAGTCAACCTCAAATGTCCTCAAAAACATAATTCCCATGGCATGCTGGGTACTGTAATATTGAAATTGTCAAAACTGATAAATTGCACATGACCCAAATGTCTGAAAATGCTTGGGCCTGATTACCCAGCCCTACCTGCAGCGTTCCTCTGCGATTGTTTACTGTCAGCACATTCTCTCTGTTCCACTCTCTCTCTGTGTGTCTCTTCCAGCTGTAGTGACAGATTGAGGTCAGAGTTACTTCTGGGGGGCATTTAATTTCACTGACCCTTGGAGAGGTTGTGAGTAGTGCACAAGTGTGTGTATGTGAGTGTCAAAGGGAACGAGAAAGAGAGGGAAATAGAGGATGGTGGGTGTTAGTCTTCCCAGGCTAAGTTAGACTGCCTAAGGCAGGTGAGAACTCATATTAACCTCTGCAGAAATACACCCACAGAGCACACAGTATGCATGGAGTTAGAAGTGTAAGCATGGACATGTGTTTGAGTTTAGTACAGAGATATTTTAGTCATTATCAGATATGTACTAATATATGAAACTTTCATAATTACAAAGAAAGTCGGTAAACAAAATTGTTCCCTGCTGGAAATAAAACAGTCAGGCCAGCTCAAGCTGGTCATATTGGTTAAGCTTGGTTTTTATTTGGGTGGACCCATGTTTTATCTGGTCGACCTGACCAAGCTAGTCAACTAAAAATCACATACAACACACGCTGTGTGGAGCAAGAATTTAACCAGCTAGCTTACCAGTATAAGGTATGTGTTCACATAGTTGACCACCTGGACCATCAAAGAGCAGTTAACCAGGTATTGAGCTGGACCTTTCAGCAGGCACTTCAGATTAGATTGGCCTGACATCAGAATTCAATTAATAATCATACTGCATTCATTATGTACAAACACTTATCATCAAAAATAAATAAATAGTTACACAAATAGCTGCTCCCAGAAGTAAGTGTGGGATTGCAGTGCTATTGGGAAGGAAGAAAAATGTTATAAATTACTGATATGAGTAATATTTTTTGAGCTACACATAAAGAAGTCGTGTCTCTCAGTATGGTATCGGGTATAACACAACATGCCAGAATGATTCCTAATTGTGTCCTGAGATAATCCGATCCAATCCATCTTGAATATTCTCACTTCCTACAGATTTTGAGGTTAGGTGAAGTGTATATACACAGTTGTGGAGTGCATCCACTATCATCCCATACATTTTCAATCAGGGATAGGTCTGATGATGCAACTGGCCATGGCATATCCAGAGCGACTTACAAGGTTAATAATATTACAGAGGTGGGCCACAGTAGTGTTAGGAGTCTTGCCCAAGGACTCATTGTGTAGCACTGCATAGTTGCTCAGACTGGGAATCAAATCCCAGTCTCCCACATGGTTTGGTATCTCACTGGTGGTGTTATCTGTTGCGCCACACCAACAATAAAGATGACCTGCTAATGACCTGCTAATGTTAAAATCATGTAGATAATTTGCAGTGTTTAACAGAGTTCCAGTTATTTTCCATACATGACATGAACATGATACTTGGATGAAATAAAGATAGTTTGTACTTCTTGTATTGTTTGTACAAAATGTTTTAAAGGTCCCTTTAAGGCCTTTTTAATATTAACAAATGTGCCTCATTCACTGGCTCACAGTGTGTCATGTTTGTCTCTTTTGAGCCCTGTCTTCCCTGTCAGTTTCCCCCATGTGCTCCTTAGCACATGGTTTGTGTTTGTTTTGGTTCTGTCTCCTCCCTTGCTCCGCCCATTCCCACCTGTGTCTCATTTGTAACCATGCCCCTTTGTAATCAGTAGTTTCAGGTGTGTCCAGTGTTTTGTATTTAAGACCCTTTGTTTCAGTCTGTCTTTGTCAGTGCTTTTGTTTCTGTTTCGTTACCTACCATGTTTGTATTAGTTAGTATTCCCTGGTTTTGTTTGTTTCCAAGCTTTGTTTTTCTCTATTTATTAAATCATCTTCCCCTGCATTCGCCTCCACACCCTCATTCTTATTCTGTCTACTCGCCCCTGACACAGTGGCTACCTGGTCTGAGTTGCTTGGCCAATTTCGTACAGATTTGATACTCATATCATTGCAAACACTAACACAACCTGTCTCACCAGCATGACATAGTCAGAGTTTATCAACTACCAATCATTTTCCTACCAACCATCTTTCCTTCTGTGTATTTAACGAGCTTGTGAACTGTCCATAAAAATAAACAAATCTCTTGTTTACTCAAAAAAAAAAAAAAAGCTGGCTAGCTAAGTAAATTCTTTCAGGTCATGGAGCTCTTGCTATCTTTCAGAAGTCAAACCTGTGTTTAATTTGTTTTCAGAACAGACTCTGTCTTCAATGTCAGACCCTCTTTCAGAGGCAATGCACGTGATGTAAGTACGTAAAGACGTGACATTGCTGGAAAAACATCCATGAAAACCTTGAACTGTGAACCTATTTATTTAGAATGAATAAATCAAAACAGGGCTGGTCTCTGGAATATTATTTTCTTTAAAAAAAAGAATTCTGATTGGCTGGCGCTTTAATGCCAGGTGTAAAAAGGCACAAGAAGATCTGATGTTTTGCTCCACCCAAGAGAAGAAAATATCTCATGTTACTCAAATACTTCATATGAGTAACACATAGGACTCCACTACAGTAACACACAGGATTCCACAACACCCTGAACTGGAAACTTGCTTCTTAAACTTTTTTAAGAGCTTTTTTGGCAACAGATAAAATGACTTGAGAATCTCGCAGTTGGCAAATTATTCTCAGAAAGAACTATTCTGCATATAAATTGCTAGCTTCATACTGGTCTGAAATTGATCCATGGCTGCTCTTATCCCTTCTACACTAACCAACAACCGGCTTTTTTCCGATTGCTGCTGTCTGTTGGGAAATTTCAGCTACCACCCTGATAGGTGAATAGTCATTTACTTTCAAGTAAAGATTAAGTTGCTTAATCCCTCCAACCTTCTAGATTCATTATTCATTATTATTCTCCCTCTTTCTGTTTCATTCCTCTTCAGCATAAGTGAGTGTGCGGCCAGATTCTCGTTTTCCTTTGGGATGACAGGGTGACATGCAGTAAATTACCGTCCGGTCCTTAAGCGACTATCGACTCGTGCTGTTTCCCTGGGCAACGCTTGTCTGGCATAGCGCACATACTTTTGCGTGGCCAAAGAGTTCCGGCGGCTGGTGACAGGACCCAATTTTGCTTCTGTGCTCCCAGTCGGGCAAACAGAAAGACTGAGAGAGGGAGGCATAAAAAGAAAGAGAAAAGAGATTGTCGGAACAAAGAAGATCCTGACAGAGTCAGAATTCAGGACCCTCAGAAATAGGCCTCCTTTTCTTGCTCTGTCGTCTGCTCTGCTTTGTTCTCCTCCACAGCCTATACATTTCTGTCCTGTATTGTTCACTTTCTTAGGATACAGAGACTAGGAAAGCCTAGGAAATATACAGTGCAACCAGAAGCAGTTCACAGCACTTTACTTTTTGCACATTTTGTTGTGTTACAGTCTTATTCTAAAATGGATTCAATTCATTTTCCTATCAGAATTCTACACACAATACCTCACGATGGGTGAAGTTTTTTTTTTTGTTTTTTTTTTCTTCCACATTTATTAAAAATAAAAACACAAAAATATAATACATACAGAATATTCATTGTTGGAGAATGCCTGTAGTAAATTCAGTTGATTGAACATTATTTGAAAAGGCACAAACCTGTTATTTATACTTATATATAAGGTCCCATAGTAGACAGTGCATCTCAGAGCACAAACCAAGCCATGGGGTCTAAGGAATTGTCTGTAATGGCTAGGTGATGCAAAGAAACAAGACTGTTAATGTCTGGGAATGAGATCATTAAATGGTGGCCACAACTTGTTTCTTTGCCTCAAGGACTTAATTATTTTGTTTTCACAAATAAATGATGTAATTCCCAATGCTTTACTAAGTCATGTGTTTAACTTCACTATTTTAACTTAATTATCTAATTACATAAACCAATGTAAGAATCTGTAAGAATACATTGGCAGCATATTCCTCCTTTATATATATATATATATATACATATATCACATTTTGCAGAACTACATCTATTAAGTACAGTCTTAAAAATAGAGGTGCTGTAGAAGGTTTTTTTTTAGAGAGGCTGTAAGGGAACCGCTATAATGAACCGTTATTGCAAAGGATAATAATGGTACAATAATAATAATAATTCTTAACTGAATCGTGGTTATTAGTGTTACACAACATACAATAAAGGTTAAGTTTCCTCATATAGCTTTACTGCTTCCAGAGCTGATCTCTGTCACCTGCTGGAAGAAACTAAGGGGAAGTGTGTCAGTTGGGTACAATGTTGTACAGTGACCTTTGGCTGCAGGGCTTCTGTGACATTACAGAAATCATGCTCTTTTTTCAGAAATTACTTCACAACATGCACAGGGCAAGAGATACAATGTATGGACAAAAGTATTGGGACAACTGCTATTTCAGTGCTGCTTCTGAAATCAAGGGTATTACAAAGAATGTATCCTGCTTTTGTTGGATTAACTGTCTCTAATGTCCAGGGATGATTTTCTACTGAATTGTGAAGCATTGATTGCATTTAGGACATCCCAGATTGGCAGAGGGTGAACCATATCTAAGCCTTAATAAGCGTAAATGTGTCTGCTATCTAGGAAAAGTATTACTGAGTCACTAGCCCACTCCTGGCATTAGGCATAGTGCCAATAGGTCCATGTTTGTTTGCTGCTCCAGAGAGTAATATTCTATTGGCAATACATCTCTATAGAGACTATGAAAGGTGTTTGTGTTTTTGCACATCTGTGCCAGCAGATGAATGCTTTCATTAGAAGGGGTGTTCATAAATATTTGGACATATACTACATGACCAATTATATAAGCTAAAATGCTGATGAATGCTATATATGAATGCAGAATATGGGAGTAACCACTAACAGTCCAGGATTTCAGATTCAACAGTTCAGATTTGACCTCACAGCCACAGAATGGTAGAGAAGGTAAAGCAGAAGAATTTCCCTTCAGCTATGAAGTCACCCCAGATCATGAAAGACTTATTACAGGTCAGTGTAATGCAAAGAGCAGCATATTTATTTAATTTTAGTTTTTAGCCAAAAAGTCAATTGAAAGTGATTGACCACTGACCCCAGCTTCAGTTTACTATTATTTGATATCTGAAGTGTGTTTTTATTTCACAATTGAAGATGCTAGGCCAATATTACTTATACACACTGCCAACAGAAAAGACTGTCAACAATCTCATCTCAGTCAATATACTAATGCATCTCAAAAATATATATTACCAAACGTCTGGGTGCAAATATTTGCGCAAAACTGTTTTGAGTGTATTTGTGGAGAAGGTGGGTTTATGGACTTTGGACCCCAGCTCAGTTCCAGTTTAGCCCCTACAGAACTACAGAAGCGGAATTTGGCTTCTTAGCTACTCCATTATGTCTGGGCTCAGTGAAAATGTGTGCAAATATGATTTTATGCCCAAAACAGGGCTTTAATGAAGTCGCTGGAATGACTAATGTTGACTCACTGACTCACTCTCAGTGTGACTGCATGGTTTTCTCATATGGTCATTTTTTCTCATATGATGGATTTGTGATTTATGTGACCTGAAATGATACTGTTTGTGCAAATGTATCTCCATCTCTTTGACTCTTGTGATCCCTCTTTCTGTCATGCCCTCTGTCCGTCTGTCTCTCAGGGTGTCCGTGTGTGATGAGGACAAGCTGACGCATAACGAGTTCATTGGGGAGTCGAGGGTGGCCCTCCGTCGAGTGAAGCCTGACCAACCCAAGCACTTCAACGTCTGCCTGGAACACCCACCCCCCGTGAGCGCGCTGTTGTGTGTTTTGGTCCGGAAGATGGACATGTATGCTGCCCACAGGGGGCAGACATGAATTATTCAGCTACTCATCTGTTTATGAACCCAACAAAGGTGCAAACAGCAGAGTCTACACAGAGCAGAGAGACTGAGAATGTGACAACAAACAGCTTTGATGTTTATCGATTTCAATTTGGCTGAATCAGCAGCACAGCAAAAACTCTCAGAATGCTAAGAGGGAGCACAAAGAAACTGAAATAATCCCTTGTAGTAGCCACCAGCTCTTGCTCCTACTAATAAATTACATTTACTGGGGATAAGATAGCATTGCAAAAATTAATCTGTGAATTAGACAGTTGTTCTTCACACTGTATTAGAATAGACCAGTAGAAATGGTTCAAAATGACTTGGAATGACATCTTTTTAAACTGTTTTTTTTTTTTACTTTTAAAAAGTTTTTTTTTCCTTCTCCTGTTCCATTTTGGAGATACAGGGTTATTGAAAGACAGTTACAATTTAAAAATAGTTACAATAAAAACAAATATTCTGCAATACAAAAATTGAGTGCTAATTGATTGCAGAATGATCTGCAGTGTTCTCACATGGCAATGTAAACGTCCCTCAGGTCAGTAGCAGTACTGGTGTTATAAATGACAAAGAAGTATATCTACAATACTGGGTAGTTAACCCTTTAAGAAGTGAGTTCTGGCTCTTTGTAACAGTTCCGTCTAGTGTGTTTTTGCAGCTCAAATCATGAAGCTGAAATTCCACCTTAAAAAAGCACTGTCTGCCTGTAATGTGGAATGTGGAACAGAAGCCTTTAGTAAGAAGCTTGTTGCTGCAGCTGTGTTTATTTTATAGTGTCATAAATAATTGCATTCTGAAAGTCATAAAATTATATTGGAAATTATGTATTTTTCCTGTTAGCTTTACATAAACTAATGACTACAAATCCACTATTTTCACTAATTGGTGAAGTTTGCATTTTTCAGAAGTTTCTGCTGCATTTAAAGTGGCTACATTTACATAAGATATTTGAAAGTAGGCTTGGAAGAACTAGCAAGCATTGTGAAAAATAATCATGCTCACTGGTCAACCATAACTTTCACCTGTTTTTTAGCAATATTACGATTTACAGGACTTTTTTAAACTAACAGTATCTTTGTCTTTCAGCTGGCGTCTCCTACTGCTATGAGCACAGCACTCAGAGGGATCTCTTGCTATCTGAGAGAGGTACATTTCTTCATTCTCTCTTGATTCTTCTAGTTCTAAATCCTGCTACCAGTACAAGAAGAAACGTTTTGTCACATTGCATGGTCCATCATTTTGAATTTTGTGTTGTATTTCTCAACTGAAAAGCTACAATTTATTGTTGATGTATATGTATGTTTTCCCTATAAAAATACATTAATATTATCTTTGAATTATCTCTTTATGTAGGATATTAAAAATGAAATTGTAATAATTTAAAGTTAACTGCTCTTTGCGTGATTATATTATCATTATTTCAGTGGATTTGAATTTTAAACTGTCATTTAAAAATGGATTTAAGTTGCTGCAGTTGCAACACACTGCACAACACTGTGCGCAAATTTTTACACAATTTCTACCAATTTTTGACGATTTTAAACATGTCTGTTTAGGCCTCACTCATTAGTCTACATGTACCCACATCTACATCAACAACTGGCCAAACTGCTTCCCAGACTGACCACAGCTTAAAAATGCTTAAAGGCAAATGTAAGCAAATACAGATCAGTCTGACTTTACCTACTTTACCTACCAATTTTGCTCATGTATTTATTCATATTTTTACTTTGGCCTGAAATTAAAAACATGGTGTCCACAGTGTCTTTTTTTGGAAAATCTAAACATGGTAACCTACCTATATTTAATCTCTATTGTTTGATTCTAATGTCTAACATTCAATGTCTAATCAGTCATCCATAAAACCAACAGATTGGTTCAGTGTTTGTCTCATACAGCAGAATTATTCTGGCCCAGATGTGGTTCACATCCTCCACTTTCTCCATTTTCATCTGGCCCACTTGCTGTATAGATTGACGGCACTTGGGAGGACTGCAGCCAGTCACAAGATATGGGTCACATACACATCAGATTATGGCCATTTCTTTATATGTGGGCCACATTCCAGTAGGCAGCACTGTGCCAGAAATGGACCTTATATGTTTTGGTACATGTGAGCCAAAGGTGCGTTTCTACGGGCCAATTATGGCTCACATGCATGTTGCCAGTGCCGACAATGGGCCAGCATTGCTGTGTTTTTACCAGATGTGTCCCTCATCTGCATGTTTTCTGGGATACTATGCAGCATTATATATGATGTGTTTAAGCAAATGGCAGTTTGTTTATTCTCAGAGCAATCTTATAATTTAGAATTGTCTGGAAGTTGCAGAAGCTTTGTTCCTCCCAAGGCCTGATACATGTGAGTCTATGGCTGATACAACATCTGTATTTATCTGTTCAGGTGAATGTGGTGCTTGAGGGAAATATACAATCATCATTGCTAACTTTGGAATAATTTAGGCTTTAAAGTCCACCTGAACAATCGGCCAATACCCTAGCCAATCAACTTTCGTCATTCACCCCTTCTGGGTCAGATACGTGGTATAGTCCATCATGCAGCTCACCGAAGAGCGAAAGGCGATTCCATTTCTAAAGGCCAAAATAAAATAAAGCTAAGTCTTAAGCTATGTTTTCTGCTTTTCCATGTGAGAGAAACAACACAAAATTCAACACGATGATCGTTCCACAGACCCTCCACATCAGCAATTCGGCTCTTTGCCCTGCCCATGCTCCCACTACCACTAAATATTTAACTGATGTGAGAGAAAGCCTATTTGGTTTTTCTGAGGATGGCAGCTGTGCCCCCTTTCATGTAGCTCCCTCATTACTGGACCATTTGACACAGCCAGAAGAACGAGTTCAGAAGATCACTTCCTGAGACCTTCTAATTAGTCAAATGAGGCCAGGACGAAAGAGCTTGACAACTGGAACCGGAAAAGAGAAAGAAAAAGAGAGGGAGGAAGGGTTGCCTTAAACAAGTGCAGCTTTCTTGGAGTGGAAAAAGAGCTTAACGGTTCGGTGATGAGGAGGGCAGTAGAACGTATTTGAGGACCTTCTTCCACTCAGTGATCTCTGTCCTTTTTCTCAGAGGAAGATTTCCTGAGAGACTGAGGAGGATGAAGATGAGCAGCTAAAGAATACTCCAACGCTCTTCATTGAGAGTGAATTGGTAGAACTGGTCTAGGGGTTTCCATTTAAATGCACCCCTGTCCTTGCTCCAACATTACCAAAACTTTATCAGAGCCATACTTGTCCAGCCCACCAGTTAAGAAATATACAACAAGGTTAAACTACATTTCAAGTCCTGTATTATAAATGCAAACATCCAGAGTGAACTGGTAGAAAAACTGGTCTAGGTGTTTAAAAAAAATCTGTACTGAAGTCAGCAATCCTGGCAACCTTCAGCAGAATGCTGTTATAGGGTGTTGGATGATGTCACACGTGAAACTGACGTCTCTGGAAAGCCGCCGCTGGAAAGCTATAAATACATGCGGCTGTACGTACGATTCTGCCGATGGTTACGAGTGACTCACTCCCTGTTGGTCTCTTTTCCTCAGGATTTTGGCTCTCGCTTTTCACTCATTCTTCTTCCCTCTCACATGCCCCCTCAGTCTCTGCCCTCCCCTCCATCTGTTTTCCAGGCATCTTCACTTAATGTGGCCTGGTGGCAGCTTGTTATTAGCAGACAACGTAACCAGTTCATTACAGAATGATATGGACTCAGATTTGAGAATAAATCGACAATGCTTTCAGCTCCAGTGTAGATTAGGAGAAGTTAAAAGATCTTTCAACATGGTTCCACCATATTCACAGTGCTGTATTTACTATGGCCAACAGCAGATTTTTAGTTTTTTGAGAATGATCGTCCAGGATTCCCTAAATACTGTTACAGAAACGTTATCTGAGCCATACTTGTCTGTGAATACAGAGTTTACGCAGACTGGTGGAGGAATGGTGAGAGCAAATATTGTTTACCTAATTTATGTAGCTATTTTATTAGCTAGCTAATCTGGTTGAATACTTAAATTTCACATTGTTCTGTGGCCTTTTTGTTCAATACTTGCTGAAATGCATGAAATCAGGAGAGAAATAAATGACTACAGACTGCTTTGTTAAACAGTCATATGCTAAATGCTAAAAACAAGGCCCTGGGCAATTAAAAAATCTTAAATACACACAAACATGTTTCGCTTCATGGAGAGGCGACGCCACATTTTTATTTCTAAACCTTTGCCCTCATGTTGCCTAACAACTGTGCTGACTGGTAATGAACTATATTGTGTGGCGGAAGAATACTTTATTGTGGATGTTTTTTATAAATAAATACAAAAAAGTATACAAATACAAATTTTCTGACTAAAACATTTCAACACTAATGATCAACAATAGATAGATGTTCAGCTGACCAAACATTTCAAGATATTTCAACCAAACAAAAAACAAATTCCCCAAAAACATTCATCACCAAATGTTTTCATCACTAAGATTTTCCAGCACTCAAAAAATCTCAAGTACACAGTAACACTTCTCAAGACTTCTCAATTCCCAACATTTCCCATCAAATTCCAGCATTCTTCAGCTTCTACCATTCTCCTACATTATCCATCAAACACCAGAATTCCCTGGTATCTAAAGATTTCCAGCTCTGATACATCAGTCAACAGAACCTGGCCAGCATCACAGTGGGAATGATGGAGAGAGAGTGCCATCCACCCCCCTAGAAAGAGCATGATCAAAAGAGCAGGACTGCTGATGACAAAGTAGCATGACCTGGGATTCAATCCTGATGGCATAGTGTTAACATACAGGGCTTGGACAATGAAACTGAAATACCTGGTTTAAGACCACAATAATTGATTAGTATGGTGTACTAGGGCCTCCTTTTGCGGCCAATACAGCATCAGTTTGTCTTGGGAATGACATTTTTTGGATACAAACCGGGTTAGCACCCCAACATCCCTTTCAGACAGCTTCCTCTTGCGTCCACAGTTAATCCTGTTGGACGTGGTTGGTCCCTCTTGGTGGTATGCTGACACTGAACACACCAGCAAGATATGCACCAACAATTTGTCATCTGTAACTCTGGTATGTCCCCCATAATGTTGTGTGTATTGCAATATTTTGAGCAAAACTATGCTCTTACCCTGCTAATTGAATCTTCACACTCTGCTCTTACTGGTGCAATTAATGAAGATTGGCCACCAGGCTGCTCCAATTTAGCCATGAAACCTCCCACACTACAATCACAGGTGTTTCAGTTTTATTGTCCAACCCCTGTATTTGTCTTTTGAGCCACTCAGAACCCCCTAGCCTGCCTAAGATGTGTCCTGTGAAGCATTGTGTTCCTTTGATCTTTGACGTCCTCCTCTTCCTCCTCCCAATAAAAGTAAAGCAACCAAAACTCAAATCAAATCAAAATCAAATCAAAATTTATTTTTATAGCGCTCTTCACAACTGAAGTTGTCACAGAGCAGCTTCACAGAAATTAAATAAATAAATAAATAAATAAATAAATAAATAAGAAAGGTTAAAACAGAAACAGAAAGTATAAATGACAGATCCCCTAGTGAGCAAGCCACATGGCGACAGTGGCAAGGAAAAACTCCCTCAGCTGGAGGAAGAAACCTTGGGAGGAACCAGGCTCACAAGGGGAGGACCCATCCTCCTCTGGTCAAACTACTTATACATGGTTAGGGGACACTGGACCCCTACATCTCTGTTCTATTACTCGGGTATTGAAGTAATGTTAATTATCTGGTGGACATAATATTAACAGTAGATTTCTACAGTTGGTGATGGTGGGTGAGCAGCTAGTCCATGGCAGTGTGGGAAACTAGTCCAGGTCCAGTTGGTGGAAGGTGGAGAGCCAATGTATACATGTATCAGGGGAGCTTGGAGTCCTTCTCAGGTGGGGCAGAAGAACTTGGGGTTAGGACCTAATCAGTTCTGGCTGGGGGTCATCGTTAACTCGGAAAAGATACAGAGATGAATTAGTTTGGAATTTAAAAAGAGAACAGAGAATGTAAACATTACCAGAGTGTGGCGAGTGACTCCGGCAGATCTAACTATAACAGCATAACTAAGGAGAGAACCAGAAGGTAACATAAACATGGGAGCATCCTGAAACATTGGCATCTAACTGCTCCACCGTCACAAACCAGAGTGATCGCGAGAAGGAGTCAGACGGCAGCACCAACATCCCAGTTTACCATAAAACCCTATGTCCATGAACCCCTGGATCTGCAGCCTGTAACTAAGCTAAGACATTAATGACCAAATGCTGAAAAAAAAAGTAAAAAAAGTAAGTTTTCAGCCTAGACTTGAAGACTGAGACTGTGTCTGAGTCCCGAACATTATCTGGAAGGTTATTCCAGAGCTGGGGGGCTTTGTGAGAAAAGGCTCTTCCCCCTGCTGAAGCCTTCTGAATTCTGGGAACTAATAGGAAGCCAGCACCCTGTGATCTGAGTGATCGTGGTGGCTCATAAAGGTGAATTAGATCCTGTAAGTATTCAGGAGTGAGCCCGTGTAGGGCTTTATATGTAAGTAAAAGAATTTTGTATTCAATTCGGAATTTAACCGGAAGCCAACTCCCTGTTGTTGGTGCAATACTAGCATCGTAACTGTGGAATCTAAATGGAGGACTTTTTGTATTATGCTGATTCCTGACTTCACTCACAGCCGTGCCAGTTTTGGGAGGTGACACGAAATGCACTGTGCTGTGAACTGACAATATGCTGACAATGTGTTGATTTTCTTTTGGGCCAAGTTCTACATTCTTCCACACTTGCACATTATGTGCCAAATTTAATATTGTGGTGACGCTCAAATATGAACTTTGTTCCTGAAAGCGCTACTCCTAGCCTGAATTTCAAATGGCAGAGAACAATGTTGAACGGGTTTACTCTGTTTAACCAGTTAATACCATAGTTTGTACTCCTCTGTGTTGTTCTTCATGTTATCTTCAGTCAGTGAGCTGGACTCTAACTAGGTTTGACATCATTGGTTTATGTTTGAGACACCCAAGGGACGTATTGGACAGAAAGAAATTGCTTTGGCACCTTGTGTAATAGTCTGTAAGTGAATTAATTTCATTGACACCACACAGTGAGGGGCAGAGAGAGTAAACCCTAACACAGATGGAAAATGAGGCTGAAGAATGAGGCAGAAAAAAAAGGCAGATGTTCTGGGAATGTCCAGTGGAAGCTTGTAGTGTCCAGCACTCATCAGGAATTGAGAAACCACCATTCAGTATGCTGGCTTTGTGCCACATCTCCTGGGCACATCTACCAGACAGATTCTCCACTTCTTCCATGAATTCCATTCTGAATACCAAGCAGATGCAGCAACAGCAAGGTGCCACTACAGAGTGTGGAGCTTTATTGGTATTCATGTATTCCAACACCTAACTATTCAGATTTTATGAGCTCAATTCCAGAAATTCAAATCATGTCTCCCAAGGTAGCAGCCTGTGGTGCACGGTGGTGCAGGACTTTATGCTGTTATGTCAAATTTATAACAGACGGGAATTCATCAGAGTGACATTAGCACGAAACCACTGAGGAGAGGCTTTCTGACAAAGGATCCTTTCCCACTGTGGGGAAAATGACTCATTAGCATCTACCATACCAGTCAAAAGTTTGGATGCACTTGACTGAATACATTAGAGATGACATGATGCTACTTTTTATATTGGTATTAAAAACTTGATGCTAATTACAACACACACTCTTTGGACAAAAGTATTGTGACACCTGCACATGCATTGTTTATTCTGAAATTAAGGGTATTATAAAGATTCTATCCTGCTTTTGTTGAAATAGCCGTGTTTCTGAAGTTATCCGATTATTCAAGTGGTCATGTAAGCAGCATACACTGATTTCTGAGATCAGAGTAAAGTCTGGGAATTTGATTAAGGAATACAATAAAGTGAGTTGGATTTTACCTCAGTAATCAGATTTGTCACTGCATGTATACAAGTTTCTCTGCACTACATTGTGGAACATTGCTGTGAGGATTTAAACTCATATGTAGGGCTGCATACAGGTCCTTAAGCTTGAAAATCAAACCTAATCATGGTGTATATATCCAGTGCTATTAAAATATGGTGTATGAATCAAAACACTTTATAATTGTAAATAGACAGAAAATTATAATCAGCCTTCAATATCATATCAGCAATCCCTTTTTTTTTATCTGCATGATCACACTGTGTGATTGTGTGTTCTGGCAGTGGGAGTCAGAGCAGCAGCGGAGTTTAGAGGAGCGTGGCCGTTTGCTCCTGTGTCTACAGTTCCTCCCCCCAGCCCAGAACCTCGAGGGTGGAGAAGTCCCAGCAGAGACCAAGGAGAGATCTAAGGGTGGCCTATGCGTAGGTGTCCGACGCTGTGCTCACCTGGCCGCCATGGATGTCAACGGCTTCTCTGACCCCTATGTCAAAACGTGAGTGCAGGAGGCAGTGCTGACCTTTCAGAAGGGAAACACCTCACAATATTTGACTTATTCCTGTTTAGGAGTGTTAACTGTGGCAGGGGATGGAATCGACCAAAGCTCAAAGTTTGAGTATATTTTTTGCCACTGGCCACAAAATTAACTCCACAGATTACTGAATGCATGTGGGAATGCAGGACTGCGCATTCTCATTTTCACAATGGACAGCATTCACTTGATCACAGTGACCACTTTAAATACACTGTGGAGATGACTTCAGTTTAACAATAATAATGATCCTTGTTCTTCCCAGTGGTTCTTCTTTATGCTGCTGGGAGTTTCTCCTTTTGCGTTTTAGTTCCTGTCAGCGGTTCTTCACGAAGCTCTTCAAGAGCTCCTCATTCTAAATTTTAGTTTGTCTGGCTAATTAATTATCATTGTCTTCTCTTTTGATCTTCCAGTAGTTCTTCCTCATGCTCTTGGAAGTTCTTACTTTTCAGTCATTCTTCCTTGTCCTATT